>CM077102.1:9933789-9978956 GCA_039619505.1 Cimex hemipterus
GCGATCAATAATATCGCCTCATCAGGAAAATTCTCTTCCGACAGGACCATTGCAGAGTATGCCAGGGAAATTTGGGGGATTGAACCCTCATTGGAAAAATTGCCTTCCCCACACATTAAATGATTGTTATTTGTAAATCATTTTACGCTTATATTCCATGTAAATATCATATTGTAATGTCATGTAAAAAGTGTACCTGAATTTTTGTAAATTTTACTGTAGTTTTGTAATAAGAAATACATTCATTTTACAACAGTATTTGTTAACCACATATAACAAATCCTCCGAATTTCTTCCCCACCCCTTCAAAATCCAACATAAAACAGCAAAATCTCACTGGCACAACACATCAAGAATAGCACAATTACACAGAAGACAAACACTTTGAGTGAGTGGAAATAATTTAATATAACATATATTTTGCATTGTATAAATTCACTTTTCCACATCCTGAATGTATTTGTTAAATGCAAACAATGTAAAATCCCAGGTCCTGAATATGATCTCAATAAAAGTTCGAAACGTTGGCACGATAAAGAAAATGTATTTCTGAAACCTTCATCACTCCAAACTACATCTCACGATATCTGAATAATTAGTGAGGAAAGAGTCCAAAATGATCGATAACGGCCAAATTTCAGATTCATCACCCTCCATAGATAACTAAGAGAAACACAATTTACACCATATCAACTGAATTAATTTAATTATAAATCGTTTAAATTTTACATTTTAAATTTTACAGATACATCGGTAATAAAAAGGGTGGAAAATTCAAACAAGGTGCGGTTGAGATGGAAAGTTAATGTCCGAGTGTTAGAGGTCAAGTGGTAGAGCAGCGGCATACCTAGCATGGGTTCGAATCCCGCTCGTGCCATTGACTTTTGTATCTCAACTAAAAACTTTAATTAATTGTTAACAATAAAGATTTGTCATCATTTGCTCATAAATATTTTTAAGTATATTTATTTACATTTATTAATTAATAAACATTATGTCAATTTAATTATCATTATGTTGCAACCAGAAGAATGTGAAAAGTTTTGCACTGAGTGAAAATTTTTCCAGTACTGAGTTTAAACAACAATCCTTGGTAAGATCATCAACTGGACAGCAACATATGTATTATTTTTTAAATCTTTAAATTTAAGTCTGTTACCATATGTTTCCAACCGTAAATGCAAAAGCTGTTTCTTTTAATATGTACAGATAAATTTCATTAGTATTATTCAATAAGTTGATTTTTGAAATTGAATTAAATTTGAAGAAATTGGAAACAATGTTTATTTTATTTTTAACAAATATGCCCAAGTTACGGCAGAAATTATTAGTAATTCGCAAAACTAGAAAAAACGACGCATCTTAGGTGTTGTCTCAAGAAACCAAAATTATATTTTCGTAAGGACTATTTGAAGATAAAGTATGTGGAAATCTTGGACAAAATACTTCAAGTGTTTCTCTTGGTTGTTGTGTGATATGTGATTGGATTCCTAAAAACTGAAGACACTTTTCCATGTGTGATACTCGAGATATTTGAGGTTGAGGATTTGTCATGAATTTCAGAATTTTGTTCTACTTTACTGATTGTTGATGAACTGTTGTTGAACGAGCTTGATAAAACGGCCGGCCTAGACAATATTCGTTTGGGAGGTGTATTTGTACCCTTAACTTTTAGACTATTTTCTATATATTTATTTTTTTCTTCATTGATAATATTATGTCTGAAAGTTGGTGATGAATAAGTTTGCAAAGGAACTTCTATGAGGTCTGTTCCTGGAGGATGGGCTATTTTTCTATTAACTGAAGTATTTGAAAGAAAAGGTGACGGTGATTTTAATTCCCTAAGCCCTTTTGGAGTGGATGGTACATCTGTATCATTTTCAAATGACCTCTGGAGCATTTTTTTAAGCCTTACACTTGGCCTTCCACCCTGGAAAATCAATCCTTCTTCAAGAGAATGTGAAGAAACATTTTCAGAAGGTGGTAAGCTCGTCGTATTAAAATTTTTCAAATACAAATTGGGTCTAATCCAAGCACTGGATGTTGTTTCCACCTGGGGCACTATGTTACCAGGTCTGCTTGGCATATTTTCATCAGCAGGTGGTAAATTAGCGAAAGTTTTTCCTTCCAACAGTACCCAGTCGTCTTGAGAAGTCTTTGAAGGAGCATCACTTTTACTTGAAACATAAATCTTAGCCGGATGAAGCTCCTTGGCCAGTCTCTTCGATATTTCTGGTTTATCCAGTTGTGAAAGAGCACTAAGTGCCGCATAAGAATTTTTTTTAGAATCCTTTTTGGGCACCTGTTTAGCTGAATTCTTAAAGGGAGAGACGGAATAGGATCTTAAGCTGTTTGAATCAGACGCTGTTGGATTGCTATTCTCGGTAACTTCTGATGAATGTTCTTTGCTCTTTTGTTCTTTTCTAAATTCTTTCACTGCTAATAATTCATTTTCCATTTTTATTTCAAAAGAACTGGGCCGTAAATATTCTTTGGGCCCGTAAGGAGTGACTTTTGGTGTTCGTACACTACCACATCCATACCCAGATACCTTGGATCCTGATGAGTCTTTTGAAGATTGGGAGTTATATGCGGATGAAGATGGTGGCTTCTTGTCACCTCCTATACGAACTGCCGAATAGAGCCCGGGAAAACAACTTTTACACATGTAAAACAGTTTTTAACACAGCTATATTAAATGTTTTGAACTCTATAAAACAAAATATATATAATTAAAATAAAAACATATGCTTTATTGAAATATAAATTACGTTATTTTAAATGAAAATAAAAATGTATATATTTGACCAAATCGTGTAGGTCTTAGACTGTGGATGATTCATTTTTAAGCAAATCTAGTTCTTTGATAATAAAGGTTGATTTTTTGTGGTTTCTTTTTTCTCAATTTTATCACCAAGACGACATGTAGCACTTACACTGAAACTTGATTCATCATCTTGGATTCTGTTGCATCTAAAAGGACCACATTGTGTACGAGGAAAACAACATTTACACATAATTAATTATGGCTTCAAATGCAAAATAACAACTGATATAAGAACATATGAGTTTGTTTTGGATACCGGCTTGGCTATGGATGGTTCTTCAATATAATTAATTTAGAGCCATCAACATTAAACTGAAAATTCACTAATTTCATGGTCCACTTGGCCAATTTATATATTACAATTAACTAAGGATTTTAGTTGAGTTAAAAAAGTCAATGGCACGAGTGGGATTCAAACCCACGATCTTCGGCTAGATATACTGCTGCTCTACCACTTGAGCTATCGTGACCTCGATCCACTCGGACACAAACTTCCCACCTTTTTGCCATTTTTCAAATATCATGTAATCGGATTGTATTCTCGGTGACAAATGAAACGGCCATGGAGAGTTTAGTGAAATATACTTCAAATACTTGAAATAGACTTCGTTTTAATTCATTAAAATTGAAATGAGTGAATTTAATGAATTAAAATGAATTATACATCACTGAAGCTCTTCCTGGTCATTCATTTGTAGCCAAGAATCAAATAGATTACACGGCATTTGAATAATGGCAAAAAGGAGGGAAAATTCAAAAAGGTGGGGTTGAGATGGGAAATTGGTGTCCGTCTGGATTGAAGTCGCGATAGCTCAAGTGGTAGAGCAGCGGCCTATCTAGCCAGAGATCGTGGGTTCGAATCCTGCTCGTGCCGTTGACTTTTTATCTCAACTAAAAACTTAATTAATTGAAAGTTGTCAAGCGGACCACAAAAACTGGTGAATTTAGTAAGTTAAAATGAAATATACCTTCACTAAAGCTTTCCGTGGCCATTTCGTTTGTTTGCCGAGAATCAAATACATTACAAAACATTTGAACAATGGCAAAAAGGAGGGAAAATTCAAAAGGTGGGGTTGAGATGGGAAGTTGGTGTCCGAGTGGATCGAGGTCACGATAGCCCAAGCGGTAGAGCAGCAGCGTTATCTAGCCGAAGATCAAGGGTTCGAATCCCACTCATGCCTATGACTTTTTAAACTCAACTAAAGCCCTTAATTAATCGTATTATACTGAAGAACGAGTGGTTAGGGCGTCGGACTTGTATTTGGGTTTGAATCCTCGCCTGGAAAATAATTCGTAAAAAGTGTAATCCATACACCCAATGAGTAAATGTTAGTCTCCTGTATGGTAGAAATTACGTTAAAATATAGATAAAGGATGAGGCCAATTAAAAAAAAAAAAAAAAAAATGTTTTAGCGTTTCTATCTAATCAACCTCATCTGCTATGACTTTTACATAAATCCATACTTTTTTACTCACTTTGAATTTAAAATTCATAAATAATATATTTTTTGTATATTTAAAATGTTTTGTGATACATCATTAATAATAATAGTATTTTACAACAACAATAAAACAACAAAAAAAAAAAAAAAAAAAAAGAAAGCATTTTGTGGTCAATTTGTATATAACACAACTTAAAAAACAATATCATATTTGACACAATTTATAATAACACACTTATTAAATTACTAATATTAATATTGTCTATTAATAAGCATAGATAAAGAAAGTTTTCTATATTTCAAGTAACACCTTTAAAAACGTAGGTTTGTTTATTTATACGATACATATAGAATAAGAAAATTGATTTTTTTCTGCTGTAAAAGTTGATTTTCTTAAGTAAATAAGACATCAAGCCAAATTTGGCTTTGTAAATAAATAAACAGGTGATTTAAATTTTTTTTGGCATTAATATACACACACGCATTAAATCGATAATGAATCGCAACTTTATAATTATTTTTTCTTAAAACACTTACACATAGTATTAATCATACAGAGCAAACACCTTTTTTTCTGCTACAAAAGAAAATTTATATACCAGATTCAAAATGAATTAATGTTTTAAACTCTGATTAAGAGATTATTGATGAATAACTGTAAAAACAAATAAATATAAAATCCATTTTTTTTACATATTATTTCAAAAATATAAACATTTTACAGTATTTACACAAGTAAAATTTAAAAAATGCGCATAAATACATCATATACATTACAGAAATTTATTAATATTGAACATTGATCGTGAATTGCATTTCCTATTCTCAATTACATTTCCTAGTTCTTAAAAAGACTATCTTCACCCATTTTCCTTAATCATAAGAGAAGTTTTGATTTTTTTTTTTTTTTTATTCCTTCAGACTGAATATTTTTGATCACCTTTTTGTTTATAAAAGAGAGCTGAACTCTGATTTATTTCGTTTCAGGACTGGCAGTACTCGAAATATTTCCTTTCATAAACTTTGGCATCATATTTAACTTTCTATGTAATATTCATTTAAGGAGTTAGGAACTTCAACTCTTCCTAATATTACACACAGAAAAATTGATCGTGGTTTATGAGTTTCCCCATTCTCGCAAAAGGTATTCACTCCAAAACCATTGAAATTGTTATTATATAAACATCATATAAGTACTAGATAATTTATATTGAAGGAGTACTTGTAATTTGTAACACTGCTTTCTTTATTTTTTAAAATTAAATCATAAATTTAAATAGACAATTGGTAAAATAGCTTTGATGTAAATGGAATGTAAAAAAATTCTGGTGCTTAGGTTACTGTTTGAGTATGCGATATATCAGCAAGTCTGTTCCAGCCCTGAAGCTTGAATTTCAAAGTTATGCGGGCGGTATTATTCGAGTTGGAGTCGTTGGTGTGAGGCCCATTGTCTTACACACCCAACCTGCAATATCGACATCCTCACTTTCTGATTTCCGTACCCAGTCATGATTCTAAAAAAAGAAAAAAAAATTATATATACATATAATGTGTTAAACAAAGATGTATTCAAAAGGGAAAAATATCTTACCATTAATGTCTTCAAGTCGGCTCTTTCAGCAGGGTTTTTTTTAAGACACCTGTCGACAAAATCTGTAAAATTATCAGAGAATATACCAGGAGGTAGTTTGGGAGGTGGCTCGTTGACGATGTAGTCAAGAAGTTCAAATATCGCCATCGGCCTCGGCCCACTTCCATTACCTGTTGACAAAAATTGAGAATAAAAATTCAAGTGGGGCTGTGTCAGAGTGCACGGATGTTGGTTTAACATGAAACAGTGTTAGTAAATCGCTTCTAGCGTATTGAATTGAAAACAAGACATTGAGTGTACACCAAACTTTATTTTAAACTAAAACAAACACTAAACGATATCACTTCCACACATCAAACATTTTTACATAGTCTATTTTTTTTAAACAATTTAGCTTTCCTTTTCCTATTTATCCCTGTCTATATAATCCTGAAAGTATCATCTGGCCGGACCATTACCAACAATTTTTCCCTTCGTTGGCTCTTTTCACCTCAAAGAAGCCAACTCCTTATACAAAAATGCCTTTCTATACCAACATGCAAGACTCACAATTATGCAGAAAAAAAAAAAACACTTTGAGTGCGTAGAATTACTATGATTGAATATAAAAAAAATATTAAATAAATTAAGGTTTTTAGTTGAGATGAAAAAAAGTTAATGGCAAGAGCAGGATTCGAACCCATGATCTTCGGCTTGATACACCGCTGCTCTACCACGAGCTATCGTAACTTCGATCCACTCGGACACCAACTTCCCATCTCAATCCCACCTTTTGATTTGAATATTGATGATATTTGAATGAAATTGGCAAAAAGGAGGGAAAATTCAAAAGGTGGAGTTGAGAAGAGAAGTTAGTGTCCGAGTGGGTCACGGTAGCTCAAGTGGTAGCGCAGCGGCGTATCTAGCCGAAGATCGTGTGTTCGAATCCTGGTCGTGCCATTGGCTTTTTATCTCAACTAAAAACCTTAATTAATTGTTAAATTTAGTATTCATTTATGTAAGATTTTATCTACTTACATTATTGCTATTTCCTTTTATTTTTACACTAATTTCCCATTTCAATCCCACCTTTTGAATTTTCCCTCCTTTTTATCAATTTTCAAATGTTGTGTAATCTATTCTAATTCTAGCCGAAGGTTGTAGGTTCGAATCCCGCTCATGACACTGATCTTTTTATCTCAACTAAAAATATTAATTAAATAGCTATATAAGATCGAAATCACCACGCTACCAAATTTATGGTTAAACAAAATGGAAAGGAGCCAAGCACCAGTTTTGGCTGATAAGGGCTCCGCACACTCACCACCAACCCTCGAAGTAGCACAAACCCAAAGTCATATCTACAAGTTGACTATATACGCTAGTAAATGACACCGCACTTACATCTCTGAGACTAATATTTAGGTTATTAAGGCAAGGCAAAATAGAGCTTTTAGTTACAGTTCACCTTTCTGTTCTGGTATATGTTTCAGAATGGATTTTAAAAACGTTTCATGCAAAATTTACTGCTAAGTAAAAAGAGTACTTACCATGAGCTGGGGACGCTTGATTATGAAGTTCTTTCTCTTCGTCTTGAGACGGTCCAAATATAGCTCCTAATGTATTAGCGTCGGGCGGTGGGATTGGGTACATTCCTATCGCCATTTCTACCAAGGAAAGACCAAGAGACCAAATATCACTTTGAACGGAATAGTGGGTCCCTTGAAGCCTTTCGGGCTAAATTGAAGGGAAAACAAACATGAAACTTAACTAAAAAGGTAATTTTAACAATTCAATAACTAACCGACATATAAGATCTAGTGCCGACAAATGAATTGGCCATAGAATCTATCAATTGTCCGGATACACCGAAATCACATATTTTTATTTCTCCACGGCTGTTCACAAGTATGTTGCTTGGCTTCACATCACGATGCATGATAGCGTGTTTATCACGAAGATAATTCAATCCTTTTAAAACCTGTTACATTTATTTAATTAAATGAACTCAGAAAGTTAAATAAGAAAAGAAATCACTCACAGCAGAAGTAATGGTCCCTAAAATTGATTCAGGGATTCGACTAGCTTTTTTTAATATTAAGTCCAAAGAGCCTCCATCCATGTATTCCATGCATATACTAATTTCTCCATCACTGGAATAGCAGCGAACTCATAATATTCAACAGATTGCCAACAACAATTGAACCATTACCTGTAAAATGCTCCATAAAAACCTACAATATGAGCAAAGTTGCATTCGTGCAAGACTTTAAGCTCTCGGATTATTTGTTTTTTAATAGCAGGCTTCACTTCTAGATGGATTAACTGTCGATAAAAGATCAATTAATACAAGTATTAATAGTTGATAAAGAAATGCTTACTTTTCTAGCCATTATAAGCCCGCTGGATTTGTGTTTGACTTTCATCACGACGCCTCCATTTCCGGCTCCGAGTTCTCCCAATTTTTCAAAATCGTCATCACTCAATTCACCAATTTTTTCCTTTTGGCACAAGAAGAATTCCATTCGTTTCCTCTGAGTATCGTCCATGTCCAGTTCTTCTAACCGCTCTTGAAGAACTTCCATACTAGTTTTCCCCACCAAGGTGCTTCGCCTAGATTCGATAAAAAATTAATTCCGATTTAAACTAAACAAAAAATATTCCATCAATTAACATTTCTTAAATATGTGAAAAATGCAACTCTAAATTTGTGTGTGTGTGTGTGTGTGTGTGTATGTGGAAATTGTGTAATAGGAAAATACATGTTCTCACAATTGAACATTTCTTGATCTACTTTGTTAGAACAAAATCTGTAGTGAAAACCTTTGGTTCAACAGAGCTGATCCACTGAAAAGGCTAAAAGAACTGGTCAAATTTTTGTCATTCAAGTCGAAACTTTCATTCAGTCAAGAGTCATTCGTTTCGAAACAAACCAACTTGAAACGTGTAAACATTTCAGTTGACTGTATTTTTCAACTTTGACACTGTGCTTTTTTTTACTTTTTAAATCTTTCTTGTAGAATTGTTTTTAAAATTGAAGTGAGCTTCAAGAAGATTTGAAATGTGGTGCTAAAAATTATTAGAATTTTATTATGAGCATTATGCCAGATTTACTATTGTAAAATTAAGTTGTTCGCCATTTGTCTCAGATTACCAGGCAAAAGTTTTCAAAATTTATGATAATCTATCAATTAATTAAGGTTTTTAGTTGAGATAAAAAGCCAGTGTCATGAGAGGGATTCGAACTCATGATCTTTGGCTATATGCTGCTGCTCTACCACTTAAGCTATCGTCACCTCGATCTTAATTAATTGATAGATATTAATTGGTCAAGCCGACCACAAAAACCAGTGAATTTATGATTATTTCTTCCAATTAATTAATCTGTATTTACGGTATTGATTGAGATAAAAAAAAAAAAAATACAATAATGGACATGATATAATGAAATGGAAATTTTACAAGATTATAAGGTTTGTTAAGGGCTCCCGTGTGTATTCAAGATAGGAATCTCAGCCTGTCTTGGCACAGAGGACAAACTAGTTCTTCTTCTTCCGGACAAACTCGTTTCTGCAGCTACATATGCCTCCAGTCTGCAGTATTAGATTTAGCAATTCTACCATTATTTCCTATGATGGCCCTTCAATGAACTTTTTCACATGCCTGTCCTCGACTAAATTCTCATTAAACCAAGGATTTACTTTTAATTCATCATTTGAAAGGTTCAGGCAGTTTGTAGGTCACAAAAGGGTTCAGGGCCAATAGCTTTCCTTACGGAACTTTCCTTGGCTAATTTATCAGTCTATTTTTGCCCCTCTGTTCTATGCACCCTGTTACCCAGATAAGGGTAATTTTGTTGTTATCCCAATGTCTAATAGGGTCGTGATGCAATCTGAAACGGCACTGGACTTTACTACCGATGAGGTGGTTTGCTCTCAGTACTGCCTGGCTATCTGTTTAGATAGTTTTTTCTTGTTAAATACCTAGCCTTTTAATCTCCTTGTTTAACAGCCACGGTCTCAACTTGAAAGACCGAAGGTTTATACGAATTCAAGTCCTTGATGTATTTCCATAAATACGAGCTCCTGGCCCATACTTGATTTTAGAGCCATCTTTATACAAGACATACAAGCTGGGAATGTAATGTGTAAAATAAGATGTATTTTATGTAGAAAACTTCTTGTGCTTGGATCCTGGTTCAGCTTTCACGGGCGAACGATATTAAAAAGATTCGTCGATGAGAAAATTAACAAACATCAAAAGACGCGCCCAACTGACAATGGTCACCAAAAGTGAAAACTTGATAAACCATGCATAGTGGACCTCAGCATAGGAAAGAGGATCTTTTGCTTAAGGGCAGAATCTTCAAATCTTAAGGTCAAAGTGCTCAATGTGTAACATTTTCAGGGGGGGGGGAAGTACCCCATACTTTATGCGTATGCCCCATACAGCACTGGAGATAACACAATTGAAGTGCTGTGTGGAACAAATGGAGGAGGGAAAAAACTGTCTCACTTCTGCAAAACAGCCTGGAAATACCATCAGTTTTTGGATGCAAAATTCAATTTCTCATTCACTGTTTTGATCCAAGAGTACTTTTAATTTATTTCATACATGCAAGGAATTCATTTTATTTTAAATTAAATCTTTTGTTTTTAAATTTATCTTTTGCAGTTCTAACTTTATATTAATGTTTTGTTGCACGTTTTTCTTTTCTCTTCCCTCAATGTAATTTTACATTTAATATCTTTTCAAAATAGACTTGACTTTCCAGCAGACAGCCATTGCCATTCTGTAACATTTAGTTTACTCTTACACAAAAAAAGGAAAAATAATGCATTATTGTTCAATAATTTTTTTTTTTCTTCTACACCACACATAATCGATAATAACTGGGATCTTTTTCTCCCAGACTATGGTGATGGTTGTGGGCCTCCAAGAAGAATACAAATGCATTTTGGCTTACATCATCTTCAGTGAAGAACTAACGAATGTTTGAACTCGTGAAAGAATAAAGGTCTTAACGTTACTGTCAAGCAACAGGTGCATGACTATCGAACTTCGCAATAATATCCATTCATCGGCCAGAGTCAGTCCCATTACAGCGGGCTTTCAGTGTCTTCCCCGTGCTGAAATAATTTCATAATAGTCCCAGACTCTCCGCTGCATTGTATTTTCCGACTTGCAGACCCAAATCGGTACCTCAGTTTTTAAGCAAAAATAAATAAAATACAAGGTGTTCCAAAACAGAACTAAAGCCATAAAAATCATACCGCCCCTTACCTGAAACTTTCAAAGGGAACAAAAAATTGCTTGGATACTTGGTTAAAATTTGTATAATTTAATGACCTAATAAAAAAAGATCCCAAACATCCAGAGTAGAAATATATAAAATGCAAAAGTCTGCATAATTGCATTATTTCACTGCGTTGTCTGCAAGAAACTCAGTTCAGTTAGATCATCCACAAGTTGAACTTGTGTTTGCATAATTTTAACCCAAATATCGTCCAAAATAAAGTTGAAAAATAAGGAGATAAGGGTTCATCCTGAAAGGTGTGTACTGACAGAAAAATGTATTACATTTTCATTTTTTCTATGAATATATATTTCTATAAATTCTATAATTCTATAAATATATTTCTGATTTTATTTGGTTAATTTTGACTTTTATTTATTTAATTTCTGAATATTGCTTTGTTGAATGGTTATTCTACAAGAAAACGAAAACTTCTCGTACATTTAATACTAATAGTACTTCAGTTTGGGCCATACAATAAGAACCTTTTTTTAAATATATACTTTTGCTATACATATAAGGTATACATTATTTTGTATATGTGTGGTGATTAGTGACCATTAATTGATAATTATTCACAAATCGTGATATGCGGTCTGGTGTGATGTAGGTTTCAGAAAAATGTTTTCTTTATCGTGCCAAAGTTTCAATCTTTATTGAGATCATCTTCAGGGCTCAATAAAGATTGAAATGTTGGCATGATAAAGAAAATGTTTTTCTGAAACCTACATCACACCAGACCGCATCTCACGATTTCTGAATAATTATTTTGTACTACACAAGATCTAGCCTCACAGCTAATTGATTCAAATTATACAATTAATTATAAAATTCTAATGTTGAGAAAATACCTACTACCAAGAGGTGTAAAATTGCTGTATTTATAAATTCTTGGGGAGAGTCTTGGGTTGAAGATTTTTTTCACAGAATGAAAATTTGAATGACTACGTCCAAAAGAGACAGTGTACCAGGACAAAGGGAAATAAGTGCTCGGTGAATGCAGTTCAACCAGTTGGTTAAAATTACATAAAAATAATACAATTATCTGAATAAGAAAATTTTTAAAAAATCTTGAAAACGTTCATTGTAATATTTGAATATCTGTTAGGCAAGTAGAGCATTTGTAAGTAGTCTGGATACCCATTAAAGGACCAGTCATTAAAATTCATCATTTTGAAAGAAGCCAGTTATTTTGTTGAGGTTAAATTTGGTGCGGTAAAATTTCGATATAACAACCACAAATCAATTCGGTTCGCGTCAACGTTATACATAAAATTTTTTGAAAGAAAATTTTGAATGTTTTTCTTTTGTGAAGGGCGGTCACTCTCTTGAAGGTTGCATCCTTAGCTAGTGGATGTTCGTTATTGCTGGTTTTTATCTTGAAATTCTAGCTTGGAATGCCGAAGACTGGCTTTAGTTTGAAACGCAATCTCTAAATAAATTCAACCACCACAAAATACATGGTTTCTTTCAACCTAGTAAAACATTTTCTATCACTCCATGGGCTTAACGTTATGAACATTAAAATAAACTGCTCAAAAATGAATAGGTATACTTGTAATTTATTCTTGTTCTATTTGTTTTAATTAAATTAACTGATATATTCTTGTCAAGAGGATAAAACAAAATAGAAAATACAAACCAAAACCAAGGAAATGTTAATCCTCATTTTTAAACATGAAGATTAGTCATTGTGTAAACAAACAACTTTTCTCTTCTTTAATCTCTCCATTTTAATCCAGTTGTATTCTGTTGAACAATGGAAAGACATCTTAGGCCAGAATTTCGAAATATTATTGTGAAAATGAGTCATCAAGGTCACAGGCAAGTGGATTGCATTCTTGGCAGTTGGCGTTTCTCCAGCGTGTAATCTCCCAGGCTTTAGCCCGGTTCCAAGAGAATGGAAGTGCCCACAAGAGGCCTGGTGGTGGATCTCAGCTTATTACAATGCTAAAGTACGAGAGAAATATTATCATTACTGCAATCCTTTTCACAATGCCTAAATGAAGTACAAGATGTTTTGGCAAGGCCTTCATTCGTAATCGTAATTATGAGAAGTTGGCCTAACATAATATACTTCTTTGAGAGGATCTCAAGACATTATGATGCTAATGGAGGACAGAAATTGCCGTTGCTCCAAGATGGAACCTTTTCCATAGTGCCCACCAGATCCTAAATGCCAAATTCAAAACAAGATAGCAGGAGCTGAAGAGTACTGAGAACAGGGGATGCATACCATGCCCTAGTCCAAGATCCTTTTGGTGCAGTTTGGAGGAGGCGATGTAATGGTCTAGACTGGGATTTACACTGGTGGTCGAAATGGGCTCCAAATTGTTGAAGGCAACCTCACATAGTCCATCATAACCAAGAAATTATCAAGGAATAATCAAATCAGGTATATCGAAGGAAGGAAGATTGCCAGTCCTCGTAAAGGCAGAGTTCCATCAATGTTTAGAAAACCTGGTAATTTCCCATCAGCCCTTTCACTCATATCACCAGTCCTCAATCCAAATGAGCTCATGTGGGATGAACTGCAAATTAGGCTTTTCAATCATTACCCACACCCAGTTGACCTACAACAACTGAATGCATAGGGACATCGGTGGCCACAAGGTTTAGTCTTTGACACGGCGGTAAAGGTCCCGGGTTCAAATCTAGCGGCCCTGCATTCAAAACCGACCTACTTACAAATGTTTTTTTTGCAAAAACACCGGCACTCTGTGGGCTTATATGACATCTGTTGTTGCGAACCTTCATTTAAAAAAACCCTGAGTGCAGCATTGCAACCTCCATGAGTGAAATACCTTATAAAATTAGTTACCTTATTAACAGTACGCCTAACAGGTGCACCTGAGTTTATAGCTAACAGATGACATTGTACAAGGTATGTTATATTTATTGATCATAAATTAATGATTATTTGAAGCTCATGAGATGTGTGGTCTGGTGTGACGTAGGTTTAGAAAAACATTTTCTTTACAATGCCAATGTTTTCATCTTTATTGAGATCATCTTCACGGTTGAAATTGTTTGTTTTCTGTGAGCCCTGAAAATGATCTCAACAAAGAAAAAGTTTTTTTAAACCTACGTCACACCAGACAGCATCTCACAATCTCCAAATAATCATTATTCATGGTATTAATTTGTTTAAAAACATTTTGTGTCCAATAAACAAAATTATGGAACCTTTTATGTTGTTATTGTTCAAAATTCCTTAATTAAATTTTTCTTCGGGGGAAAAACAATAATTTATAATAAAAATAAAATGCTAGGTAAAGGTAAATATTTGAAAATTGGCAATATTCCTATTATTTTTTGAGCAGTTTAATTATACTCCTTCATAAATATGACAGTACTCACTCTGAAGCCTCGGATTTTGGTGTCAAGACTGGCATAGACGGCGAGAGTGGTGCAGCTTCTATGCTTCCAGGTGGCAAAGTCAAGTTCAGTTTGTTTTTTGACATAATTAATTTAAAATAGGGAGTGGACGGACCACCGTGGGAGAAGAAAAACAATAGGTTCAAAAGAGAGATAGAGGAATGGACAAGAACTTGATGCTGTAGATTGTATTAGATTTTCACAAGAATTTAACTCGCCTGTAAAGCATAAAGCTCAGATTCCATAATCGTCGACTTTCCTCTTTTTAAAATACGGTAAAATAGTTGATCAACACAGGAAGAAAATATTCAATCGGCCGATACCATGTCAAGTTTTTTAAAATTGGAAACAGAAAAGCTTGCCGGCATAAGCTTCGTAATTTAACGCATTCAATACGAAATAGAAATCAATTCGGGATTATTCGAAATTTATGTTTTCATTGAAATCCCCGGTACCGCCTTTAAATTGACCAGAACTTCGTTTCCACTCTACGCATAACTCACGGTCACAAGTGTTTACAGCTGATTTACGTTAGTGCTTTGTACTTTGTAGTTTGTAGTACTTGCGATAGTCTTGAGATATGCGTTCTGCGATAATCGATGCATTTAAAAGATCGATTCGTCAAAATAGCTGCCAAATGACCACCACACTGCATTCAGTACAAACGGGACCTGATCAACAATGATTTTTTATTTTTTTCTTTAATTTTTTGGCAATTGGAGAATCTTTGACTCTTTAGTAATTAATAACTATAATAGATAAGAAATTAAATAAGAAAGATAGCTTCCTAGAAAAAAAGGGGATAAATAAAAAGAAAAGTTATTGTATTGAGATTAGTGACCGTTTATTGATAATTATTTAAAAACCGTGAGATGCGGTCTGGCGTGATGAAGGTTTGAGAGAAACATTTTCTTTATCGTGCCGACGTTTCGATGTTAATTGAGATCATCTTCAGGGCCTGGGATTTACAAAGATTGTTTACGTTTATCAAATACATTTTGAATGTGGAAAAGTGAATTTATACAATGCAAAATATATTTTCTATATATTCACCCAAAGTAGGGGTGAGTAGATATACTTTGGTTCAATATATAAAAAATATATAAATAAATGGTGTGGTAATAAGAGTTGTAAAACAACAAAAAACAAAAAATAAAAATAAAGGGGGAGCAAATTCCAAAGTCTTGACCCTGCAGTTCTGCTGGAAGATTATAAAAAGAAAAGTTCAGTTCTGAAGACGAAAGATGAAATCGAAAATGAAGGATTCTAATAAATTGGTCATTTTATAATAATTTCATTATTCAAAATTGTGAACCTATCACTCGTGTTTATGATTTAGGAATAAAAAAATGAACGAATTTGTATTGTTTGTTTAAATAAATAATTTTAATTTTTGTTTGGTGAATTTTGCGTTTTGAAATGAACATAAGTTAGTGCTTTGTAGTACTAGCCGCGTGGTGCACTGCTTCGTCTTCTGTTTCCCGTTTTCACATCGGCACAACCAGAAAGCAGTAGCTGAAGCCTCCTTTGGACGTCAGCCGACTCGTGGAAATACTGTTTTCTCTCTAGATTATCCGGAGCCATCGGGAAAATTCAGTAAGTTTTTCCTCAATACTACTGTTTGCGTATTATCTTTCACACTTCCGGCTTGGGTAAATTTGTTTTTATCCGCGGAAACTGAAAATTGTCAGTTTTCCCTTTGGTTTCATTTACTTAGACTTCTAGGTTATCGTCGCACCGATCTGTCGTGATCGGAAATTGTTACGTTAAATTAAATCGTGATAATTTTTAACTTTACAGCCTTATTTAACGTTAGGTCAGCCAGAAACTTAATTTTATAAAATTTTACCATAACCAATTTCTCTACGGCATGCAAATTTTATCCTAGCACCTCATTCAAACAATGATGTGCTAAAGCAGAATAGGCTGAAAACGTTTTCTATGTCAGTGAAGCTATATACAAACATTTACATGAATACCTGTAAGGTATTAGAAAAGTACAAACGACATGTTCTGTATGTTTATGCTACTTAACATGTTTAATTACAGCATGTTTAGTTGTGAATAGTTTTTATGTCGCCTTTTCGTAAAATAGATTTTTTTTACGACGGCAAGGTATTCCCACTGACCTGATAACGCTTTTGGGGGTTGCAGTAGTTGAGTGGTTAAGGCGTCAGACTCTCGGCTAGTAAATCCCCTGGTCATGGGTTCGATCCCCACTGGACCTTTTGTCTTATCCCTGAGGGGACCGCTGGCCACAATTGGAAGAAATTGATACGGTACTCGTCAATGGATTTAATCTCAGGGACCCTGAATTTGGTCCCGACCCCCTTCAAAAATGAGTTTCTTACATTAATACCTGTAAGGTATTAGAAAAGTACAACAATCATGTTCTCTATGTTTATGCTACTTAACATGTTCAATGGCAGCTCTTGTTTAGTTGTGAATAATTTTTGTCTCGCCTTTACATAAAATTGAATTTTTTTACAGCGATGGCTAGGTATTCCCACGAACCTGATAATGCTTTGAAATCCTGCAAAGCCAGGGGTTCAAACCTCAGAGTACATTTTAAGGTATGTTGTTTATTTGTTTACATTTAATTTTTTTAAAAGAATACTTTATTCACACTACATTTCAGAATACAAGGGAAGCAGCCAAGGCTATTAGGGCCATGCCTTTGAGGCGGGCTGTTCGTTTTCTTAAAAACGTTATGGAAAAGAAGGAATGTGTTCCTTTTAGGAGGTTCAACGGTGGTGTGGGACGTTGTGCTCAGGTAAACCCTCATTTTTTATTTTAAAAATATTTTTTTATATAAAGCTACGACCCAATGTGTTAACAGGCCAAGCAATGGGGAGTCACTCAGGGCAGATGGCCAAAGAAATCTGCCGAATTTCTCCTCCAACTCTTGAAAAATGCTGAATCTAACGCCGATTACAAGAGCTTGGACCCAGACCGTCTTGTGATTGAGCACATTCAGGTCAACAGGGCACCACGCCTTCGCAGAAGGACCTACAGGGCCCACGGAAGAATCAACCGTAAGGAAATATTTGATTTTTTTTAAAGGTTCGTTTAAAATATTAATTTATTTTTTCAGCTTACATGAGCTCTCCGTGCCACATTGAAGTGGTCCTTACAGAGAAGGAACAGGTTGTACCTAAGGCCACTGAAGAAGAGCCCACTAAGAAGAAGGTTTCTAAGAAGAAGTTGGCCAGACAAAAAGAAAAGATGATGAGGGAATAGGCTTAATATAAATAAAAGCGTTTTACATTTTCTGATAGTTTTAATTATTTAAACCTTTAACTATAAATTTAAATGGAAACATTTATTTAATAGATAAAAACGCATCGTCAAAAGCCCTTTGAATAACAGCAGTATCTTAACTTTTTTAGGGTAATTTTAAGTATGAGGTCATATTCCTGGTGTTCTAGAGTACTAAAAAGAAGCCCATTTGTATTTGAACTCAGGTCCATTGCAGTGGAATCAATTAAGTGCTTCCATTGCAGCCACTTGCCCTGTACATATTTATACTTCCCATGTTTCATCTTACTACAAAGAGTGCCTCTCAAAATTCCTTTTGGCAAATGTCTTGACAAACAGGTAATAATTGCCATTATATGCAATGTCTCTTAAGGCAGGTACTTTCTCTTCTTTAAATTCGATAGATCGGGTCATCCATACTTCAAAGTGCATGACTACATGGATGTTTACGTATATGCCGCAATAATATTTACGATGTGGTTGAGAGGGAGAATCAATGGAATCAGACGTGGCCAATGTTTGTAATTTAAGTTTTCTCTTGTGCTTTACAAGGTGATCGGTAACGATTGAATGACAAAATTAGTCCATTTAATGCTTACCGGAAATCAATTTTGTCATCGGGGGAGAAAAGTTTGCGTAGCTCTTGCCTCATTTGATTCACTAGTTGGCAGGCTGGAAAAAATTCTTTGGACATGAATTCGGCAAGATCCTTCACCTGAAGTTACCATCATTGACAACAAACTCTTAAAAGTCCATATCTTCAAACCATTCCCGTTTTTTCTGTGCCTCCACCAGATCCTAACAGTAAACTTAAATTAAAACAACTCTCGCCTAGACTGGCAAATGCTGCTGCAGCATGAGAGTTTTATTATATGAGAGGGGGAACATTTTCAGGCTGGATTGAAAATGTTAAAAGTGTATTGCTGAAGGATTTGATTTTATTAATTCCTGTCAAACAATAAAGCTACACGTGCTAAACTACCCATTTTGGGTGTCATACCTTACTTTTCTCACCTCTTTTTTTGTTGGTTTATTGTGCCTTAGATCGGATTATGGGATATTTAATCAAATTGTTGATTTTAGGATGACTATAAGGAAACAAACCTTTAATACTATAAAATATACTTATTAATTTAGACAAAAAAAAAAAAGTAGTTGAGATAGAGAGGGAATTTCATTTGTCACCGAGAATCAAATAGATCACAAAACATTGTAAAAATTAAAAAAAGGAGGGAAAATTCAAAAGGTGTGATTGAGTTGGGAAGTTGGTGTCCAAGTGGATCAAGGTCACAATAGCTCAAGTGGTAGAGCAGTGGCGTATCAAGCTGAAGATCGTGGGTTCGAATCTCGGTCATGCCGTTAACTTCTTTATCTCAACTAAAAACCTTAATTAATTGTAATTTATTAACTGGTCAAGTGGACGATGAAATTAGTGAATTTTTGATTATAATCTGGTTTGGGGTTATTGGGTATGTGGTCCTTCATTGTATACTGCATCCTGTACTATTCAATTGCCAAGCTTTCGACTTTATATTCGGCCTTCCTCAAGGCACAAATTTGCGTCCTATGTTGTTGTAGAAAGGTGTGTCTAGGGCTGACACCCTACTGGGTGAGCTGAAAACTTGGCAACTGTATAATACTGTGTGTGATATATTGAAGGACCACTTACCCAATAACATCCCAAACCAGAATAAAAAAAAAACAATGTTCTTCATAAGAGTTGTCAACCTGAATTGAACATAAAATTAGAATGTGAATTCCTTGCTTCTTTTTCTCATCTGGGTGATAAAAACTTCGCATTTTTTAAAAATTAATTTTTTTAAAAATTAAAGAATACAACTGCCAGTTTTATGGTCATTCCTAATTTGATATTCTGACCATTTGTTGTTTATTTTTCTTCAAACTGACTGATGAAATTTTGTACTTAAAAGTATTTTTCATAAGGACAATAATTGTAAACATATTCCCTCAGTTCGATTCATTGAGATAATTTTTTTTCTCTTAACATATGATGGATAAAAGTAAGATGGGTAGGCCTCGGGTTTTTGAGAGAATTGGATTTTTCTATCATTATCTGTTGGTAAATAGCATATCCACAATCTACAAAGTGGCGAAAAAAGCCTGCTTGCAGGCTCCTGTTAAATAAAAGCTTGGCGCATGGAACCTATTTACACTTTCTGAAAAAAATCCTATTATGAAAGTGTGGATATGTGCTTTTTTATAAAAAATAAATTTCAATTTCCAAACCCTTACTGTTTAAATAGTACAAATAAAAGCAAAATTATACTGGTTCAAATCACCATTTTATTCTGAGGATTGAACTAAAAACCAACCATTGAAACACATTTTAGTTGCTTACAGTTAAAAATTATAAAATAGTTTATACTGGGTGGCTGGTTATAAAAGAATTAGTTTTATAAGCTTTTATTAATGGAGTAATATAAATAAATAGTATTTGGCTTTTATATACTGTAGGTAGAGTAATGTAGTCAATTTTTTGTTTGTTTCTGTTAAAAAATAAAATAAAACAGGTGTAGTTTGTGATTGTTTATATTTCTTCTTTATAATTGATGTTTTAGTTAACTGATCGTTATGGTATTTTCTCCTTTTTTCATTTTGTTTTTGTTATACATCCTGCCAAAGATAATTTTGAATGTGGCCCAAGCCACACCTACTGAAAGTGGTATGGTATTTTTTTTTCCACATAGTTATATTGATTTTTAAATTATGCGCAATTGCAGGACGGTTTACCCTGAACATCAGCGACTTTAGAATCGTTTTGCCCAGGAAAGTTTCTGAAGAGGGTAAATTCCTATCGCACTACTTGCCCCATTTTTATAATGTGCCAGCACGGTCGAAACGGGATACGACTCATCTGAAGAGTGTACACTACATTCTTCCGCTGGACGAAATAGAGTACCATATCGAGTTGTGGCCGACGAGGGAGATCTTCGCGCCTGGCTTGATTGTAGAACACCACAAGAGCGATATTAAACGCAATACTAGTGACATCGGCTTTAGTAAATTGCGGTCTGCTCAGTGTTACTATAACGGCGTCATCAGAGAATTGCCATCGTCCAGAGTTGCACTTTCCACGTGTGATGGATTGGTAATATTTCTTTATATTTAATCTTGTTAACTAACCGATAATTTTGAGTTTACTTTTAAAACCAAAAAATTATTATTTGTACAACACAAGGTGTTTTGTTAACATTCAATAAATCTACAAAACAAAAACTGACATTTTTTACAATATTAGATTTCATCTATCACATGTTAAAAACAAAAATATTATCTCAATGAATTGAATTAAAGAATACAGTTAGAATTATTGCCCACATGAAAAATATTTATTAAGTATACAATTTTGCTCAATTTGATAAAAAAAGACCCCCCCCCCCAAAAAAAAAAAAAAAAAACACAAAAAAAACAAAAAAAAAAACCAACAAATGTATTCTTTACTTGAGCAAATAAATAATTCTTAGATTATTGAATGTGGTTAAAGTTTTAGTTTTAAGTAGTTAAAGTTTAAAGTTATAGTTAAAGGTTGTAAAAGCTGTCAATCCTCGAATCAAATTCTTTTTGTATTTAATAAATAACTTTAATATTAATATATTACAATTAATCCCACTCGGACACATCTCAACTCACAAAAATTGAAAAGGGCAGTTAGTGTCCGAGTGGATCGAGGTCACGATAACTCAAGTGGTAGAGCAGCGACGCATCTAGCCGAAGATCGTGGGTTCGAGTCCGGCTCGTGCCATTGACTTTTTTATCTCAACTAAAAACCTTAATTAATTGTAATATATTAATTGGTCAAGCACGACATTAGTGAATTTAATATTAATTATAAAACTTTTTTTTTTCATTTCCACTTTTGTCTAAATAAGCATTTCTGAGTGGGTCTGATTTGACTCAAATGACAACCAAGTTTTCGATTTTCATAAAACTCATTTTGTTTTTTTATTTAGCTATTATTTCTCTTTTTTAATTTAATATAATGCAATAATTATGAAACTTAGTTCTTTTGTCATTGGTTGAAATTTCATTGAAAAAATAGAAGTAGTAATTTATAACAAATATATTTGAAATTGGATTTGAATTTGTATAGGCTCAAATCCACACATGTACATACATACAAGCATGTGCCGAGTTGAGCTTATTTGCTTCTTGTCGTCCACTATCTACAGTGAATTGCTGGCAGATTCAAGAATCACCCTCCTCGAGTGTTGGCAGTCCGGGGGCAGACCTAAGTCTTATCCATCCAGCCAATGAGGGCTGCTAGGTCAACAGCATCCAATGCATAGAATTCCAAAACCATTCGTTCATTCTCAAATATATTCACTAATATTTTCGTACCATTCATTCAATTAGAGTGATGGGGTGGGCTTTGACATTCTGCCTCCAACCTTCTCACATCACACATTCATGATAATAAATACATTCTCTCAATTTTCAATGAACCCAGAAACTTATAGCTTCGACTTTGTTGTCGTCTATTTATGCTTGTTGGCTTTTCAGAAATGAAGTGTCCAACAAATGAAAAGGAATTGTTAAATTTGTGGAATTTTTTCTTTACAAAGCCTTAAAATCACAAATTATTCTGCAGTGTATCCATAAATTCTATAATTAAATCTTATCTTTAAAATGCAAAAAAGGTGAAAAAACCAAAATCTATCTCACAGACAATTTTCTCAGGCGTCAATGGAGCTATACCAAAAAGGCACATACACACTGAATCTAAAAACTAAAAAATCTAAAGATCAGGAGACAATGAGATGCTCCATGGGGAAGACAAGGCTTACATGAGACCCGTTTGTTTAACTTAATAAAGTAGGCTCATAAGAATTTTAACAAATTATGCTTATACTATGAAGGACGTTGTTTCTCTGGGCCTAATTTAATCATTAATTTTGTACCAATTAATTATTCTTTTCGTCTAAGGTTTTTAGTTCAGATGAAAAATTAACGTGAGTGGGATTCAAACCCTAGACCTTTGGCTTAATTATTTTGGCCAATTATGGCCACTAATTATTACTTCACTAATTAGTAATTACTTCACTAATCACTTCCTGTGGCCCCTTCGTAAGTCGCTGAAAATTGAATCCTGATTACACGACATTAGAACAATGGCAAATAGGAGGGATATTTTGAAAAGCTTTAGGTTGAGATGGGAAGTTGGTGTCCAAGTGGATCAAAGTGACGATAGCTCAAGTGGTAGAGCAGCGGTGTGTTTAGCCAAAGGTCGTGGGTTCAAATTCTACACATTATACTAATTCTTTATCTCAACCAAAAATCTTAGATGAAAAGAATAATTATTTGGAATAATTAATACGACCAATTGTGGCCACTAAACAAATATGAATTAATTATATTTATAGTTAGGTAATTAATTGTAAATTTCATTCTGATCTGAAATCCAACAACACTTTGCAGACTTCACTACCATCTTTCACATTAATTTTGTACCTGACGATTTTAAAAATAAAAGATTGCACTACATTATTGTGATCTGTTTACTTCAAATTTTCAGACACTTTGTTCCAATGAAACTTTTTTTGTTTTGCTGTTGTTATAAATCAATGTTTATTAAAATATCAAGTATATTTATGTTTATGCTAGGCTGGCTTCATTAAAATTGGAAAAGAATATTTTTTAATTGAGCCTAAGGAAGGAGCTAACATTCCGTCTGAAGATGAAAGGCAGGAACATGTTTTTTATCGAAATACTAGATCCAATGACCCATTTTTTTCAAATTGCGGAACGACAGGTAACCATTGAGTGAATATGTGGATGTAGAATATGAAACTAAATTGAGATTGAACTCAGGAAGCAGCAAACAAGCGTGGACTGAACGTATGCAATGGGAATTTATACACGGAAGAACGATTGAAAAAACAACGAAAAACAATTTCAACGAAAACAAATCTCACACTTTGTACAAAAAAGACGACAAGTTTACTTCTGAAAATGAAAACTGGTCGAACATATGTCCTCAAGATAATTTACATTGCCCAGCAGACAAGGATCTTTTCATTGAATTGATGGTAGCAGTGGATTTCAGCGTGGACAGGCCGACAAGAGTTTTTGATATGGAGGAATACGTCTTGACTGTTGTAAACATGGTAAATGTTTTTAAATTTTAATTTTGTGAAGGCGATCCAGTTTAAATTTTCCCTCAGGTTGCTACAAATTTTCATGATGGAAGCATTGGTCGGCCCATTCACATAAAACTTGTCCGAATTATTTATCTGTCATATCCCTATGAAGAGGTGAGAATATAATCCTATAAATATTTTGAAAATAAGTTTTATAACGAATAATCATAATGAAAAGTCATTTTTTAAAAAAATCAGCTTGATGTACAGAAAAATTCACCAGAAAATCTTTTGAAAAAATTCTGCGACTGGCAAATGAATTTTAATCCAAAATTAGAAGAACATCCTAATCATCACGATTTTGCTGTTTTCATAACTCAGTATGTTTGTAAATACAATTTTGAACCATTAAAATAATTTTTTTTTTAAATTTAAGATTC
The DNA here is from genome assembly GCA_039619505.1 of Cimex hemipterus. NCBI lineage: Eukaryota > Metazoa > Arthropoda > Insecta > Hemiptera > Cimicidae > Cimex > Cimex hemipterus. The sequence continues at coordinate 9,958,099 of CM077102.1, forward strand.
GAACCCTGTGAGGGTAATATCTTAGGGATGACCAACATTGCAAGCATTTGTCGACCTGACAAAGCTTGTGCTGTTGTAAGTGACGTAGGATTACTTTTAGGCAACATCATTACTCATCAAATTGGCCATAGGTAAACTCAAACATTAAATCAAATTATAACTTAAAATCACATCTGGTAATTGATTAGTCTAGGGGCAGAACATGATGAAGACTCTTCAGATACATGTGCCTCAGAAGAACCGGATGGAACAAAATATCATATGGGTCCTGTGATTAGCACGTCTACCACTGAATGGTCATCGTGCAGCAGGAAACACATAACTCAATTCCTTATGTAAGAAAAAGTACCAACTTAGTTTAACAGGTTTTTAATTGCATTGCGACTTACTAGGAACCATGCAAGTTGGTGCTTACAAGATTTTCCAACTGGCCATGACTTTTCAGAACCAACTCTCTTAGCTGGGCAGGTTTATTCTGCTAGTCAGCAGTGCAGCATCAACTTCAACATGAAGACCGTCGCCTGTCTCGTTGGTGATGTTGGTATTTTCGGTTTTGCTTTAAAAATTACAAACTTTGAGAATTGTGAATTGTTACAGTTCTGCAAAAAACTCTTCTGCCAAATTTCGAATAATCAGTGTGCGAGTACTGACGATCCTCCATCAATGGGGACACCTTGTGGGCCAAACATGGTATTAAAACTTGACTTTCGGTTCAACCTGCGTAATTATTCTGTGCAATTGTTTTCAGTGGTGTTTCAATGGTAACTGTGTTCAGCGTGGGTCTAGGCCAGGAGCCATCAATGGAGAATGGGGCTCATGGTCACCATGGTCGCCGTGCACCAGGTCTTGTGGAGGTGGAGTGCAATCAACTCACAGGTCTTGCAATAATCCTCCACCATCTAAAGGAGGCAACTATTGCCCTGGAAAGTGGATCAGACACAGAATGTGTTCCATTAATGTAACCAGATTTATGGAAATTAATAAACACATCCTGGCCATTAATAATTAGTTGTTTACAGAGGTGTGAAGGTTTTAGCCAAAGATTTGCACAGATCCAATGCAGAATGACTAACGACAGACTTTATAAAGGACACTACTACAGCTGGGATTACTACAGAACTATATTTGAACGTATGAACTAAAACAATTCAAAATTTAGTATTGAGCTGTATATAAAAAAGACAAATTTGAAAGAAAAAAAAAAAAAAAAAAAAACACTCAGTTTTTGTCAATCTTTAAAAGAATATTTTCTTCCTTCATCACGGCTATGAAACTATTTTTAACAATTTATACAAATATAATCATTTACTGACAATGTTTAAAATAATTTATGAGTTTATCTTAGTAAAATGGATGAGATCTACTACCAGTGGACAACGTAGGCCTGATGAAGTGGATATTTCTCAAAAGCTTGATAAAAAACAGAGTGTTTGTTGCATTTTTTCAATTTACTGTATCCCTGATTACTGATTTATACACGTGTACAGAATTGAGCTTGTCACATCTTGCAGTCACTGGAAATTCCAGCTTTGTAGCCGGCGGGCCTTGAGAATCACCATTCCAGGTGTTCACATCCGGTGACAGACCACAGTCTTAACCTCCAGCCATCAAGATTTCGAGTCAACTAGGTCGTTTCCACTCCCTATGCAATCAATTCTTAAATCCAAAACCAATCACACGCTCTTTAAATACATTCTTTCTTATTTATTGTGATATATAATGGTATGTTACCAGGTTATATAACCTTTCACCTTATATTCTTACAATTCACTCATTTCGGGTGAGCGTACATGACATTCCTCCATCACCCTCTACACACATTATACAACTAACCAAATTGAAGGCCGATAGGGTACTCAATATTCCGCCACACAAAACATTCACATCAATAAATACATTCACCCTCAAGAAACTCTAGCGACACAAAACTATCAACAATATGTACAATGCCATCTTATTTTCTCCAAGAAAATATAGACTATATTTTATACCATACTATACTTGCTGCCATGCTCATTCTTACTACATGCTCTCTATATGGAGCCAAGGAATTGCTCCCTCCAAGTAGGTTGCCCACTTCAAGCAAGTTTTCATCATTTATTTATAGCATTTTTAGGGTAAGGGGACTAGATCAAAGTTCTGGCCTTAGCCACCTCTTCCACTTTTTCATTACCCCCCGGACTTACATGTCCAGGTACGCAGAAAACGATCGCCATTTTACTAAGACACTCCAATTCATGGTATCTCTCCATCAAGAGCACGAGAGAATTAAGAGAACTTTTTTATATGAAATTTTAATATTAAGGCTGATATCAATCATTTCAAGATAATGTAGTATTGAGAAGAATAAATATTTAATTTTTAGAGGCAACTTGTGCACTAATTTGTATCAACGAATATAAAGAAATTGCAGTGAGATCATCAATTGTAATGGATGGAACGCCGTGTAAAGCCGGGACGAGAGATGTGTGTATTCGAGGAGCGTGTGAGGTAAAATATAGAAATTCTAGATTTTTTTGGTGATATGATTATTTTTGTTTTTAAATAGAAAGTAGGATGTGATTGGGTGATCAATTCAAAAAGCAAGGAAGATGCATGTGGGATTTGCCACGGAAATGGGACTGAATGTAAAACAGTTCAAGGAGTATTTTCTGGAAGCAACATAACTGGTTAAATCAATTAAATCCTATACACAATATGTTATGTTGGATTATTTAATTATTATTATTATTGTTTTTTAGGTTTGCAGCCATTTTTAAAACTTCCTTCTGGTGCAAGTATGATATTTATCCGGGAGCTGAACCATTCACCTTGTTATTTGGTAGTTTCTAATTCAATAACGTCTACATATTATTTAAACGCCTTAGGGTAATTAAATCTTAAAAATATTAAGAGGAAAGATATTTACATAATAATTTTATAGGAGTAATGATCATATGCCAGGAAAATTTTTACTGGGAACTACTACTGGAGTCTACGAAGTTAAATCGGACATGGAGAGAATTTTTATAAGAGATCGGCTTAATGAACATATCACATTTAGTGTAATGAACTAGCTATTGAAAACTTTATTATTTCTATTAAAAGGTATATTGTTTTAGGTGAAGTGTTCTTGTTCAAAATTTATGTCAGCTCCAATTCAATATCAGTACGCATTGCCTGCAGTCACTCCTAGAATACCAACCTACAACTGGCACTACATTTCATGGCAAGAGTGTTCGCATCCTTGTGGAGGTGGAACACAGGTTAATTATTTTTTGTAATAAAAAATGGCTTTTGTTAAACACATGCTACTGCAGAAAGCCATACCGGTTTGCATCGAGGAAATCGCTGGGGAGGTCGAGGACAAATACTGTAACGAGAATAATCGACCTGAGGAAAAAGTAAGAACATGCAACAAAACTCCGTGCGTCACAAGGTTAGATCTTAAGATTAGTTAGTTCAATTCAGCGGTTAAGAAACATTATTTTCAGATGGTGGATGGGACCATGGTCTAAGTGCAACTCTACAGGAGAAGGGTCCTCAACTAGATTGGTATTATGCGTACGTTCCCCAAAAAATTCAGATAATTATTTAAAAGTAAGTATAGTTTGAATATGTATTATAATAAAGAAACTTTTTTAAAATAAGAAATATTTTAGATTGTCAAAGAAAATGAATGCTCCAAACAAAAACCGAGAACTGAAAAGTCATGTAATGAAGAAAAGGAGATTGAATATTGGTTGAATAGACAACAGAAAACTTCTTTAAATGTAAGAGAACATGATAACTAGGATTAAGACAAGCGAGGTTGGTGAGATGATAATCTATAGCTTCTGAGCACTGATTTGATATAAGATGAACTCTGTCAATCAATGGCAATTCCAGCTTTTCCCTAATTTACATTAAATTATTAGCAGTCCTCGAGAAACACACCACCTCGGGTTTTGGCAGTTTGGAATCAAACTTCTCAGCTAATGGATAACATACTAAAAAATAAAAAAAATATGGCAGCACAAGAGAAAAAGCTTAATGCATTAGAAAGTCTGATCTGAATACAAGGAAAAATATTACAATTTTCATCATGAAAGAAATATGCAATGAATGATATTTTGACACTGAAAAACTTGTCATAAAATTGCTAAGGGTGAAGCTTAAAATCAACTTAATAGAAGAAGGATTAGATTTTGTCAGACGTCTTGGACAGGCTAAAGAGGGGCAAATAAGGCCAATACTGATCACATTAACGATGTACAGGAAAAAGATAATGATACTAAAAAATAAAAAGAACCTAGAAGGTAGCGAAATCAACATTGCAGAGTATATGGAATTGAGTAAGAGAGAGAGAGAATTAATGTCAGAAATGAAGAAGGCCAGAGAGGAGGGGAAAATGCATTTTTTCCTCTCAGATCGGCTAGTAATAAAAGAAAACCCCAAAAAGGAAAAGAGAAGTAACTAACTCACCAACCCCAACGAAATGTAACAAAGAAAAAAGATATGAAATTAGTAGGCCAAAAAAGTGAGAATCAAAATTCAATTAAGGCCTATATGAATGATAAACTCACTTAGTAACAAATGGACAACATAGCTTCTAAGGATAGACTGTGAACTAAAAATGGAAACAACATGCAAAAAATTAAAAATTGTAAAGATAACTGAGACCACATCCTCCCACTCCCAAACTCAATTTAAAAATTAGAAAATTGAAACATTAAATGGAAGTTTGCTAAGAAATTAAAATAAATTTAGAGTTAAAAAATGCAGTGAATGAAAATAGATATGTGGGTAGGACAAGGAGAAGTAAAAATTTTTGAAACTCATATCAGGTTACACTTTTGCATATTCAGGTACACAATTTGGTAGCCGTGAAGTTGGTTTTATAAATAAAACCAAAAATAAATACAAAAATAATTATACTCTCAAGAGGTAAGACAGCTTGGAGTGAAAAGGGAGAGGCCTTCGCTCTAAATAGGGCCGGTTTATAAATGACTATGACATGGAAGGAGAAGAAGAAGTAGAGGTAGAAGAGGAAGAAAGAAAAGGGAAAAAAGAAGAGGAAGAAAGAGAAGGAAAAAAGAAAAAAATTTTTTTCTGTTTCAATTATGTACATATTATAAATCAATAAAAAAAGGCTTATTTAAATTTAAAAACTCACTAAACACCGTCCAGTATTAATCATTGCCAGACATTTTTCCTTTGTAGATTTATTTACAACATAAAATATAGCCACTGTAGTGTTACTAATTTCATAAAATAAAATCAACCTTATTCAATGACACCAAACAAAGTATTCATATAATTATGTAGAGCAATTTATTTCTGTGCGTAAATTAATTTTATGATGTATGACGTATAATATTCACCAATATTAAAATTTAAAAATAATTTATTTTTTAGGCCTTGCAGAAAACTAAAACCTTCAAAAAGTAATGTAATTTATCGTAGTATTTCTTTGGTACTGTTACATAATTAAAATGATGCCTCTTTTCAGAAATAAAACAAGGCGGGCAAGCAGTCAAGTGTCAATTGAAGGCGGACAGCGTGATTTAAATCCAAACGTGAAATCAAATGTGAAGAAACTAAATCACATATCAAATATAAAATACAAAAAAGAAAACATAGATTTGCGACCAAAAATAGGCAGTAAAACCAGCCATATTGAAACAATAGAATATGGCAATGCGCAAAATTACTCAAATCAGTGGGAGAGTGCAATACTTAAAGAAGTTATAGATTTAATATCTAACAACTCATTATTTAACGAAATGGTAAAACCAGCAAAGAAAGTACAAAACCAAACTGTAATGCCAAAACAATCTAGGATGAAATCAAAGGCCGAAGAAAATTGTATAAAAGAAGACATCAAAAGCTCTACAACGCCGAAATACACAAAAGAGGTAGTGACGTGCACCACGATGCAAAATTTACCAAAGCTTGTTGATTTCACCAGTAAAATAGAGAGAGGTAATTCATCCTCGTACAAACTATTACTAGCACCAAAGCAGACAACAAAAAAACCATTCATACAGACTGACATCGAATACGAATACTTTGGAGATTCAGATTTGCTCACAATGGCTAAAGAAGAAATTCGCAAAATCGTTGGTGAAGAGGTGCAAGAAGAATTGAAGAAAGCTAGAAGTGAAGTAACAGAACCACCATTGATTGAAAATGATGAGAAATAAATGTGGATTGATATAGATTTTTTGTGTATGTATTAGGATCAATACTGAGGTCCTTTTATTTGTAAAATCAAATTTTTCTTAACTTTCAAAACAGTGAAGTCGTACTAGACCAAAGACCACTAATCCAAATGCTTGTCTAATCTGAACATTGTGATACCTCTTTCATTCATTTGTGTTTTTTTCTAAAGGCAATTCCCGTGAAAAACAATATAACTACTTGCAAGAATGTTCAGGTTAGTATTCATTTATATAAGATTTTATCTTTTCACAATATCCTTATTTGATTGGATCTTTAAAAAACCTGGCGCTAAAATTACATAATATTGAGAGTCAAGTTTTCGGCTGAAGTTTTTTTTTATAGTGCCTGTTTTTTTTTCTTCCAGTGGATCAAGCAAGGATTCGAAGGTATGTTTTTGACCAGTAGGTCAACAGATGGCGGTCGCTGTCTACTATAAAATATTTCTTATGTATTTTTAATTATAATTGTATTGTTTTGCGCATTAACTTCGACACATTTACACATTGCCAATACGTTTACGAGGGGAAAGTTTTTGAAATAAAAATTTTCTGTACTACAAAATATTAAAAACCATTAATTTCTTCATCATGGTTAATCAGTTTGAGAATCGCTGTTTTCCCATGATATTATCAATTTATTTATTGTGACACCTCTTTCATTCATTTGTAAGTTATATTTTTCTAATGGTAATTCCCGTTAAAAACAATGCAAGTACTCGCAAGAAAATTAAGGTTAGTTTCACTAATTTCGTGGTCCGCTTGAGCAATAATATATTACAATTAATTAAGGTTTTTAGTTGAGATAAAAAAAAAGTCAATGGCACGAGCCGGATTCGAACACACGATCTTCGGCTAGATACGCCGCCGCTCTACCACTTGAGCTATCGTGATTTCGATCCACTCGGACACCAACTTCCCATCTTCAATCCCACCTTTTGATTTGAATACTGATGACATTTGAAAAATGGCAAAAAGGAGGGAAAATTCAAAAGGTGGAGTTGAAATGAGAAGTTAGTGTAGCTCAAGCGGTAGAGCAGCGGCGTATCTAGCCGAAGATCGTGTGTTCGAATCCCGGTCGTGCCATTGGCTTTTTATCTCAACTAAAAACCTTAATTAATTGTTAAGCTTAGTATTTATTTATATATGATTTTATCTACTTACATTATTGCTATTTCCTTTTATTCTTTGAAAATCCTGGCTCTAAAAGGAATGTAAATTACATAATATTGAGTGCCAAGTTTTTATAGTAGCTGATTAGGACCAGCAGGGGTGTTTTTGAGCAGAACGACAACAGATGGCGGTTGTTGGTTGTCTACTAAAAAATGAAAAAAGGACACCGTGAAAAATAAATATATTGATATATATATAGTTAGAATTTAGCGCCAAGCGATTTATAATTTTGATATATGTTTTAGTAAGTATATTCTATACGGGATTCATAAATTATGCAAAGTCTTGTTTATATATGCTCTTTCACAAACATAATTCAATTCTCCATAAAACATTTTCTTCCGAAATGAACTAATTTAGTTGGTTGTGTTGTTCCAACATATTTGCTACAGGCAATAAGATATGACATGGAGTGAAATCCGTTTTACGTAAACCACAAAAAATAAATAAATTCTTATAGTGCTGTGTTTAAAATATACGGGTCACGATTTCATAAATAAAAGAAAATGGATTTAGTATGCACATAATATAAAATTAATTATAGGATCGATTTGATCTATTAGCGTTGATCTGAACTGATCCTGTAATATTGGACAATTATGTTGTCGAATGGGCCCGTGTCTTGAGCTTCGCACCTGCCGTGAGCTTGATTTATTGATGTCACAAGATCTGGTGAGAACCGAAACTGTTTACTCCTGTTTATAAATAAATCCCGACATTGGAAGAAAACAGGCTAATTAGAAATTTTACATAATACTTGCTGTTATCTTGATTGATTGACGAGAAAAAAACGATGAAAAGAAATCTCATTAGCATAATGCATAATATGTTTGAAGTGTACAATTATTGGCTGTTACACTAATTTTTTAAATTTATTTTTGAAATCTTGACTGGAAAAATAACTCCATAAATATTGATTAAACAGTTAGAAGAAGGATTAGTTAAGGTGTTTTTTCGTCAGTTTCGGTCCAAATTACCTACTTTCACGAGATATTTTACAAATTTAAAATGGAGAAAAATTATATTCAAAATAATAATCAGGAAAATAATTGGTTCTTAAATTTATTTTTCAAACATTGGCTAGAAAAATAACTCCATAAATATTGATTAAACACTTAGAAGGATTAGTTAAGGGTTTTTTCGTCAGTTTCGTTTCAAATTTTTTCACGAGATGTTTACAACTTTTACGATAGGTTTTACAAATTTAAAATGGAGAAAAATAATGAAAATATAATCCGGACATCAATTGGCTTTTAAATTTTTTAAATTTATTTTTGAAATCTTGGCTGGAAAAATAACTCCATAAATATTGATTAAACCGTTTGAAGAAGGGCTGATTAAGGTATTTTCTCGTCAGTTTCGTTTCAAATTACCAACTTTCACGGGATATTTTACAAATTTAAATGGAGTAAAATAATATCGTACGTAGAGCTTTTCTACTTGGTTCTTCCTGGAATTAGTTTGTTTGATATGTTCTTTATATTAGATTTTACAACCCTTGTATTTCTGATTCTATGTATCGTATACTCCAAGATTTCATATATATAGTATAATATATATAGTATACATAGTATATTATACTATAATACCAGCTATGTTTTATTTTCAACATTTTCTTTATCGAGCCAAGGTTTCGATCTTCATTGAAATCATCTTCAGGATTCAAAGTGCTTGTCTTTTGTGTAATTGTGCCCTCTCAACCCGACACGCAAGAATGGCACAATTACACAGAAGACAAACACTTTGAGCCCTGAAGATGATCTCAATAAAGATCGAAACGTTGACACGATAAAGAAAATATTTTTCTCAAACCTACAACGCTCCAGACCGCATCTCAAGATCTCCAAATAATTAACCACACACTTTTATAATAAATGATAATATTGTAGTTAGAAAAATAGGTTCCTTGGCAAATTGAAAGAGGAAAAAAATAATATTTCTCTAATTTTCCAATAAAAAAAAAGTTCTCCCTTTTTTGGTGCATTTCCTTCTACATTATTCTAAACAGTCGATTCTTTTATTTACACGCGATAAGAAAGAAAAAATTTATTAAATTCAATCAAATATGTAAAATGTTACAAAACTGAAATACGCACCCAGAAAGCATCAATAAAATACTCTTGTTTTAAGCACCTATTAAAACCTTTAAATTAAAAAAATGTACATCATCATGATGCGATTATTTTCTCTTTTATCCGGTGTTCGACATAAAAATTTAAACAAAAAGGTACCAGTAAAGTCAAATAAATTGATTTATGAAAAAAAACTTCCGTTTTATGCAGCCTTTAAAACGCGTATTTTAACCAAGAATCGTGTTGTATCAAGCAATAATGCTGTATATTTTTAAAACAACTTAACATTTTTCTAAAAAATGTTGAGATAAGACAAAACAAACTGACAAAAACCTTCTACCAAAATTTGTTATTGATGTTTAAAATCGCATATTAATTTAATTCCTCGATTCTATAATTAACAAAGGAATGACCTGCAAAAGCTGTGAAAAATATGAATTTCAAAAATATTGATTAATTTAATGATTTTTGTTAATATGTAAGGTTTTTATACAAAGATCGGTTTTTCCTCTAGGGTAAGAAAATAATATGTAGGATCATATTGAAGAGGGTATAGAAAATTACAAAAGAGATAAGTTGCTTCATCAAATGTAAGGACGCTGTCAGTAATATAGTCCAAATAAATTGGTTCTGAAGAAAAATGAGTAAAAGGTTTGGATTTGGTCGGAGCACCATTTTAATCTATTAAATGCAAATTTCCATGGTAAATAAAAAATAAAACCTCCGAGCCTGTATCTGCTTGAACAATGTTCCATTGAAAATTGCATATCTCCTTTGCACTTTTCGACTGTCCAGTGTTGCATCATTTGAAAATTTGCTTTTCTCTTCTTTGAACGTATATCAAAAACCTTTGTTTTTAGTATTCACAATTGAGAATAATTAGTTGAGATAAAAAGGTCAGCGTCACGAGTGGGATTCGAACCTTGGACCTTATTAGTAGTAACCGTAATTAATTGAAAGTTTTTAATATTTTAGGATTGACAAAAATGAGGATGAAATAAAGAAAAACTCCCCTAAACATTTTATTTTATATCACCCATTCTGATTTTAATCGGTCTGTACATGCATGTTTTAGGTTTGTAAAATCCTGCAAAATATTACGTGGAATTAAGATTCAATTAGACTAATTAAATTCACAAATCAGTGGAGGCGTTTTAAAATATAAAGATCTACAAATTACAATTAATTTTTTGTTTCAAGCTGCTTTCAAAACATAATTAAAAGACACTGAACAGTTATTTTACTCGCTCCGCCTGTTTTGGAAGAAGTTTCAGTCATACATATTTCGGCTTCGCGCCATCTTCATTCAGTATGGGCATGGTATGAACAGTTTCAAACTTGACCATCCATTTGCAGGCCGATATCAAAAGATTTAATTTTTTTCTACATTTTGACATAGCATGGTCATTGAATCTTCGGGTAGTGATGGAGAAATAGGCGAAACTTGTAAAAAAGATGAGTTGCCAACTAATTTCTACGTTGTATTTCTGTTCATATTCAATAGTTAAGAGTACCAGCGAGACGGCAAATTTGAGTAGCAAAAAGCCAGTTGGGCCACAGGAGTTGTAGACAAAGGTGTACGAAATTTGAAAAACGAAGAAAGAAAAGTTAACGATTATTTAATAAAAGTCCCATTGTGCTATGTCAGGTCGTGCTAGCACACAAATCGTCAATTCACGGCCCTCGTTGAGTTCGTTTAACCCGGTAATGGCGTCTTATTAAATCCATGTTGAGTCCCGTGAATTAACAGGAGTCTGGACGCTGATGAGAGGCCTTGATTGCTCCCGGTCTCCTCTCGAGAGCATGCTATGGAAATTATGATTTACAGGATATCACCTCTCCTCACACGCTAATGCTTTCGGTGTGATAACGCCTTTCTGGATTAGGCCTGCACAACTTCGGGGATATTCACAGCGTTTGTCTTCTTTCTACCCTTAACGATCTTCTGGAACCCTTCTTCCCTGGTTAATTAAACTTAATTGGCTAGCAGACTCGAGGGAAGTTCGTTTAGTCTGCTTTCCTATTTACGAAGCTCTTAACTTACCTTGAATTGCTCGCTTCCACAACAAACTGCTTGAGCTCTAGTTAATTTTAACAATTTCCTTTAAAACTAATGATCATTTAGTAATGGTGAGAAAAAGTAATATACTCTGAATTCTTTGACTACGTAATACATTGCTATTTGACAAAAATAAGTATACATACATATATAATATAAGTGCTTAAATTATCAATGTATTTAAATATTAAAAACCCGTTCCGTTTGCAATAAAATTCGAAGTAGTTTGCGGTACAGCAGTAGGACTAATAAAAGTGGAGTAATAGAAGTAGTAAAAATTGTATTGCAATTTTAAAAAATTATTTTTCTCTTCTTTGGAGTAACTGAAGACCACTCCCTTCCATTCCGACCTGAAAATCTATTGCTACCCTTCTTTACTTCCAAACATAAACGGGGCACTAACTACCCTTTTTACTATTTCCCCCAGTTCCTCTTGACTTATTTCTTTGGTCGTTAATATCGCTTTTTCCTATGAGGTTGTACCATTTAATTTTTTGGTCATAAAAGGCATGTTCAGATGGTTTTGCCTCTTTTTGCAAGAGTGGGCATATTTTGTCCTATTGTATTTTTATCGGTAGTTTTTTTTAAATGCAAAACCATCAAATCAATGAAACCCTGTTGTGAACCTTCCTACACTTGTACATTGTAAAAGTAATACCTGCAAACTATTAAATGTAAATATACAGAATATCAAATATGTAAAACAGTATTGTGTAAAATTTAAAAAAAAACACGCTGTGAGTTTTTAAATAATTATGAGCCGGGTAACATAGTTTGTTGACATTAATTTACGATAATATTCAAAATGTTTCAAAAGGTTAAAATCAGCCGGCGATAACGTCTCACGTGAAATGGAAATTTTAAAAGTATCGTTTCTAAACAAAGGTTAAAACATTTGTATGCAAATTACACATATATAGATTATTGTTAATATTCTTCCATGGTCGAAAAATTCATATCGTACAGCCTAGTGCTCTTCTATACCAAATTGTTAGAAAAGGGGGTGATTTACAATTTGAATTTTACTATGCACATTTTGACAATATAGTATTTCTTTTCCTTGGTGATTTATTACTTGGAATTATTTGCAAGAATAAAAAAAGAATGGAATAAAATTGTTGTGTTTCAAGTTAACTATTTTAACTTGTTATATATTAAGATTATTTGGAAATCGTGAGATGCGGGCCGCGATCTAAATAATCATTAATTAACGGTCACTAAATACTACATTTATATATTATGTGTGCTGATTAGTGACCGTTAGTCGATAATTATTCAAAAATTGTGAGACGCGTTCTGGTGTGACGTATGTTTCAGAAAAACATTTTCTTTATCAAAATATATATCAAAAACCTTCGTTTTTAGTAATCACTAATTGAGAATAATTAGTTGAGATAAAAAAAGTCAGTGTCACAAGCGGGATTGGAACTCACGACCTTCGGCATCTTCACGAAAACTCTCCGGGGCCATTTCATTTGTCGCCGGAAATCAAAGAGATTACACGACATTTAAAAAATGGCAAAAAGGAGGGAAAATTCAAAGGGTGGGGTTGAGATGGGAAGCTGTGTCCGAGCGGTCGAAGTCACGATAGCTCAAATGGTAGAGCAGCGACGTATTTAGTCGAAGGGTTCGAATCTCACTCGTGACACTCTTTTTTTTATCTCAACCAATACTTTTCATAAATATTAATTAATGGAAAAATGTTAATTGGTCAATGGGACCACGGACTGTAATGGATTTATTAATTATTAAGAATGGGTATGAGAGTCCTGATCAAGGGGATATATAAGGGGGGGGGGCTTGACGAAGGAACAAGGTGTTTTGCTTTTCTAATTGGCCTTATTGTTTAGTGCAGTCATGTAGTTGAATAAAAAAGATCGGATAAACCACGTAGCTAATTTTTTAAATAAGAAATGTTATGCCTAAAGAACATCTAGGCTTTACCCTTTTCAAATTAATTACAGTCAAGATGTAAGATGTGTTTTAACCAACTTCCAGTTGTGCTTTAGTTACATTAATTACAGTCCAGAATGTTATTCAGACGTATGGACATTCTGTGGGCAGGGAAACAGCTGTCTCTATTGTTTTTGAAACCGTTATTAGGACGGAAGGTTGTCAACCCTGTAATCAATTGGGTCAATATGTGGCTTTTATAAATGGATATGTGCATTAAGTGTAATTTTTTGTATCTACCCATTGTCTCCGTAGGTGGTGAACTTGATACAAAAGAGGCTAGCTGCGGTCGCAACGTTTCTATCAAAAGAGTACTCAATACTTACACTGTTTCCGCGAAGGAAGGAGTCATCATCATACATTCTCGGAACGGGCATTGTGTGTATTCATATTGCTAGCCGAATTTTTAAGTTGCTCGGACTTCAGAATCATTACCGAGTTCCAGAATGAAACAACAAAGCCTCGGAGGTAGGCTGTAGGGGTTAACCCGTTGTTATCGGTATTTTCACGTTATTTTTGACGAATCTTGAGATTTAGTTTACTAGTTTTCGTGGTCCGCAAAAAAATGGCAAAAAGGAGGGAAAATTTAAAAAGTGGGTTTGAGGTGGAAGTTAGTGTCCGAGTGGATAGAAGTCACGATAACTCAAGTGGTAGAGTAGGGGCGTATTTAGCCGAAGGACGTGGGTTCGAATCTCACTCGTGACACTGTCTTTTTTATCTCAACTAAAAACTTTAATAACATGTGATTTAGGGTGATTTTATTTATTTTCTAATTTATGCGACATATTTTATGTGAATTCATTTTTAAAATGGGCTGCTATGCATTTCGAGGGATCTTCCTTCCGAAAGCATCCGTCTTCCTTGTGAAAAAATCTGCTTTTTGACTAAAATTTTAATATCTCAGGACAGTAAAGGTTATAAGGCGTCACGCGTAACATGTAACGCGTTACGTGTCACGTGTGACACAACATATAACATATAACTCACTTGGTTTCATTCCTTTTACAACCCCCTAGTATCCGCCATTGGGTCAAACCAGAGAAGATTTGCTCGCCGTGATGACCTGAGACTACAGAACTAGATTCTTCTGTACCTGACGCGTTACACGTTTCTAACGCTTCGTTACGCGCTAATATTTCTTATGCGGCTACTGTTTATTTGTAATCGAACGAAAATGTCAACTCGCGTAATATAATTGGGAAATTATTTCACTAAGAAAAGTTTTAAAAACTGACAAAAAGGAGAACAATTTGAAAGGTGAGGTCGAGATGGGAAGTTGGTGACGGAGTTGGTCGAGGTCACGATAGCTCAAGTGGTAGAGCAGGGGCGTATCTAACCGAAGATCGTGGGTTCGAATCCTGCTCATGCCATTGACTTTTTTATAACTAAAAACCTTAATTAATTGTTCTAAAAAATGTAAACGTGAATATGTTCTGGAAATACAGCAAGACAACTATGGTGAAAACCCAAACCAAGGCATATTGACATTTAACCTGGTAACACCCTATATATTTGCAATGTTTTTGACGCGTTAATTACGCAGGTATTTCCAAGAGTCAACTGTACATTTGTTTTTGATATTTACAACTGCAAATATGGCATTAAGTTAAATATGTTTATATATATTGAATTTGCCATTTGAGTTTGTTGTAGGTGAAATCGCCCAGTGGCAACAGTCATCACACTGAAATGTTTTCAATCTTCACCCAAAGAGATCTCGGGGTCTGAACAATTGAAACAATTAATAAAGTTCATTTTCCATGAATCAGGCATATAATTAATAATGGTATGATATAATTTACAAATTGGTTATATTTTTTATACATAAACAAAAGTTGTTACGCGCAGCGTTAACAGACATTTTCTGTCGGGCAGTCAAACGTACAGACAAAGGGATGCGAGAATTTCAAAACGTTCATAAAAGTCGTCTGGGTTCTGTACTCTCCGTGCAAGATTTACACCCAAATAGTTGACAATGCAATAAACGGTTTCTGTATTTTCAAGGGTGCACATGTAATTGGCATGGGGCATAATTTGCACGTCAGTCCTTTTCAAGGGTTAGTTAAAAGAACGTTAGAGGCGTTTTAGTGTGTCCGGATGATATGACGATGGGGCAGGTCACAACTCACTCAACATCCTATGTCAATTAGGAAACGGTTCCGTCCCACCTTCCTTTCTTCTTTTTTAATCGAATCCTTCTAGGCCGGTTGAGTTTTGTATACAGAAATAAAATTTGATATTTCTTCCGTCAGGGAAGGCTTAGCCTTATTTTCAGAGGTGTGAGGATTTCGTAATAATCAGATTCCTCTTGGTAAACGCCTCTCCCTTGATGTCTCGGTTAGCCGGTATTTACGCAATACGCCGTACTCAAAATATTCAAATTTAATTAAATCTTCGATACTGACATGCTAATAAATTCACAGAAATAATTAACTCGCCTCTTATGTTGCAGTATTTTATATAGTAAGCATAGCACGTAATTTTTAAAAATAAAATATATGCGTATGCTTTATTGCGTTTTTTTTTTAAATTTTGGTTTAATAATAAAATGACGTTTTAATTAATATTTCGTTAGTTTTTCCTAGTTTGATATGATTATCAAACATTTTCTTTCCCTTAATCAGATTATCCAATCCTTTCTGTCTGTCTGTTTTACTACGATTAAGAAAAGAACGAATTCAATAGAGTTTGACAATTTTTCATTTTATAATAAGTTTTAACAAAATTTTAACTATTTTATGGAAGGCTTTTTTTTTGCTTTGTAACTTTTTGGACATTATGTATATGCTCTGCCTGTTCGACTGATATAAGATAACCTTGTTAAACAAGCAAAATATCATTTTAATTCCTAGTCGGCCTAGAAAGAAAACTAAGTATCTTATTAGTTATGTTAAGTTCATATCAACCTAAATTAATTATGAAGATGAAGCATGAAAAAGAAGCGTCCCATTCAACTATAGTGCCTAATTTACAATGCCCATGATACGCTTTTTAAGTGATAAGCCTATTATCATCGTATCTTTTTTGACAATTTTACGCTGAAAACAAGACAAAGCGGATTTTTGAAACATATTTTTCTAACTTCAGGCAAAAGTAAATTCAAAAATTCAAGAACAAGTTAATATTTTCCACTTTATGAAAACTTCAAATTGAGCTGTGAAGCCAGGAATCTTCCTGGAGCAACGACTGATGGCAATCTGTAGGAAATAAGCTTTCAATCGGTCACCTTCCACATTACCAGATTTACCAGACGCGAGCCGAAACCTCTGAAACAGTAAAGAAAATTTGTTTTTCCATGAGGAGAAAAACAAGTGATTATCATCAGAAGAAGTATTCCTTCAACGCAAGACTTGTTCCTTCCCTCTTCACATTTTTTAAAGTCTTCGAAACAAAATTTGTAGACAGTAAAATTTGCAAAAACATTACGGTTAAAAATGTATGCATTCTTAAAATCGGGGAAGGGAGAGTGATCGTTTTTTTTCCAAGGGGAAGGTGACCAGGTTATTAAAATTTCCTATTCGATTGGAGGCCGCCGTTCCAGAGCGATTTCCAGGCTATAAAGCTAAATTAGAAATTTTCGTAAAAATCGCAAAAATTAACTTGCTCCATAATGATTATTAAGAAATCGTGAGATGCGGTCTGGTGTGACGTAGGTTTCAGAAAAACATTTTCTTTATCGTGCCAACGTTTCCAAATAACGTATCCTAAATCACACCAAATCGCATCTCACAATTTCTGAATAATCAACGATTAACGGTCACTAATCACCATACATTGTTCCATAATTTTGGAAATTAGTAATGCATGACTAAAACTAGGCCTATTTAAAAAGTCATCTAGTTCTGAGTAGTTTTCTAATAAATGAAACCTAGCGCAGGTCTCTGATTTAAAAAGGCTGAGAAAATATGCGTTTCCAAAATTGGCCATATTTTTGTTAAAAAAACAGTTTGCTTAGCCGAATCGGATCAATTCCGCAACAACCCTTATCTGGGAAGATTTGATCACTTTGTATTATACTGTTTAAAAAATGTAAAAACTAAAAAAAGCCTTTTTGTCTGAGACATTCAACTTGTTCGTTGATTGCTAAGGCCGCCCCGCACGACAAGAGGGTAACTTTACATAAATACTTTATCCAGAATTATTTATAGCACCCAATATATAAGATATTATCTAATACAGATTAGAAATTATCCGAATAAAATTCGATATAGGGAATTGCAAAACCTCAGGGTAAAAGTGGTGATACGACGCGATTATGCAATAGTTAGGACTACAAAATAGAACATAATAATTAGTTCCGAGTGCGGCATGTAAATTTCGTTGTGAGATCGTGATGAGGACCCGGGAGAGAAGATAAGGGGTGAGCGGTCGAAGATTCGCCGATAAAGAAAGAGCAGAGCGTAGGCGGAGGTGAAACGCATGAGAATGGCTTTAATTTTATTAAGGGGAAAGCCGGCTACCCAGGATAGCCGAAGCCGGGGACGTGTGCCCCTCGTTACGATACTTGAGGCGTCACGTACGACCGCACGCTTCTTCCAACATCAACAACAACAAGAATCAGAACAAGAACGTAAAATACCACTGAACATCTTTAATTTACTTTTTGTTATTTTTATTAGTATCGTATGAAATAAATTTAGGACCGTTTTTAATACTAGGTAAGGTTGATAAATAGAGATTCCGTTTTGCTATTCGCCATAAATCACAGTATCATAAGTACATACACATCATATACATACATGAGTTGAGACCGAACGACTGATCATTTTACAGGTGTGTCAATCGCTGATTTGCGGTCTGTATATTTCAAAGGAAATTTTACTTCTTTTGAAAGTTGGTTTAAAAAGTTGTTGAAGTAAAAAAGCTAATGTCAAGAGCGGGATTCGAACCCAAGACCTTCGGCTAAATACGCCGCTGCTTTACCACTTGAGCTATCGTGAATTCGGTCCAGTCGGACACTTTCCATTTCAACCTACTTTGCGAATCTTCCCTTCTTTACTGATAATTTTACTGTTTAGTTTAGTGGTAGGTTTTGGAACGTAATTTCTTTTTCCATTGTCTCGGTTGTACGTTATTTTTTGTGTTTTATGTAGTTTATGTACTTACTACTTGTGACTATTGTCGTTGCTTCATATGGCGCGCAAATCTGAGAAATCGTATTCTTATTTTTTGTTGTGATTATTTGAAAGTAAACAGATTCCACTGATCTCGGAGTATGACTTGCTTATCTTCTCTCATAAGAGCACAAGATCCCTGTATCGTCAGAAATCCATGTCAGGTTTGTATTCTTCAAAAATCCTTCAGAAATCGTGAGATGCGGTCTGGTGTGACGTAGGTTTCAGAAAAACATTTTCTTTATAGTGCCAACGTCTTGCCTGTCGTGTTGAAAGCGCCCAGTGCAAACGACAGACAAGAATGACACATCTACACCGAAAACAAACACTGTGAGTTCTGAAGATGATCTCAATAAAGACCGAAACGTTGGCACGTATACTCCTAAAACCTACGGCACACCAGACCGCAACTCACGACCTTCAAAAAATAATTAAGCATTGGTCACAAAACACCACACATTTAAACACAATAATTTATTCGATTCACTGGTTTCGTTGTCCGCTCGGCTAATTAATATTAAGCAATTAATTAAGGTTTTCAGCTTAGATAAAAAAGTCAATTGCACGGGCGGTATTCTAGCCGAAGATCGTGGGTTCGAATCCCACTCGTTATATGGACTTTTTTATCTCAACTGAAACCTTAATTAATTGGACAATAATGACAGTTAAAATTTGATAGTTAAAATCAACTATTCGATTGTATTTGTTGACTATTGACTTTATAATTGGTTCTCTTTTGTTATTCTATTTGTTAAACTATTTTTTAAAAATAATAAATAACTGTAATCATTCAAAATAACACATTTAACTGATACTGCCTACCTGTTTAGTTGATTTTTCTTTTTATTTATTCGATTTATGTCAATTACTTTGTTGTTTGTTCTTTTAACTATGCGTTGTTTTTCCAGTGATAATTCTACGAGAGACCTAATCTCAAAAGTGTTTATTTCCCGTCATTCAAGGGTGATTTACAATTTTAAACCGAATTTTCTCTATTATTTATTATTTGTAACTTTAAAAGCGCTTGTACGAACGTAGCCCGGGGCGTAGTCCATTATTATCCGTGCAAGCCTGTGAAGCCGTGAATGTCATTAATCATCGTAAGGTGTCACTACCCCCGACTATCGACGCTCCGTCGTACATCGGACTGATGAATAATTAAAACGACACTTCAACTACCTGGGCGCACATCCTTTAACATCTTCGTAATCTCATTATGTGTTGATAGGAGGTTTCTTCAAATCACGGTTGTTTGCATTTGGAAAAGGTACCGGGCACTTTAAGAAGTTGTTGACTGAATTGCCACCGTCGGATATAGTTCATATCATAAATTTACGATAATGCCTACTCTTCAGTGCACGCTCATTCGCTGAACTGCAATTTCTATTCATCATGGGAAGCGTTCCGTTCGCGAGGAAGCGCACTACCTGCAATTCAGTTTAATAAATAACAAAACATTTTAATTTTACATATACATTTTTCTGGGTAAATTTATGCTAAAATATTAAAAGATAAGAGACCGTTCACGGCGTTTCCTTTCACATTCCACCTCGGGCAAATATATAGTAATTCACATGCAAATTACGGGATGGCCGCTCTCCTAACTCTGCATTTGAGTTACTCTCGGCTCACAAAAAGAGAAACCAATTTGTTAAATAATTTGATATTTAAAATTTGATGTCCGACATTTGAATTGTATATGCGGTGCTTCACGTCCTGATATTAGTGTATGATTGCATAAATTATGAACGAGAAACCGATTTTTTTTGTGTGAGTAAAATGTGTTTAAAATTAGCAACGATCAAAAAATAAATAGACGGTTAAGGTACAACTCAACACCGGTAATATATTAATAAAGTATCTCCCTCGTTATTACCATAAATAAACAAACAAACAATCAAACAAACAAACAATCAATCGAACAAACAAACGAACGAACAAACGAACAAACGAACAAACAAACAAACGAACAAACGAACAAACAAACAAACAAACGAACGAACGAACAAACGAACAAACAAACAAACAAACGAACGAACGAACAAACAAATGAATAAACGAACAAACAAACGAACAAACAAATGAATAAAAAATAAACAAACGAACAAACAAATGAATGAAAAACAAACAAACAAACGAACGAACAAACGAACGAACGAATGATCAAACGAACAAACAAATGAATAAAAAGCAAACAAACAAACAAACGAACGAACGAAAAAACGAACAAACAACCAAACAAATGAATAAAAAACAAACAAACAAACAAATAAATAAACATATATATATATATATATATATATATATA
>CM077102.1:9992483-10004771 GCA_039619505.1 Cimex hemipterus
TTATTGAATAATTAGAATGGCTTCGTGAAATTAATCAAACCCGAACAGCGACAAATTTTCGTTTGTATTTCTATTATCTCTATAGGGTTTTTTTGGTTTTCATCTCATATGTATCCAAGCTATTTAAAAGAGTGGTGCAAATTTTTCACAAGTTTTTGGTCTTATGGGTCGTTTATTTTTACCCAGGGACCGCTCTACTACTGAATTTAAGCACATCCTCCTTTGTAATGTCAAACTATGGTTTATTTTTTCAGTTTGCGATTCTGATGTTCTATGAAATTATCTAAATATCTCATTTGTAGGCTTTTAGGGTTTATTCGTGAAGTATTAAAAAAATAAAGTTTTTATCCTGGTCCTGACTGGATCAATAGAACCAATTTGATGCAATGGAAGGAACAAAGTTTTACAGGAAATAAAGATGAATGTTGCTTTTTTTAACCTGAGAATGTAGTGTTTCCTTTCAGGGCTCGTCTCTACATTCCCGAGTTTTGCACTTATTCGACTTTCCTACTTACAAAGGAAATAAGGACTTTTTTGAACCCAGACTTCTTATGATCTCAAAATCTTCCAAACTTACTTTCTAATAGTGCACTTCTTATACTCCAACGAAAATATTTTCACATTTTATTACATCTAATTCTAACGGACAGAATATGTTTTTATTATTAATAGTTGGTAGTATTGAAAATTAACTTTTTCTTGATCCAATGAGCTTGCCTGCCGAGAAGCTTTATTTTATAAACTTGTGGAACTCGAAGTTTTCATTAAAATAAGACTACTTGAAAATCTTCATGGGTCGCTCAAATAAAAACTGGCTATTAGTAAGTTAGTTAAAAAAATGAGAGTAATTAAACGTGTATCTTAAGTCCACTACTGTCCTCTTTTTATGACATTTACGATAGTTTGAAAGATAGACCAAACTTGTTGGGCTTAATATTAAAATTATTAGCTTTCGCAGACAAAATAGTCAAAATTTTGGCATTGAATGTAGATTTCAACATATTGCAAACAACGTTCGGCTTATATCGAAGTTGGAATTTAAAACTTTACTTCGAAACGTTTAAAAACATTAATTTTACGAATGGAGGGAGACAAAATTGAATACTTTACTAATAATTACCTTGTCTACAAAGAGAGCGTCAAAAACAAAATTCGAAAAAAAAGCCTAGTGTAAATTTTTAGTTGGAACATCCCATTTTCATCTAAAGAACTATTCGTTGATACATTCTCTTTACAGATCAACCATCTTTTAGAGGTTCAAACGTTGGTTAATCGTATATTTATAGAAAGTGCGACTGCTTCGATGGTCTCAACGACATTGTTAGTCCCTCAACAAAATTTCGAAAAAAAAGCCTAGCGTAAATTTTTAGTTGGAACATCCGATTTTCATCTAAAGAACTATTCGTTGATACATTCTCTTTACAGATCAACCATCTTTTTGAGGTTCAAACATTGGTTAATCGTATATTTATAGAATGTGCGACTACTTAGAAGGTCTCAACAAAATTGATCTTCCCTCAACAAAATTTCGAGAAAAAGCCCTAATGAAAATTTTTCGTTGGAACATCCCATTTTCATCTAAGGAACCATTCGTTGATACATTCTCTTTACAGATCAACCATCTTTTTGAGGTTCAAACATTGGTTAATCGTATATTTATAGAATGTGCGACTATTTAGAAGGTCTCAACAAAATTGATCTTCCCTCAACAAAATTTCGAGAAAAAGCCCTAATGAAAATTTTTCGTTGGAACATCCCATTTTCATCTAAGAAAGTATTTTTTGATACATACTCTTTGCAGATCATCTATTTTTTATGAGGCTAATCATATATTTATAGAATGTGCGACTACTTAGAAGGTCTCAACAAAATTGATCTTCCTTCAACAAAATTTTGAAAAAAGGCTTAATGTAAATTTTTAGTTCGAACATCCTATTTTCATCTAAGGAACTATTTGTTCATACATACGCTTTGCAGATTATCCATTTTTTAAGTTTTTATAGAAAGTCTGAGTACTTCGATGGTCTAAAGACCAAAGAGAACAAGTCTAACTAATTGATTAGATAATGAGTGTGTTGTAACATTGTTTGTAGTAAATAATACAATATATTATTATTAAGCCCAAAATTTATAAATATAAGAATATACTCTAAGTTAGTTATGTTGTTTTTCTTGTTACTTCTTCCTCTATTGTGGGGATAAGATGGTTTTAGTTATCTTATTTATTTTATTATATTAAAAAAAGTAATTAAAAAGGAAATCTGGAGCTATTTTTGTCTACCCCTCAGACAGCTATTACAGCTTTATAATTACATATTTTTTACTTCAAAATAAAATATGAAAATGCATAGCAGTCCATTTTTCAATATGTAATTTTTGTCAAATAAACGTTTTTGTTTTGTTCTTCTTTCCACGAGTTGGATTGTGAAAAGCAAAATAAGTATTTGGATAAATTTTACTTATCAATACTCCAACGATAAAGAAGTTTCATAAAATACAATATAAATAAAAATAAACTACGTTTATGAAAATATGTTTTTCGTTTAACTTAATGTAGATATTTGTGTTTATTATTTATATTGACGTTCTATATAAATTAGAGGCGTAATGAATTTATTATTGATTGACTACTTTTTTTATTACAATAAATTGCGTTACTGAGGCTATTTTAGAATATTTAAACTTGCTTATTTGTTATAAATTAAAAAATAAATATGAAAAAATTACAAAAAAAGGATGAATTATTTGGTAGGAAATAATGATATTTCTGTTAATTGTGATATTACAATTTATGTTGGAAGTCAGTGACACGTGATTCTTAGATTTTTTTAAATATGGTTCAAATTTTTTCCTATCATAAATTCAAGTAAATATGTTTACATCCATGTTGACTAGTACCCTTAACAAAGGCCGGTAAGATTATTCGGGGTTGGGACAAGCCCTTGTGAAAAACTTAATGATCGGTAGTCAGATAAAAGTCGGACCCCTCCCGGCTTTTTCCAACTCCATTGTGATCGGATGATGAATGTCTTTTCTGTTGGGGGGGTTTAACCCATTCTCGAGCGTGCACACTTGCACCTTAAAAGACTCAAAACATCATTTTTCTCAACCGAAAATCAACTCAAAACTCTCACCCTTTTGAAGGGGTAGGTTTTTGTGGAATTGCGAAAAAAAGGACCCCCCCGGGCACGGGGTTAAGAACAGTCATTAGCCTTTTTTCCGCTATCGGGGTGTTCTTTTTTTGTTGTACAAAAATCATCAATACTTCACACCTTCAGATCGAATTAACTCGGCTGTTGTGCTTTCTGTTGGTTTTGTTGATACATCATTACGGATTGACACCTTGAGAAAACGTTGCTTGGAGACAGCCGGTGATTTAAACGTTTTCTCACATTTTTTATCTACAAAATGTTCCTGTCAATATTGCTGTTAAATTGCAAGAAATAAAATTAGTTTAATTGGTAAATAACGATTAATAGACACTAGTCACACAAGAAATCTAGAAATAGCCCCACAGACCGCATGGAATTTGACGTTTATGCTTGATGATAGTACAGATAGATTTATTTTTAAACAAATAGGCTGCATAATATTTAAAATGTTTTAAGTCGACATTCCTATTCTCCTTAACAAAATTATATATTTGTGACAGCCCAGCCATCCTGTAAAGTCTTGACTGAAATGCTGGCTAAACAGAACATCCAACTCCATTTAACCCTTCTACACTACTGATCTCGCAAATTGTGAATAAAAAGTAACCAACTAAATCTACTCATTCTGTAAACAATTGAACAAACTTTACTTTAACCTAGTCTAACTTTGATTCCGCAGACACCACTGAAAAGTCAGAAAATCAACCTTGAAACAGTTGATTCTTTCACCTACCTAGAAAACATGGTGTCATCCTGCAAATGTCTCCTTAGTTTACTTGATATGAAGGAAAGTACTTGATTTCGCCCAAAACATTTATCTCTTGACGGCAAGGATAAGAGTGACAATGTTAAAAATAAACTAAAAAATGAGAATCCTAGAACTGTTAGCTCCTGACGTTGGAAGCTTTCGATCAGTTGATTTCTTTGCCTAACTTAAGACATGTCGGTATCGAAATTTGCAGGTTTTATGGACGGTCTGAAGAGTAAAATTAGGAAAACCCATTGAGTATTTACAGATTGCATCCTATCTAGATTAAAAAAGCTTTCTCCAGTCACACCAAACTTTGGCTCTTCAACCCGTATTTCATGTCTGATCATATATAGATCTGAGATTTGAAATGTTAACAAATGAACCATATCGAATGTTATCCAGATTTTTGTCAACCGCACGGGATTTTCGGAATATGGTGCCCCTAAACAAATAAGCAATTTCTGTTTTAGAAAAGAACCGGCTTCCTTTCCATACTGGCTGAAGTATGCAAAAGAAAATGGAAATGGATAGGGCGTACTCTGACAAAAGGGAAAACATCGTCGAAAAGTCCCTAAATGAAGCACGCAAGGCAAGCTCGGAAGATTGGTACATCACTAGAAAAGGGATTTAGGAAAAAAGTCCTGAGGGGATGCCAAGAGTGGCCTAGCCGACGTATGGAAGAACTTTGTGGTCACCTTATTCTTACAATTTGAGCGACAGAAATTAAGTTTAGGAAATTACTTGGCCGTACATTTAATTATACGATGGTGACACAGTTGAAAAACCATCCTGAGATCAATATTAACATTCGGAATTGATATGAGGCGATCAACAAAAAAATTTCACCCAATCAAAAATATTACAAAAAAGATTTAACTCTCTTTTACTCGTTCCAAACCGAACAATACCTATTGAAATCTACATCTCATTATTAATTGATTTGCCGATATGACAATTTCTACAAAGTATATAGTCTTGTGAGGTTTTGGTTGAAATGGAAAAATTAGTGCCATGAGCGGGATTCGAACACGACCTTCTGCTAAATACGCCGGTGCTCTACCACTTGAGATTATTTGATTGAAAGAGGTAATTTGGCTAGTAGACGACTAAACGTAATGGATTTAAAAAGTATATAATTATCGGACACCCGAAGTTCATTGAGGCAGTAGTATAGCGCAACGGAGAGGTTACAAACAATTTTGATGTTCAAATGTAAGTCATTTGTCAACGACCTGCCAACATTTTTAGATGGTAGTTTGTTTGTCCAGCCATTTAATATACTCTTATTATCAAATGACAAAACTGTGCAAATTTCACCTCGTGGAGTGCACAAATCTCAGTTCATTTTTTGACATTTTTGAAGTCTAAAAAGTTAAATTCAACGAGATAAATTTTAAAAATTTTGATAAATTCATTAGTTTTCGTGGTTCGCTTGACCAATTAATATGTTTGAATTAATTGGCTCTTTTAGTTGAAATAAAAAGTCAGTGTCACGAGCGGGATTCAGATTTTTTATCCCAACTAAACAGCTTAATTAATTGAATGATATTAATTGGTCAGGCGGACCACGAAAACTAATGAATTTAATAAGTTAAAATGAAGTATTTCTTCTTTAAAGCTCTCCGTGGCCTCATTTGTCGCCGAGAATCAGATAGATTACACAACATTTGAAAAATGGCAAAAAGGAGGGGATTCGAAACATGGGGTTGAGATGAGCAGTTAGTATCCGAGTGGATCGAGGTCATGATAGTTCAAGTGGTAGAGCAGTGGCGTAGCTAGCCGAAGGTCGTGGGTTCGAATCCCGCTCTTGACGCTGACTTTTTTTATCTCAACTAAAAATCTTAATTAATTGAAAGATTATGATAAAAAAATGTTTTGTAACTTTTTCTCAAACCATTAGTATGGGTTAACTATTAAATTATTTTATTGTCTATTATTTATTGCTGGTGGTGTCTATTTTATTTTTATTGCTTTTTGTAAAATAATTGTTGGTTGTCAAAAATCACGCTTGTTGACGAACCGGTCGAATGTTAATCGTCTAAATGTGCGAAACGGTAGCATATGCCGGCATCAAGGAAGTAGTCGATCTTGATCTGAGAAAAGGGTGTACCCACATCTGGCCTGCTACATATTTTTTTTACACCGACTAATCTCGGGATCTCCGTTATATTTGGTTTTTCAAGGGACACCCTTCTTATAATTTGTAGGGGACGCTGGTTGTGCAGTTGGCCGATACAATGCCTTCTCATTATAACTCCATATGAATTTGAACAATGATATTATTGATCTGATATGTCATTTTTTTAAGATAAGCCCGTCAAACTTGCGCCGGTTGGATTAGAGTTGAGCGGACCCGGCCATGTGAAATATAACCCTTAAAAAGGAAACGTTCCCCCTTTAAATTTACTTATAAAGACAATATTTACACTCGTTATGGTTTTATACGATTTCCACAACTGTTTCTAATAGTAAAGCCGTTTGTCCGGAGAAGATGGTCTCAATTGGAAGATGTCACCAAATGGGAACAATTGCCATTAAGTGATAAATCATTCCTTTCTACACTAAATGAGAATTGATTTGTCCGCTTAATAGGTAGAGGTTAGGACCAAATAGAAAAAAAAATCAATAAAAATTGAACATATCTCTTAACCAACATTGATCATTTTCATTAAACATGTCTTTTCATTAAAGTTTTGATTTGATAAACACTGAAATATCCTAACCAATTAGAATCGTTATCAAATTTCTCAAATGGTCCAAGTTCAACCACGTGTAAAATTATTACATTTTCTAATTCGTTTATTTAACATTAAAATTGTTTTAGCTAGTACATATTAAGCATTAACCAAACGGAAATCTCAAAATTATGTCCGTTAAAATTATTTTAAGAGAAGTGCATTGTGAACACAACAGTAACGAGCTGAATATTTTTGAAGTCTAGATGTGATTCAAAATTTTCAAAAATCTTTCGCTTAATATTTTCTATCTTATTGGATTTTATACAAAATTAGCTTAAATAAAATTTTCAGGCTCGTAAATCAAACCTATCGAATCTGCGAAGAAAATAATTTGACGAAACTTCAAAGTTTGTAAAACGACCAATGAAATTTTAAGAAAAATTTACAAATGAAAAAAATAAGGATGTAATAAATTGTTAAAAAAATTATTTCCTGCACTAATTTACACACTTTTTCAGTTATTATATATTTCTCAGTACCCAGAGGATCGGTGTAGCCTTTTCAAAGGTATAATTTTTATGATATTCAAAAAAATCCGCGTCGTTTGAAAGATTTTTTCCCCCATAAATTCGTATTCAAAGATTTTGATGTGAAAAAATGAAAATCAGCTAACTTTTTCCTTTTTAAAAAGATATTCGTTAAGACAAATAACAAGTGGACATTTGTATTTTGTCTATTTAAATTTGTATGTATTTTAATTCTTGTATTATTTACAACAAACTTTTTTTAGTGTAAACGAGATCACGTCAATCATCTGGTGATAATATAAATTGTTAGTTACGTTTTAAGCTATCACTAAATAATTTTCGGTGTTTGGATGATTTATTTCAAACCATCATAATAAAATATTTTAATTACAAATCCATGACTTTGTGGTCGCGTTTAATTTAGTTTACATCAAAAATAAGAATATTGTAAATTACCGTAACCTTAAAAATATTTGCATAAAGTTTGAAATAAGCAATTTTGTTTTTGCTTTGAGTTAACCTATATTATTTCTCGCTCAGTTAGAAATTATCTTTTTTATACAATCATATCATGGGTAGCTAATAAATATAATTAGGATTTAGTGGGATATGAATTATTTTCGTAAAAATTTTCGTCGGCACGCACAACTGGAAAAAATACATCTTCCTCCTGCAAATCGGACCCAAGTACTTTATAAAAAGGATTTTTGTCTGTATTGGAAAGATCGTTTGGGTTTTGTAACATTTTGTACAGTTAATCTCTTTAATGCGAATTGTTTATTATTGTTTTATACTAGGTTAAAAATCATGATTAAAATTGCTTATGAAAAATCAGGCAGATACTATATGAAATCAATTAATAAAAATATAGTTACTTTAGAGGGCGTCGGTGGCCGGAAAGGCTTAGTCGTTGACTCGGCGGTCATAAAGGTCCCGGGTTCGAATCCAACGGCCCTGCATTCGAACTCGACATACTGCTTTTCAAAATCACGGCACAATATGACCACTGCTGTTGCAAAGTCTCATACAAAAATTGTACTTTGTTGAGAATGACTATTGAAACTATACAGGATAAGTTTAACTTCTGAATTATTTTATTCGCTTAAAACATTCTTATCATATTCATTATCATTTTATTAGATAAGAAAAAAATACAATTATTGCATTTATACCTTCTAAAATAATTAAAAATTAAAAACATTAATAATGTAAAAAACTACGGAAATAAGAAATTAAAGAAAAAGATTAAAAACTATACAAGAATTATGAACTGTAATGGTTCTTCTGGTATATCCATTAAAATTTATCGTAATGAATGTTTTTTATTATCTCATAGTTGTAATTGTTTAATGTAAATAAATAGTAAATACATAAATATGATAAATATTTGGATAATCTTTTACAGTTCGTGGTCCGATTGACTAATTAACTTTTTTCAATTAATTAATATTCATGAAAAGTTGAGATAAAAAAGTCAGTGTCACGAGCGGGATTCGAACCCCCGACCTTCGGCTAAATACTCCTCTGTTCTACCACTTGAGCTACCGTGACTTCGATCCGCTCGGACACTAACTTCCCATCTCAACCACACCTCTCGAATTTTCCCTCCTTTTTGCCATTTTCCAATTCAAACGTATAAGGACGTCGTAATAGATACATCCCTTATTTTATAAAGTTGTAGCCTGCTGGACGTTAGGATGGATACGTAATCTATTTCGGCACGATTTGAAGCGTGGCATTTTAAATGAAAGAGGTGATTAATTTTCCTTTTTATTAACTTCTGGTATCTTACAATTTAGCCTAAAAGGAAAGCAAAACAAGCCTTCAAGGATTTCATAGCTTTATTTTTAGCTTTGCGGAAAAATTAACGTTTTATATGCCGAGAAAAGAAGGGGGCATTCTCGTTCTTACTGGACATTTCTCTATTTAACACGAGTTAGCATCTTACGGGCATTCTGAATACCCGTATTATATGTGTAACAAATCCAATTGAGAGTATATAAAACTGCCGTCTATCAAAGAGGAGGACCCGGACATTGGCCGCCCTCCTCAAGTTCAATCATTATAGGGGCGGCATTCCTACACGCGCTCTATATGGAGCCAGGAAATGGCACCTTAAACTGGGACACATCGAGTAACCTTACTTTTTAAAAATTTGTATGTTATTTTTCGTTTAAAAATGTGTTAAAATATGTAATGTAAAAGGAGAAAATAAATATAATTGTAATGTTTATAAGAGGTTATTTACAAATTAAATTTTTTTAATGTAACAATTTTTGCTTGTACTTTCAATCCGGTTATCCCTTGCCTTTTCTATGTGAAGAGAGTGTTTTTTTAAATGAAAGTTGCATGTTATTTTTTGTTTACATCTCTTCCTGATTTGGGTACTGGTTTAATTCGGCGTAAAATTCCAAACGGAAGTGTGTTACGTGCGACAGGTGAAGGCGGCTTATTAGTACGAAGGGGTGAGCGGTTCCCACGACTTATGCATCCCCGATCCATGCACTTCCTAGGCACCGCATGGTTTAGTGTCTGTTTTTTTCTTCTTCCAATTCTAACTGTATTCTGACCTAAGACACGGTATAAAGAAACAAAAACTCTGAAGGGTTCATTTAGAATATACAGGCGTCTCTGGTAATGGAGCTTCTCCGTCTTATCCGCATCACCCATTTCCTTTCCATGGGCATAACTGTACGTCACCAAATGTCATGTCAAACAAGATTTTTTCGAAAAAAACACCGTTATTCTTTATTTATGATCGTACTGTATATTTTTTTGAACAATACAAATTAATCAACTCGGCCGAATTGATCGATGATCCCTTTCATGGAATTACACTGATAACAATCAAAGGAAGTCTGACTTACAATTTTTAATTAGGCTATTTTAATTTTAGAAATAAAACTACTAACAAGGGTTACCAGCCGCGAACGAATATAAGTAATGAATGTTTTTAATTACAAGCATGTGTGTATAAAGATAAAGCTTGTCTCAACACTCCTCCGGGACGTATACACCTGCATCCGAATGAAAAAAATGCTGAACCCCGCGCCCGGTTCATATATAGATGACAATGGGACAGTTGCACGATTTTCTTTATCGTTATTACAGGAAGAAGAAACGCGAAGAGAAAATATCATTGAAATCATTTCTGCAAACCTAACTATTTATCTGCTGATAAAATTTTAAACTATCCAAGCATAAACTTAGTGAATCGCATCTAATACACTTATGCTAACAAAACATTTCAATTTTTTTCTCGATATATTTAAAACACTACTATTCATGGCAAAATGAACCAACTAAATGCTTATGTTATTACAAGAAAACAATGATGCACAAATAGCAAAAATCACACTAACCTGATGAACGAGAACGCAGATTTATCCAGTTTTGATTAAACTGTTGACAGCTCACATTCCTGGGGCAATTTAACACATTAGTACCCTATTTTTGTGTACAACTATGGTTTGTATGTTTTAACATTTTTATTAAATTCTCTAGCCTTTTATGTCAAATGCTGGATACATGATGGAATGATTTTTAGTAATTTAACTGTGTCAGTAATATTCTAATAAATTAATGTTTTCTCTTTCTCTTGGATGAAATACGTATCAATAATGTATATAAACAAGATAAATAAGATTATATTCATACACGATTGATGAGGCCAATCAAAAATGTACAAAAATAAAAAAACACCCAATTTCTTAGCTCTGCATTTGAGCTATATTTCATTAAAATAATACGATTATAACTGCTAATCCAGTTAAGAATATATTTTCAATATTTTACGTTTTATTAATGCAAATATGCGAACTTTTGCTGAAGGTGCTCGTCAAGTTTGACTTTTTTAGCGAATTAGGCAACGCTAATTTATGCTGTTGGTTGTATGTACATTTTGAAATAATTTTTACAATTAAATCTAGTAATTGTTAGTTCTAATAAAGTTGTTTGTTTCCGTTCCTATTGTGGACGTTGTATGTTACTTTTTAAAGATTTTCATTGTCTCTTACGGCAAGCACAGTTCGTAGTGATGGTGGATTTTGTCTTGTATTGGGTTGTCCGGAAAATAATGCAGGATTTTGGTATTAAACAAAAAAAAAAAGAAACTAGTTACTTTAAAGCAATGTTCTTTAATCAAAATAATTTCCCATACTCTCAATACATTTCTCCCAACGTGTTGGTAACTTATTAATTCCGTCTGAGTAGAATTCAGAATTTTTAGAATTGATAAAGTCAATAAATGCATTTTCCAGTTCCGTTTGATTTTTGAATATTATGTGTTGTAAGTAGTGGTCCAGGTGTCTAAAAAAATGGTAGTCAGTAGGCGAGAGGTCCGGAGAGTAGGGTGGGTGAGGCAAAGTTTCATAGCCAAGCTCCAATAATTTTTGTGACGTTACACGTGACACATGTGGTCGAGCGTTGTCATGCAACAAAATGGGCCCTTTCCGATTGACCAAAGAGGGCTTTATTACTGCCAATTTCTGATGCATGGTATTAATTTGGTTACAGTATGATTCAGCATTGATGGTTTCGCCAGGATTTAAGAAGCTGTAGTGTATTAAACCAAATGAAGCCCACCATACTGTAACCATTACCGTAGAGAATCCACTTTTCGTCACATGTAACAATTCTGGCCAGAAATGGGTCATTTTTGTTTCGACAAAGAAGTGATGCACAAACATCAAAGCGCTGATTTTTTTGGCGATCGTTTAATGAGTGTGGAACCCAATTTTCGAGTTTTTTCACTTTTCCAATCGCCTTGAGGTGGTCAGCGACGGTCGTTTTACTGACTTTGAGTTGCTCTGCAAGTTCTCGAACAGTTGTTTTGGGGTTTTCTTCCACCACTGATCGCAGAACATCATCATTAAGAGAGGAAGGCCTTCCACGACCTTCTTCATCTTCAAGGCTGAAATCTCCCTCCCGAAATTTTTTAAACCACCTTTGCACAGTGCACTCATTAACACAACCCTCGCCCCAGACTTGGTTAATGTTTCTAGCCGTTTGGGCTCCGCTTCGGCCGAGTTTAAACTCGTAAAAGAAAATCGTACGAAATTCTCGCTTTGACATTATAAGGATGACTGAATTATTTCCAAGTAGCGGAATGCTACAGAGGTAAACAAACAATATCATTTGGAAGAGGATTAATAAGTGTTGACATTCATACAAATGAGTAA
>CM077102.1:10005171-10016316 GCA_039619505.1 Cimex hemipterus
TTACAAAATGATACTTCATGACTCAAAACGCTCTTATTACAAAAGAAGAGAATTTGTTTGGCTTTTGAGTATATTAACGAGCAAAACATTGCATAGGAATAAAGCCAGGAAGGACAATAATTAGTTTCGAAATAAAATCTTAAACATCAAAAAGTTAAAAAATGTAAAAGTATTTCTACTTTTATCCTTTATATTACAGTTAGAAACTAAAAGTAAATGTAAACACAAAAACATCATGATAGCTTACATTAATGAAAATACTCTTTAAAGCTTTCCAAATGCGAAAGAGAAGATCAAGGTTAAAAAAAATTAAAAATAAAATAAATGCTGCGCAAATAAAGTTCTAAAATTTTGGCACTAATTTAGGTTTTGTGTTTTGACAAATTTGAAGGAATTATTATTTCATTAAATAGTTTGCTAAGCTTTTATAGTAAACTAAAAACACTAAAAGATTTTGAGAAAATAGTATAAAAAAAAGGCAATTTAGTCCATATTTGACCATCTAAAAAGTTCCGAAAAATTGCTTAAACTGCCCAACATTTTACAATTTGACGTTTAACCAGAAAGTGAAGATTCGATCGAAAATAAGTGCTACAAATATAAGTAAATATTTTCTTATTTTTAAATTGAAATAATAAATATTTTCGGTTTCTGCCGATCGTTGGAATGGCTTGTAGAAGACGAAAAACTCTTCACAATTCACTAGTTTTACTGGTCCGCTTGACCCATTAAGATTTGCCAATTAATTAAGGATTTTTAGTTGAGATAAAAACGTCATTGTCACGAGCGGGATTCGAACCCCCGACCTTCCGATAGATACGCTACTACCACTTGAAGTCACGATAGCTAGGTTCGAATACCACTTGCGACACTGACTTTTATCTCAACTAAAAACCCATACTACGTCATTAGTCACTGGGAAGTCTCCGGGGCCACTTTGGAGGATTTTTTAGTAGGTTTGGATGTGATAATGGTTGCAATAGTAGTATATAGATCCTTCTGCGTGATGAAATATTTTATAACGGATTTTAATGACGCGGTATACAAACGGGATGTGAAGGTCGTTATATAGTAGAATTTGACGCATAAAAAAATCGCATGTGTAATTTGATGGCAAAATTTTCGATAGAATAGGCTCATTTACCGAACTTTTAAACTAGTAATGATGGTTTCAAAATCCTGATGAAAAGGAAAAATGTAGGAACTAAGAGCATAAGTCTTGAAAAGTTGGCCGTCTGCTAATGAATATGCAAAATTTCCGACAAAACGTTGGAAGAAGCCAAGAAACTAGGAAGAATTTTGTTCCTCCGGTGAACATTTAAGGAGCATCTAGTTAAAAATGTTCATCGATTCGATGAAAAACAAGATGTTGTATATGATATATGCAGAGTAAAAGCAACATAATAAACCCAACAGAATCCAGATACAACCCGCACGCATAAATAGAAAGTTCTAATGGCCTTCTGTACTAGTCATAATTATTATTGTTGCTAAAATTGTATGTGTATGTAATAAGTTAAAATGAATTAAATATAAGCTGACTGAATTATTTCTGTTGGTCCCATAATTTTTTTCCAAAGTTGAGAATTATTTATAAGATCGGTATTAGAGAAGTTAACAACATGGCAGCTGTATA
The DNA here is from genome assembly GCA_039619505.1 of Cimex hemipterus. NCBI lineage: Eukaryota > Metazoa > Arthropoda > Insecta > Hemiptera > Cimicidae > Cimex > Cimex hemipterus. The sequence goes on from CM077102.1 coordinate 10,006,808, forward strand.
AGAAAAGTCATGATAATCATCATGCATTGACCGGCGAATAGAAGGGCTCCCAATAACGGTTAGTCATGGGCTACCTAGGCACGGGGTATTTTTAATTTCCAGATCTCCACCCCCTTAGGCAACGGCTAATGAGCTGCCTCCACATCTCACGGTCGAGTTTTTGCCCTGATAGTCGAGAGTTTTCATTAATTATTTTTCAAAAACCGGGCCCCGACTTCTTGATAAATCATGGACAACACCGCTTATTAAATTAGAAGATGGAAATGATTACGTCCAGAGGGGGTTCCTTTTATTTTATTGGATTTCTTATGCATCTAAATCGAATTATCTCTGTTCCCTAAAATACGACACCCGATTAGAATCGTATGGATGAAGGAGTTTTAATAAATTTATTGTATGTATCCACTCATATGGTTTTGTCATAACAATTAAATTGACAAACTTACTTGTGAATTATGACAAATTTAAATATTTTCTTACCGCTGACGAGAAGAGAAAATTAAAACCAATATATTTAGATCATCACGATTTTGTAGGCAGAGCGTAGATCGTAGAAATATCGTAGAAATAATTGATTCCCTCCCACAAAAAAATACAATAACTATTTTAAATAATTATTGACGTAAATTTAAATTTTCAAGAAATTTAAATATTTTCTGACAATGAGCAGTCAATTATAATTGAATTGTTTAACAATGGCACCTTAATATCATGACATCGTAAGAATATCAGAATGGTCGAATACAACAAATTAGGTCACTCACATCGCAACCCAAAGCCCGCAATATAAAGATTTCAATTAAATAATTAATTTGTATAAATAATTTATTAGTAGCCTATACAAATGATAAAATATGTTAAATTTAGACAATGTTTGAAAATCCCAGACTCTGAAGATGATTTCCATAAAGATGGAAACAATGGCACGATAAACAAATTATTTTTCTGAAACTTACATCACACTAGACCGCATGTCACGATTTCCGAATAAATATAATAAATTTGAAAAATAAGACTGTAGACTTCTTTTTTTAAAATTGTATTTAATTTTAACACATAACCTGAATGTACATAACATTCGAAATCAGAACGCATAGCCTAAATGGATCTCCAATAAATACTTCAAAAAATTATTCAGTTACAATTAATTAAGGTTTTTAGTTGAGATAAAAACGAGCGGGATTCGAACCCACGGCCTTCGGCTGGCTAAGCCGCTGCTCTACCACTTGAGCTATCGTGACCTCGATCCACTCGGACATTAACTTCCCATCTCAACCCCACCTTTTGAATTTTCCCTCCTTTTATCTATTTTTCAAAAAATTCAAAAAATGGTAATTAATTGGTCAAACGGACCACGAAATTAGTGAATTTTGTTCAGTTAGTTTATCTCAAAAATCACAATTATTAATCGAAAGCCTCGAATGTAGTTACTACAACAACACAATAAAAAGTTGATTTAGTACGATATTCTACTACAATGTGTTTAATTAGTCAATTAAGTTGCAAAGCGTTAGGAATATCAGATATGATCAATCGTTAAAAAATATATTTCTTTTTGCTACAATGTACCACTTTTCCCCGCTCTTTCTCTCCTCCCTCATCTCTCCCCCCTCTCTCTCTAGAAAGATAGATAGATTGATTTTTGTACGAAGGTTCGCAACAAAAGAGATTATATCAACCCTCGGGGTGCCGGTGTTTTTTGAGAAAAAAAATTCCCATCTGTATGTCGGGTTCGAACCCGGGAGCTTTACCTTATAGTGATGACCGCCGTGTTAACGCCTAAACCGTTGCGGCCACCGATATGAAAATAAACGGAATTATTTGTCACGATTGAGGAGTAATGTGTAATTAAAATAACTATACAAAAAGTAATTGTTTTGCAACTGGACAAATTAAATTGATATTTAACATTAAGAAGAAAAATATAGAATACGTATACAAGGTAGGAGGATGTAATTTATATTAGAAATCCCAAAAAGTTGAGATTATCCGTCTTCAATGATTTTAATGACTGCAATTTGTAGCCTGTTTCCTACGCGCAATAAAAATACAATAAACACTCTCTCTACTTCGTGTTGTTTGAATAGGAATACACACATCAGGTCAATGGATCTGCAATGAAGTAAATTTGAGCCATTTACTTCATGACTGAGAGATTTAAACCAATGCTCTTTGCCAATTTCCATAAAATACGTTGTGAATTATAACCTGGAAAATGCATGTTGTATATTTTAATGTTTAGAGATGTTAATAACGTACGCTTTCCCACGCACTTCCTTTATAAAATTACTCGTTTGCCATAGCTGTTTTACTGCAGATTGTGTGTAAAGTGACTTTCGTCTTAAATCAAGATGAGATAACATATATGCTAATAAAAAAACCTCTGTTCTTTCTAATACGCTTAATAAATATAATTGAAACACTGTTGGTTTAAGTAATATATTACACGAGATAAGGAGATTGGTGGCTTTAACTAAAGACATGGTTTTATACAAGACAATTATGTAACAACTGATTGAAAATTATAAGAAACAATTTTTTCCTTCAATTTCCTAAGACATTTGATTCAGGGGAAATGAACTAGTTTAGTTTATAAAGTTTCAATTTAAGCCTGCAAAGAGTGTGCATGGTTAACGTATTTTAGTTGTTTTTTTAAATGTTTCACCCGACTTGTTCACAAGCCCCAAGATTTTGGACCATTTTATCTCAGGGAGTGATTTGGTGATGCCTTTTCCTTCAAAAATTTCAAATCTACACCTTGCAACCTATCACACTCTGCGATGCCTTGCCGTTTCTTCTTTTATTTCGAAAAAACGACAAAAAGGATCTGGTAGAAGACCCATTACGGAGAGATGTCTTCTCAGTGGGCAGTGGCCCGTCAGGGTATCTATCAGCCTCCAAATTCCTTGAGTTAGACAATAACCGCTTCGATTCTGCTGATTTGATTTCCTTAACAGACTCTTTCGATCGCCTGTGTCCGGTGGATAAATTCCACTCCCTAAGGAATTAATGTAATAGCGGTTGTGGCCCGACAAACGCAGAATTAGAGCCTTCTTTGGCCAGGCTATCCACCTCTTCATTGTCATGGTGTCCTTTCTATGCTGGTATCCAAATAAGTGTTACCTTGTTCTCAAACTTGGAACAGATCCTATCGATAAGATCCACCAGTCTAGAGGTTGACACTTTTGATAAGTGAATCATCTGTATAGTCTATGTTGCGATGGTCATCATCCACACTGTAATTATATTCACAAGGGGTGACTATCTGAAAGTACTTTATCCCCGAAGAGGTTTTAATCCTTTTATCACTAACGCTCAATAATTGTAAGATTATCGGGTGACCTATGTTATTGTACTTATGATTTCAGCTGCCTTCGCTAATTAATCTGTACCAGCTGATTAGGGTTCTGACCTTAAGTAGAGGTGTAGTATTGGTTATGATTTCAAGTGCTAGGGTGGGTGTTGTTGAAAATGCTCCTGTCATCATCAAACAACCTTAATTTGTTACTATTCCCTTTCTTTTCTAGACCTTTCCACCATACTAAAGCTGAGAACAATAATCTTCGTAGAATAATTGCAGTTTATAGCCATTTGGCTACCCATGGCTTGAAGCGTATTGCTTTACCGACAATTCTCCTACATTGTATCATTGATATAGTGCCTTTCCTGTATATGTTATTGATATGATCTTTCCAATGAAGCTTCCTGCCAAGCGTCACACCAAGGAATTTGATTGAATCCACTAATTTTAATTCTATGCCCTGAATTTTAGGGATTTTAAAATTACCTAATGTTCTTCTCCTACTAAACATTATCAATTCCAGTTTAGCTGGATTATTTGATAAACCTTGAACACAACACCACTCATAAAGCAATCCCATGGCATTTTCCATCGGTACTGAAAGAGTCAGGGGATCTCTACCCGTGATCATTGTACCATTATCTGAGAATAATCATTGTATATCCTGAATTATTCAGAAGTTCTATTAAACTGTTATTAAGGGAGGTAACATGTATGGTGTGGTACATAAAAGAGGTAACAAGCATCCCCCCTGTAGATCGACAATTCTCTTCAAGGAAGTAGAATAACTAAGGCATTAGTTGCTGGGTTTTTAGTGAAAAATGATTTCTTAAGTAAAAATAAATGTTTAACTTAAATATAATATAAACACTAGTACAGTAGTGAGTTGTAGAGTTCTAATATTAGCCTGACGTCAGTCACAGCCGAAAAAGAAATCAAGTTTGTGATTCTTTATTATTTTCTATTACTCAAAACTGCAAGCTGCATTATCGGAGAAGTAGATTGAGATAATAGACTTTAGGCTTTGATTGAAAAATGGCTCTACGTAAGTTGATATTGTTTCGATGGAAGTCCGGATTGCCCCTCCTGGAAGAAGGTTTACTACTCTCTATCATTAGTCATCTTGAATGGCCTCACAGAACTTAGAACCAATTAAGATCCCTTCGTAGATAAAAAACCAAAACAACAACGCAACTTTTATAAAATAATATTTTCAAAAACGATTCATTACCTCTTGAATAGACATTTCGCGTATTGAGCTTGTCAGGCACCCTGGGTGCCACATTAATAGAAGACGGAACAAAGAAATCTTTTCCTCCCATTGTTGGCCATCGTTGAGTTTAATTAAAGGAGAAGTAATGGGGTTTTATTGGTTCACCGTCCTAAATTGAGAAGAGGAAGAGTATGATTATAAAATAAAACAACAATTAGCATTTTATGAAAGTTTAATCATTCGACCCAGTCAGCCATTAATTTATTACAGTTAAATATAATATTGAAGTATGAGGTTTTATGTTACATTCATTTGTAAAACAATGCATTACAATAAATTAAAAATCATCACAAGTAATGGATTATGTGAGATTATGGCATTGATATCTTTCAGTGGGGTGTGATACCGCAAAAGACCGGAAAGGACACAGTTAGAAACCGGGGAAGGGTGGTTACGGCCCGTCAGGTTATGCTGCAAACAGTTAGATATGAAAGTCTGATTTAGGTTTTATCATGATATAAAAAAATCCGCAATGGAAAGAAAAGGTTACAAAATGGTTAACAATCAGGTTGTAATTGTTAAAAAAGACTTTACCTAATTAAAATTTTAACCACACACAGATGTGGTGTTGCAACAAGGTTATTCCAGAATGCTGTGAAGTTATTATGCTGAAATCAATCATTGAAACGGCAGGTTACATAATGGCTACACGTCATGCTATGTTGACAAGAGTAGCTTTAGATGAGTACAACCTTCCTTCAATTTTACAAAAGACCTAGTGTAAATTATAGAAATTTCATCGAAACTTTGAAAATAAGGATTTAACACGCAGGTTACATCAGGGGTACGCATCAGGTTATTTTGACATCTATAAACGTTTTGCAAAACAACAACAAGGTAATTTGTAGAAATTTTATCAAAGGTAGATCGACAATCATTAAAAAAATTGAATTATTGACATTTATGGAATTTAAAAGTAGTCAGGTTATATTATGGTTGCATATCAGGTTATGTTGACATATTTAGGTTTTTTTAGTAATGACCAATGCAGGTTATAGACATTAGATCAAAGCTTTGCCCCAACCGTCGACAATCGAACCAAAAACATGTCAGGTTATATCATGGTGTTGTTCATCATCATGTGTAAATGCTTATAAAAGATAAACATTCTAATCAGGTTAGGTTGGCAAATGTAGACTTTCAAAAAGACAAGTTTACACGACTGTTACAAGAGAATAAAACCCATAATAAACAGACAACATACACATAATTATGAATGTAGATTTGTGAATTAAATACAAATTCAATTAATTCAAAGGGAAAATTAAACAGGATCACAGTTTCTTCTACTCTCTGTTGGTAAGCCCTCTCTTTTCTTTTACCGTTTCCTCTTTTGATTATAATGGCGTAGTTAAAGAGTACGAAAAAACGGAAACCTACTCTAAGCAAGAGGGCGATTCAGTATTCTACCGCACTCGCTGAAGCAATTCATGCATTAAAATAAAATCGTTGTGGACAATATTTGTGCTTGCCTGTCCATTCACTCTCAAGAAATGTCTGTCAAGAACCATTCCCTTCCACCCCCATCAGATCCACAGCACACTCTGCGAGCTTGAAACACCCTGAAGAAATTCTTAATGCATAATTTATACAAATAATATTTTCTGTAATTATATTTCAATGATAATACAAAAAAATGGCACATTCAGCTTGAAATTCAAGCAACGATGCACAGAATTAGAAATTTTAAAATACCTAAGCCATAAACGTAATTATTGTAATATCTAATTTAAGAAATTGGTCAGAAAAATTGAGTTCTACAGCCTTATCTGCTGGTGAAAATTCATACATAAACATGAAAGTTTAAGTTTAAAAACCGTTAAATAAGGCATAAAACGGTAACGAAAAAGTTTCAATTAACCAAATGTAACTCGTAATACAATGCTAGTTCCATTATTACTGCTTTATAAATGAATGTAGTTTTTTTAATGAAAGTTTGCATTAAAACATAATTACAAGACAATTTATACAATAAATAGTAAAATGTACTAACAGATAAAAGTAGCACTAGGAAATGAGTGACTTGCTTATTCTTGTAAAAAATGAAAAAACAACATTATGTTAAATTTAGTTGCTGGCGCAAAGAATTACGAATGTCAGAAACATCAGCAATAAAGATTGCGTTAATGACGACCAATTAAGAAACCCGCACAGAAAAAATGCAATGGCTGTAAATTCATTAGCTCATAGAAAAATTCATATTCACACATACCTTTTACGCTGTTTAAAGCTGATTAAACACAGGCTTAATTAACAGAATGGTTAAAACAAAATTCTGATTATTTACTGATTGTCGCAAAATTCGGGCAGTTGATTCACATTTGTTTTGTTTAGCTCTGATAATGGAACGTAGTAGATAGTATAATGTTTAAATGTTTCTTTAAAAATATTACGGTCTAAAGCTGGATGATAGTCGCATCCAGATTTTATATTTGAAGTAACAGCTGGCCTTATCTCATTGTATAATTTACTATTGAAATTCCTGCTTAGTCAAGCCCACAGTAGTTTATATAATGTAAAAAAAAAACTTTATTACATATTGGCTTGAGTTGTGACCACCATTTGATTAACTTTTACATTAGAACGCCAAGTAATCTTGAGTCTCAAATGCTAAAACGGATTTGTTATGGTGGCATAAACTGAGGTACGGTATCTTATGAATAACTACCATCTATATTGGGATTCGAAATATAATTTATGTGTATTAGGTTCATAAAGTGGTCACGCAGGTGGCTAAGTGTGAAACTCCAGGCGGATATTAAAACTGCATTCTCACTCAAGTAATTAAACTTCCCATTCTTTAACATGCAACATAAAGGGTGAGCGAAAAAAGAATGAACGCATACGCTTCGTCTGACCATACGAGAAAACAAAATTTAAAAAAATAGATAAAAAATTCGTGCACACTTCAATAATTTTTCATGCTGGCAAATGGATAAGTTTATGCTAACTAAATTATGTGTATAATATGCTCAATAAATAGATCAGCCAAAATTAATACAGCTATAAATTTAAATTATGTTTACGTTTTTGGTGTCATAACAAGCAAAACAAGATTTCTATTCATAAATAATAAACTCTTTGAAGACATAAATAGCGTAGTAAAATTGAAATTCACATGTGGCTATAAGAATTTCGTTCAAAATTACTATGTCTAAGAATTATTACAATATATTTACGTCAGAATGCTAAACACTATATTTAATATGATTTTAAAAAAATGCTGAATGAACAGTAAATATGAAAATTACACCTCTTTTATGGTTTAATAAAATATTATTTATTACTTACTTACAGAACTAGATAATTTTATTATACCGTGTAAATGGTTACGAAAATTAAAAATTAAATTGAATAATATATGAAAGTTTAGTTTGTGTATTTTAACCTAATTTTGAATTAATATTTATGAAAGGTATTGGTTAACAAATAAAATAAACAGATGAAAAAGGACGTTGAACATTCACAGAATATGTAAGTTGTTTGTCGAGATGAAAAAGTCAGTGTCACGAGCGGGATTCGAACACACGATCTTCGACTTGATACGCCGCTGCTCTACCACTTGAGCTATCGTGACACCAACTTCCCGAATCCCGCTCGTGCCGTTGACTTTTTTATTTCAACTGAAAAACCTAATTATTTATGATTTACATAGATAATAATCATTCGTACAGACATGATCTTTATATTGCTATTAGCATTTCTGCGGCCATGCTCTACAATTTTTAGAATATTTAAAAAAACTGAGATAAATCTAAAGGTATTATATTATTCTTACAATTAGAATTGAACAAGACGAGTGTTGGAAGAAATGATGATTGATGGAGTGAGCGCGGTGTTCAATCTTTTATTTTAAAATAGTTCCTTCTCACACTCAGTTGTTTTGCCACGATCCGGATTTCGAGCCCTTTAGCTCATCATCAGACTGAAGGACCTCCGAGGAGTTGTGGAGGTCCTTCAGCCTGATGATGATCTAAAAGGCTCGATATCCGGATCATTGCAAAACAACTTACTGTGAATAGGAACTATCTTTTGCAAAACAGGATTTAAGACGAGTGTTTGTTCTTGTTCACTTTCATTCTACATACATTATTGCTGTGTATAAGTTAAAGAAAACTTTTGGTAATACCCTGATGATCGATTCATTCTTTCTTCGATACATGTTACTATGAAATTTGAATCACCATTAGGACAACCCTTTAACCATAAGTTTTAAGATTGTAACTAACTACTTATTGTAAATTTTCAAAAACAGTTTGAACTTGGTACCTGGAAAGCGAACATTTGGAACGGATATGATTTTTTTCATATTGGCGTTATCTCTGACTGTTTATTTCTAGTTTAGAACATTGTAGGGAAATTGTTTGATATAAAACTTGAAAAAATTAGACCATCAACGTCTCTTTTGGAAGTAAAAATACCAACTGCACTGATAACGATGGTTTTAGTTGGCTGAAAAATGGAAACAAAACTAAATTTAATTATAAAAATCAACAGCCTCACGAAAAGTATCAATAAAAATAACTTCATTTACACTAGTTTATTGTTTTCTGGTTGTTTGCGACTTTACACAGACATTTCCATCGATATGATGTTACTTTGTCTTAAGTTTGGCCAAAGTTTTAAGTCTAGGTAAAAATTAAGTAGCTCTAATGGTATGTAGAGAGAACAAGAGCGGGATTGTTCTTTTGTGTGAATGTGTGTGTGTGTGTGTGTGTGTCTAAGAGAGCAATTGATAAAGTAGTGAAATAACTGACGTAACAGATAGGCAAGTAGTTCGCAAGTTCGCAAGGGGGGGAGAGAGGAAAGAAGAAGAAAAAGAACAAGTATGAAAGAGCTAGAGGCAGAGAAAGGGGAAAGTAAGAAAGAGTGAGAAAGAGGGGAGAGAGAGAGAGAGAGAGAGAGAGAGAGAGAGAGAGAGAGAGAGAGAGAGAG
>CM077102.1:10016716-10028201 GCA_039619505.1 Cimex hemipterus
TTACAAAATGATACTTCATGACTCAAAACGCTCTTATTACAAAAGAACATAATTTGTTTGGCTTTTGAGTATATTAACGAGCAAAACATTGCATAGGAATATAGGCCAGGAAGGACAATAATTAGTTTCGAAATAAAATCTTAAACATCAAAAAGTTAAAAAATGTAAAAGTATTTCTACTTTTATCCTTTATATTACAGTTAGAAACTAAAAGTAAATGTAAACACAAAACCATCAGAATAGCTTACATTAATGAAAATACTCTTCAAAGCTTTCCAAATGTGAAAGAGAAGATCAAGGTTAAAAAAAATAAAATAAAATGTGCGCAAATAAAGTTAAAGAGAGAGAAGTAAAAAAAAGGGAATGCTTGTGTGTGAAAGAGAAAAAAACGAGAACGGACAGACAGCGAGACGGAGATATAGATAGATATATGAACACATAGATACATAGTCAGAAATAGAGAGATATAGAAAGCGTGAAAATCATAGAATAAAGGAAGAGAGAAGGAAAAAAAAACGTGAACGGTAGAAAAATTCAGTCCACCGAAAAATAAAACACCCGTTTATAAATAAACAATTCCTTACCAATACCGATATCAGAAACGAATTCTGACAACTTATTTATAAATATTGTCATTGAAGTATGAGGAGAGATATCGCTTTAAATCGCTTTGTACAATTTGAGTAATCAATCCCATATTAACAAAATAAAATCGACGAAATTATGACAAAACGAGTTTGATGAAGAGTACTAGTTGTGATTAAGTTAGAAAAGTTAAAAAAAATATTCTTCCGTTGTTTCAATTTTCGAAGCGCAATTTGGTAAAGTATCTTAACTACATGTGGGTTTGTGAGTGCATAGGTAATTGTTTAAACGATTTTGTACCTTCTTGATTCGTATCTTAGCTGGAAAGTGGAAAATATCCAGTATTGGAAAATACCCTTTCGTGCCCGATTGAAAAATTAATCCCGGACTCGTAACTCCGCAAAAGAGTGAAAAAATAAATTATTGAGTTCACCGTTAAGATTGGGGCGCATGCTTTCTAAAAAAAAATTGTGTTGCAATTCGTAAAATCGTACATCTTTGAAATTGATTTGATCATTCCTGCATTGTCGAAATATTGTTATTAAGACTCGTTTCCTGGCATTATGAGTGATTTGTGCCCGGCCTCGTTAATGCTGCAATATCGTTGCCCCATCTGGGTAATTTTCCGTTATAAGTATATATTAACTCTGACGTTAATTTTCGTAAAAAGAAATTGCAGAAATACATTTTTTATTTACTCTAGTTTCTCGCTCTAATCTGATTAAAAATAATTTATCGTATAGGAAACATACATAAGAATTATATAACAAAAAACCGGACACTTATATTTACTTGTTTATTTTCCATAATAGCTAGGTATAGAGATTAATAGTTGACTAGGAATGTTACTAATCCTTTTACATTTTTTAGATCAATACAAAAGGAAAATAGTTCAATTTTATCTTTTACAGATCAAATTTGTCAACTTGTTATATGATGTTTTAAATTGTTCACTTTGATGAAAGAATAAATATAAGTAATACATTTTTTCTTAGAATTATGTTTTTAAGCCGAGACGATTTAACCATGACAGATGCGACGGAGGTTCAGTCTCATTTTTCACAAGTTCTGGGTATGTTGTGCTTTACCATGGTCTACAGCAGTTTACGGTCACCGGAAAATTCGGTCGAAGAGAAGGTAGTGATCGACAGCTATGTACGACGGATATAGTTCATCGTTACATTGCTGTAACCGCACTACTGGACAGTCATTTACTGGCTTCCTTGGTAGATGGTCAACTACAATCGGTCATTAATAACGTAATGTAATGGTGAGCTCTAAAAAGGTCATCGTAAGGCTTCGTGTGAATAGCTTTTAGAAGTCCCGCATCAGGCTCTGTAAGACTGGAGAGGAATCTAGTTCGAACGTGAATATTTGCAGATCAGCTTGGACACTTAACAGGTTTGTGGTAATAACATGACCGAGAGCATGTTTGTAAAATGCATAGCTTCATGTGCCAGGCATAGTCTGTAGTAGTCAAAACCTTTTCAAAGATTGTCAGTTATGTTTTGATGTGGAATTTCCATATCCGGAGCGAACTGATTAGCACACAGAATGAATCTTTGGCTGTACTAATGTACATGCATGTATATTAAGTTGTTCCTCATTGCTTGTTGGATGTGGTGATAACCACAATGAATGGGCCAGTATGTTCTCCCAAACCTATCTTCTACTTATGGGAGATGATAAGGTTAAACAAAGTTCGCAGCCTTCAGCAATCGTTGGACAGAGTCATACAGCACTCGTTAAAGAACGGGATTTTGTTTCATAAGTCGAAATACGATCGCTTATTTGTTCGAAGCCTAGAAGATGTAAGGCCCTCCGCGGAGTTAGGGGGTAATACGCGCCATTAAATGCAAAACGATTATTAAATTTCTTAGTTAAATTTAAATTCGCTAGTTTTCGTGGTCCGCTTGAGCAATTAATACCTTTTAATTGATTAAGGTTTGTAGTTGAGATAGAAAGGTCAGTGTCACGAGCGGGATTCGAACCCACGACCTTCAGCTTGATACGGTGCTGCTCTACCACTTGAGCTATCGACACTTCGATCCACTCGGACACTAACGTCTTATCTCAACCCTATCTTTTGAAGTCCCCCCCCCTTTTTTTTCCATTTTGCAAATGTGAAATCTATTTGATTTTCGATGACCAATGAAACGAACACGGAGAGCTTTAGTAAAGGTATTTAAACTTATTAAATCCACTAGTTTCGTGGTCCTCTTGACCGATTAACATCATTCGATTAATTAAGGTTTCTAGTTGAGATAAAACAGGCATTGTCCCGAGTGTGATTGGAACCCATGATCTCACCTATTTGTCTCCAAGAATCGAAAGGTGGGGATGGGATGAGAAGTTAGTGTCCGAGTGGATCTAAGTCATGATAACTCAAGTGGTAGAGCACCGGTGTATCTAGCCGAAGATCGTGTGCTCGAATCCCTCTCGTGACACTGGATTTTTTATCTCAACTAAAAACCTTAATTAAATGGAAGTTATATTTAACTCATCCTCTGATTTTTCGGTGTTTTGGTGAAAATAAATATGTCATATTTAATGAAACTATAAAAATATATACATAGTTTGAAATATAGACAAAATGCGAGTTTATTGTATTTGAGTGCACAGCACAAGCCTTTCCTTGTCTGTAATTATGACGACTGTCGAAACAACAATGCCAGAAGGATTACAAAACAAAATGCCCGGAGACAGAAATGGTGTTACAAATGGCCAAATATAAGAGAAAAGCGTCCTGTTACGGCCCGACGGAAGGTCATTGTTAATACAACAATACTGTAATAAATAGATGTAAGGTTGGAAGAAAATTGGTATGCTTCGATATCTTAGGCTGAAGTAAAGAGAAAACAACACAAACAATAGTTTCCATAGTAATCCAGCTTGTTAAGAATAGGCTTTTTGTTCTGACACTCATTAATGGGACAATGTTACTGTTGTCAACCGACAACCAATACACTTTGTGGCTCTTACGAAATTTTCGTTTATTAATCCCCTTGCAACACGAGTTTCCGACGCAACACAGAATTACTTGAAGTTGAATGAAACAATAAATATTAAAATAATTTCATGTATATATAACCTTTGAAATTTCCCTCCTTTTTTCATATATATATATATATATATGCATGCAATGGAAAACGGCCAAAAGGAGGGAAATTTCAAAAGGTGGGGTTGAGATGGGAGTTAGTGTCTGAGTGAATCTAAATGAAGATAGCTCAAGTAGTAGAGTAGCGCCGTATCAACCGGAAGGTCGTGGGTTCGAATCCCGCTCGTGACATTAGCTTTTTTATCTCAACTAAAAACTTTAATTAATTGAAATAAATAATAAAATAATTGATTAAACTAAATACAGAGTTTATACCTGCACGGTGATTATTAACTTGTCCAATATTCTGATATATTTCATCAGTTTCCTCTATTAATAAACAATCATAACCATTTCATTGTCATTTTACTAAAGGCTTATGATTCTTTAGATTTCAACCATGACAGTGATGATCTTAATGTTAACTTACATTAATGACGTTATTTGTTTGACGCCGTTAAGGCTCTCTTTCAATTAGCTAAGGTGTATAGTTGAGATAAAAAAGTCAGTGTTACGATCGGGATTCGAACCCATCATCTTCGGCTAGATACGCCGCTGCTCTACCACTCGAGCTATCAATCCACTCGGACACTAACTTTCAATCTCAACCCCCCACCTTTTGAAATTTCCCTCCTTTTTGCTTTTAATCAAATTGGAAGTATAAAAGATTGTTGGATAAAATGAGGTTTGATCTTTTAAATTTCAATGGGCCAGATCATTAGTTTTAAATATAAAAATAGGTTTAAGGTTAATAGTGTGATAAAAATTCGGCCTCTTATTATCACCCATTTTTAGTCTCATGTGATTTAATAAAAAAGAATATAATTATATATTTTCAGTTATTAAAATCCCTGTTTAATTTTTTATATGTATTTTTTAAATATTTTGTGTAGATTTAAGCTAAAATTTGCTTTTAAAAAATTATGTAGCTATATCATAAGTACGATCATTTTTATATTCCATTAAATTTATTTACTAAAACACCAAATTGTTAGATTATTTTCCAAAATTAGGCCGGGTTCCAATATATACATTATGTATGAAAAATAATTCTATTCTAGTACTAAATACTATTTTTAAAGATTTCAAATTGTCTTCCTTTGCCTGCCTTCTTTGTTTTGGCCTGTCGTTTCATGGCATTTAGTCAATTTTATTGTTTTTGTAGTTGACGGAAAAAGTGCAAAAAATCACTACTCAACTTGGCATATATATGAATCACCTTCAAAGACCAAAACAGACCATACCTGGGATTTAATAGTAAAAAATTTCCCTTGTAAATGTTTCATTCATCATTTTCAATAAGAGGCATAAATCATCGTTAACCATCTGATTTTTACAACTGTGTAATACTGTAGTTTAATATCTTTTGAATATTCATCGTCAAAATGGCAGGTCCTAGTTTACGGTCTAATTTGTCGAAGGGATGGGGTTTACTGCTTGGCAGAGAACTGAGGACCGATATGGAGTTTCCCCTCTTCGAAGTCCGTAATAAACATCCCCCGGGTTATTATTCGCCCATTAAAATCGAAATAGCAGACAATGAGCGCTGTATTATCTCCAAAGAGGAAAGCTATAACTAGTCTAGAATTCCGCCATAACGAAAAGACCAGACACTTCTATTTTTCCTCAGAGGTCTCAAGACCATATACGCAAGGAGAAAATTGCTTCAAAGAATCACGCAAATTTAATATAGTTTGAACTTTGTCGGTTTCTTGTTTTAGTTTGTTCATTTTCAGCTTCAAACAAACCGATAAAATTTAGAAGAATCCATTGCAGTTCGTGGTCTGCTTGACCAATTAACATTTTTCAATTAATTGATATTTATTAAAGGTATTGATTCAGCTAAAAAAGTCAGTATCGCGAGCGAGATTCGAACCCACGACCTTCGGCTTAATACGCCCCTACTCTACCTCGTGAGTTCAAACCAATGGTACACCATCTTCACAACCTTACCTACAACCTTTAGAATTTTCCTTCGTTTTTGCCATTTTTCAAATGTCTTGTAATCTATTTGATTCTCGGCGACAAATGAAATGGCCACGGAGAGCTTTCGTGCAGATGTAGTTCAGGTTAATTATTAAATCCATTACAGTTCGTGGTCCGATTGACCAAGTAACATTTTTCAATTAAATATTTATGAAAGGTATCCATCCAGAGAGCTGGTGTCCATGTGGATCGAAGCTGAGAGCTCAAGTGGTAGAGCAGCGGCGTATCGAGCCGGAGATCGTGGGTTCGAATCCCGCTCCTGACACTGACTTTTTTATTTCTACCAATACCTTACATGAAGATTATTTAATTGAAAGTAGTTATTTAGTCAATCGTACCACGAAATATATTGGATTATAATGTACATTAATAGTAAAAAACATCGGTGACAATTCTAAACTGGAGTAGAATCCCTTAAAGTTCATTGTATTGGCTCAATCCGTCTACAAGTAACGATTTTTTAGTGTTTATAAACAAAAACATTCTTACATAAAACCTGAAATTTTCCACTCTTACGTAACTTTTCTCAACTTTTGACCCCATTTTTAGATTTAGCATCGAATTTGCTTTTTAATTTGTCCGGTTTCGTTCTTACTAATGAAAAGTTCGTTCCCAACCTTGAGATTATTTGGATAGTAGGTACATGATCAATGTACAGGTTGTACAGAGCAAAGCAGTCCTGAAGAAGAGACACAACAAGCAAGCAACAATGCTTATCATTCATATTGCTAATTATAATTTACATGCTCTATCAACCCTCGGGCCAAACATTTACTTCCCAGGTTACGTCTCGGACCAGGTTTTTTCAACTTACAACTGAAACTAACAATAAAAATAAACGAGGATTCATCAACTAGGATGTTGGAAAGTTCATAAAATGTCGACAATTTTCAAAATGTAATGTAAGGTTAGCTACGGCTTAAATAAGTTGATGCAACATTACCATTTTGCAAATTTTGCAAAATCGTGTTTGTGTAGCTATTGTGAATGTTGATTGGCAATTTTGATAAGTATAAGTGGATTAATCGAAAAGGAAATTCGGTTGTAAATTTAAAAAATGGGGTCAATAGTTGGAAGAAGTTACGTTACAGTAGAGAAAATTTAATTTCATTTGTGTAAAGAAACGGTTTTTTCTGAAATAATCACTAAACAGTCGTAACTTTTGAACTGATTGAGATAGCACCATGGGATTACGAATTCTACTCCACTTTAGATACACTATCGTTGAATTTTTTTAACACGACGAGCTGACCACCCTGTACAAACAAGGTAAACAATAACAGACGAAGCCAGCTGGATCATTAAAATCAAATGCACCTGTTCAACATTGAATACATGACCAATTATTGCGCAATTATTGAAAATATGCACCCGTAAATATTAATTAAAATAATTTATTTTTAACTGAGGATTCCCAGCTGAGAAGGCTGTGTGAGTTCTTAAAAATAAACGTTAAAAATTCCTTCAAGTGAGATTAGGAACTTAGGCGCCTCCAACATCCTTTTAACGTTGAACAAACATGACAACGTTTAGTCGTAAAGGAAATATGAATTTGTGACTAGGGCCTTTACGAGAAACATATGGCCGGCTCATTTGGCGGAAATCCAATATAAACATTACCCATTACAATCTGATAAAACGGTAAAGGGCGATTAATTAATTAGGAAATAGGCGATTTCCACGCTGGGGAACAGGTAGCTCGATGTATTATGCATGGATAACGTTTACGGCTCGGGTAGGAGGAATAGGGCCATTAGTTGGTTTTATGTTAATCCGAGGGTCTAGCTTTCCGCCGGTTTATTACAGAAATGCCCATTTCAACAATTCGAAAGCCCAGAAGAATGCCGATATATGTAAAGCGATTTCGTTCCGAAACGTCTCTTTTACCGGGTTAAGAATCGGAACCGGCGGATAACCAGGTGCTAATTTATTCACGGGCGTTTTGCTACTGAACCGTGCGGATGCCGGCACGCACGTGACCCCGCGGAAAGCAACCGACTCACATTTATTTTAACCGTTAGATACTCGGATGTTCATTTTTTCCGGCAAAATTCTTTTACGTGCAAGTCACCTTTCAAGAATGGAACGCGATAATGCTGGTTGACTCTAGCAATTTGATGTATAAATTGTTATTGTAATTCTTTGCTTTGGGTTTGTGTCTCTCCGCTGTTTATTTTATTTATTTATTTTTTAATTTACCTACTGCCTCACGTTTGGGTTGGAGTGAATATCAGTAGGTCCATAACTGGAGCACTAAAAGGTCCTTGTACATTTAAGCATTTTTTTAATAAATTTTAGGGTTATTTACGATATTTAATTCCAATAGACAAAGTTCAGTATGATCGTGAACGCTCCCTTCTGTTTTTAGCATGTTAAACGTTAATCTTTGCGCAATTCTGCCCGTGTAGATCGGTAGAACAAAAATAAAGCTGTAAAAGTGCTCGGAAACTTGTTGTTTGTTTAGGTTTTCTTTTGTTTTACATTGTAAGATGCCAGAAGTTAATAAAAAAGGAAAATTAAACAACTCTGTCAAAATGCTATCTATGCACACGAAATGTACTATCAAATGACACTTCAATTTCTTGCCGACATACCTAACTTGTATGCTACCGACTAACAGCCTACAACCTTGTAAGATATTGGATATATCTATTCCGAATAAGAGTGTAAGAGCAGGCCAGAAATTAACAAACCAAAATATTTATCGGTCTGATTTAATGAATACTTATTTAAGAATAAAAGTGCATCCAATAAAAAAACCAGCTGTTAAATTCATAGCTGCCATGTTGGTTACCTACGCCCTAACGGATAGCAAAGTGACTACATTTTCCACCTAACCTCTAACATTGGCCCTGGCCTGTTAGATCGAGCAATATTAACCAGCCGTTTCTTACAAATCAACGTCATCATTTTTCTCGATCTAAAAGGGCCTAACAGTCTTAACAGGGTTAACACAAAGATCGTGAATACCCCTTTTATCTTAAATTTTTTTGTTCGATTCAATCAAGTATCCTTCCTTTCGATTTTATTATAATCATTCATTATTTCTCGTTTGGTTGACTTTTCTGTTGTGCATATTCTATTGCATTGTGTAGAATTTCCACTATGGCTTTTTTTCGTTCAATGGGTGCTACTTTTACTTTATCTTTTTTTTAATAATCGTGCTGATTTTCTCGCTGTTGTTTTTGAAGTCGGGGATGCAACAGAAACCTTAGGAGAATTCAATTGTATTCTACACAGAGAGATACAAACTTAACCAAATAATTGACTTCATAGCATCATAAATTGGAACAAATAAATTGCTATTCACTAGTTTTCTTGGTCCGCTTGACGAATTAATATCTTTTGATGAATTAAAGTTTTTAATTCAGATAAAAAAGTCAATGTTATGATTTGAACCCCTGATCTAGCTCAAGTGGTAGAGTAGCGGCGTATCTAGGCGAAAATCGTGGGTTCGAATCCCGCTTGCGACACTGATTTTTTATCTCAACTAAAAACTTTAATTAACTGATAAACTGTTATTGTTAAGCAAATATATTTAGTTATTATTATCTATACTATCTATAACGTTTAATTCTACGTTTAATTCAGTTTTGTTGAATGTAAGTAAAGTAGGCTGAGTTTGGTATTGTAAAATGGGGTGATGAAGTGTCAATTTAGCAATTTAATGGGATTGGAGAACGATTTAAGAAAACCTGTAGAGGTCATGACCGACAGTGAGGTGATAAATACAATATAATTAGGTTGAGTCTTATATAAACTGAACGTCAGAATTGCTGCTGGTTTATTTTAAGTATGTTTTATTATAGTAACCAAGGAAGTCATGAAGAAGGAAGCCGGAAAAATAGCCCCGACATGCATTGAAAGAATTGGTGAAAAAAAAATATGTTTTTAAACAATTAATATTAAAATAAAGGAAAAGTATTCATCATTCTCGCAACTTTCAGAATTTAAATTGAAAGCTAGAGGAAATTCGATTGCTTGTTTTACTAATTATTATCAAATTTAAGAAACATTTAGATTATTGAACATTACACGACAAAATATTATCGTTCGAGTATTACGACACGCCGTGTCTCCTCATTGGAAGTCATCTATGCTTTCCAACATCCTCAATGAGAAGATTACGGTGGCACCTTTGAAAAGGTTGGCCATTCAGGCCTTCAGACAGCTCCGATTCCTCCCATTCATCGAAGGAGAAAAAAACGAATTTCGCACGGCTCTGGCAAAAGGGGCAACTGGCGATAGGATTTGTCAAGCCGCGTAATTAAAATATGGCGCCGTCTCACCGACCCGCAGGCTAAAACCTAATCAACTTATTACAAGGTGACAATGAACCCTGAAGAGCTGTTAAATATCAATAATAAGAAATAATGTCTTCCGGTTTTTCTCATTCAAAAATTCAATAATTCCTAAGCGATTTGAACAAATCGAAACTTCCAATTTCATCGTAAAAAATTTAAAGACATAAAATATCCTTCTCCGCAGCTCAACAGTGCAATCGGAAAATTACGGAACCTCTCCATAAACTTCAGAATAACCAGACTTGCTTCTAGCAAATTAACTTGCGGCATGTTGACAGTTTTTTGCTGAGTAGAATTGTACTAATTTGCTGAATTGATTCTAACTGGAAAACACTGGTTCGAAAAGAATACTCCGCCCATTAAAAATACTTTTCTCTCTTTATTCCACTTTTTTACAGTATGCAAAAATAAGCTTCATCGTAATGTATTTTAAAAATAATCGCCAAATCATACGATTTCTGGTATATAAGTCAGTTGAGGCAAGGCCTGGTCTTAACCAGGATAAACAGACGTATTTGGATTAACAATTTGGATCAATCATTGATATAAGTATCAATGAAGAAAGATTTGCCCTAAGATCTGCAAGAGTACAATATCTATTTTGCAAGGTTTTCAATTTTCTGTTGATGTAACATTAGTCAATTTACAAATGGTTAATGAAAATAGGTTTGTTTAGTTGTTTCAATTATTTAAATGTACAATGTTTAGTTAAGAGAATCAGGCCCTCGTTTATATTCATTTCAAACATAATATTTACAGTAATTACAGTGTGTTATGCTTTGGACAGGTTATTAATAATGAAATATTATTAAATTGAGTTTCTTGTAATATTGAAAATACTCTATGTTTTTATTTGGCTAATCGAAATGTACGATTAAAGCTGTATCATTTCTAAATTTTCCTTTCAAATACAGCATTTACGTAAAGGTTGTCAAATAGAATGAGGTGAGGCGAAAAAGCTGGTGGAGACAATAAAAGCGGTTTCTTAAATAACAATGTAAAAGAAAATGATTACAGCTAGAAAATTTACAATGTGTTTAAATTTATAAATGTTTTACGATTCATCGTTTAATTTAGTAACAAATAGGTCCATCCGATATTCTTTTTTCGAAACAAATATTTTTTTCTATAATACTTTCCCTTACATCAACTACCATATTTCATATAATTTGGTGACGGTTATGAACTTTTTTAAAATAATTGTATATTTTTGTTGTATATAAGTCAAAACTGTACTTCACAGAAGGATCTGAAAAGTTTTCAGTCAAATGGGCTAAAGTCTGGCCTATAAGCAGGTTGAGGCAATTTAAGAAATGTCATCATAAAGGGGAATGTTTTTTACATCACTTTGACCTAGTAGGAAAATTGGAAATATTTTACATTAAATAACTTCCTGTGATGCAGTCAGAGTTTCTTTTTCTACTTAGGGATTGGATATGGATAGGAATAAAAGAGGCGGCCACAAGGCCTACTCGACCTGAATAGATCAATTATGCTCCCCTGTTATTTATTT
>CM077102.1:10046370-10112491 GCA_039619505.1 Cimex hemipterus
AGAGAGAGAGAGAGAGAGAGAGAGAGAGAGAGAGAGAGAGAGTGCGAGAGAGAGAGGGGGGGATATAGATAGGTAGGGAGAAGAGAAAGAAAGAAATGGACAAAATAGAGAGAGGGAAAAGGCAATAGGCCGAAAAATAGAAATACATACAGGTACAAGGCCAAATACAAAAAGACAGATATACAGAGATAAGAGAATAAGGCGAATAAGTAAATTGGCAAGAGATAGAAAGAGTGAGAGTACTAGCAGGATGTATTTAATTTGTTAATTTGTAGTTATCCGTACTATATACCTATATGATTTTGAAACATACAACCCATAGAACAGCCTTTAAAAAATTTATAAGAATAAGCAGGACCAATGTTACTGCAAAAATCCGAAGTTGGAACTAACGGTAAACATTCATACTTAAAGGCCCAGTCTAACTGCTGTTTATAGTTATATTGTTTGTGGTTGTGAAAATGGTACGGATATGACGGAAAATTTTGCAGGTGAGTTGCTATTTTTTTCTCATCTTTTATAGAATTTTTTAAACTCTTCTCTCTTTCCCAATCCGTTTGAGGTTGTAAGGACAAATACTTTTTTATTTTTTTTTTACAACCGAGGATATTTCACAATCCGACTCACGGCGTCATACAATTGGGGCACTTTTTTCTTTCCTCCCGGTGAACCCTCCTTTTCTTAAGGAATAATTCATGAGGGTGGCCGCATCCTGGAGCCTCTTGATACAGCAGATCCAAAAGGCTCTATAGTTTGGGGGTCTTTCTATTCCGTTTATCTCTTCTTATAAAAAAAGCATTCAGACTTCAGTCTGTACGACTTCGTCAAAATTCAATTATTCTCACTTTGTTGTAAAGAATGGACATTTGTTACAAAAAATGTATAGACCTTTTTCAAAAAGTTGGAAGAAATCAAAATTTCATCTAAATAGTTTACTCTAACTTTTGCTGAATTCCATACATTTTATAACTAATATGATGATAAAGGTATGAGATTTGGTAGATAATTTTGGGAATTATTAAAGTGTAAAATAATATTCATCTTAAGTTTAAATGCAGCTCGATAATAAAATTTTTTGTAAAAATAATTGGTTATTTCTCAGCAAGACACAAGTTGAATCTAGGGTGTCTTTTGTAGATGGCCCGGCTGACCTTTTCTTAGACAAATGACGCTATGAAATAAAAACCAAAAAATACACATTTAATTTTTTTTCCAGTATCAAATTTTTTAGAAATATATAGAAATATAGAAAGTGGTCAAGGACCGAATTTCTTTTATTTCTAACGTAGTAATCATTGTCCACCACTTTCCATAAACATGGTACACATTTATACAATTCAATCACCTCAACAATAAAATCTAGATTGTATTGCCCGTAAAGAATAAACATTTTTGACTTTTTGAGAATGTATGACGGAGATATTTGCTCAGTGACAGAAAAATAGAGACTGCGCCAAAAAATGCGAGTTTTCCGATTCACGACCGTTCACGCCATGCCGTCGTCGCGCCGTAGATGATTGGAGAAGCGCGATGGAGTTTGGACCGGTCGAATATTCCATATGTTCAGTTTTGCCACTGACGTGGTTTTTGGAACGGCGTCGATCCGTTTGTACTGCTTGGAGCGATCGTGAATGGTCACCATTAGACTTTTCCAGAAACTGGATCCTACCATAAAACGCACGTTTCTGGATGCCCTAGGGTAAAATAACCACCGGTTTTTTACTTTGAAAATTTGAAAAACGAACACCTTTCGTTTTTGAAGCGATTCGTCAGCACCAGGAAAGCACTGCTTGAAGAAGATGAAATCAGTATGGACTGATGGAGTTTGAATTGACCAGAAAACACAACTCACATTTACTCGAGGACACATCCATTGGTCTTTGAACGATTGGTCTGCTATACTTTTTACAGATGAGTCCATCTCCTGACGGGCGTGAAAGAGTGTGGCGAAGCCTGTAATCGTTCCCAGGCCAACCTTTTCAACGTAGCCTCAGTGATGGTGTGGGCGGGAATTCAATGGACAGTCGCACAGAGTTGCACGTTGTTCATAGAGGGATTTTGATGACTACTCGCTACGCGGATGAAATTTTGGAACAACATGCGGTGCCTGTCCCGAAGAATTATTCTAATGCCCGACCATATGACCACATGGAACAAACGTACCTTCAACAACATAACATCAGGTCTTAGCCCGGCCAGCCCGTTCTTCTCTCTTGAACCCCATCGAACATTTATGGGAAAACTTCAAAAGACTAATAAGAGCATTACACCCTACCATCTCGAAAGGTCTCTTCATGAAGAATGGGCTGATTCCATCAAAGGAGACTCAAGAGGAGGAAATATTGAAATGGCAATTAAAAATTTAAAACAAATTTTATCTGTCTATCTGGTTTTTTTTCTATTCTTAATTTTCGTTGAAAATTTACATTTTTAAACAAAGACTGAATTATTGAACGTTACAAAACAAGAAACTTTGATTAATATATAAAAATATATACAAATCAAGTTGTATTACAAGTGTGTGGAATTTTTTACCTGTCAGTGCTCATATGCATATAACAGAAAGAAATTGTTTAATTGGTGATTTATTGTTATTTAGAAATTTTCTAAAATATTTAGTATCTTTTAATGTATGACGTATATAAAAGGTGATACATATTAATTATTAAATGTTTTTTTTCAATTTCATCGTTTTTTGTTTGTTTCTAATATTAAAGATTTTGTTGAGATTTGTTTTATTAAAACTTAATGTAACTGGTTTGTACTGTGTTGTAAAAAATAATGAGAATTATGTGTTTCGCGATACGATTTGCGGTAATGGTCTGAGTGCGAATGATGTGGGCATTGCCGGAGACAGAGAGTTATGCTCCGAAGGGGGATCATTAATCCCCCTTTCCACAGACTCAAAAGGGATGGCAAGAAGTCACAGGTATATATCACTCTCCTCATGCTAATTTTAATTCCTCCCTCGTTTAGGAAGCTCCAAAACTGTTTTTAGACAATTGGAGCCGTGTTATATACGGTTTCTTTTTTAAAAGTTCGACTGCCAGTGAAGTGGATTAATATGTCGTCGTAAATCAGTAAAGTAACGACATTTCTATTTGGCATTGCTATAAAGCGTGGCGATAACGTTCGTCGCAGATGTCCTAGGTAAGCGATCCGGTCATTATGATGCAAATCATTTATTGAACGTATGTACACCCTTCTTTCCCTTTTTATTATTTACTATCGATAGATTTAATTTTCATTCGGCTGCTACCGCTGTAGAGTATTTGTTCTGCTTTGTTATGGAAATTAGTCAAATGCCAATCCGATTCCGTCATAAATCTGTATATGATTAAGTATATACAGCCGTCGTAGTACCCGGCTGAGGCAGATAAGGTACCCTTTACGCAGCTTTTAGACTAAAGCCCGTGCGCAGCAATTTCCATATCTCCTTTGATATTTCGCCCACGGTTTTCTTATATTTGCATTTTTTCACGTTGCTAAGGACGAGATAATTTTGTAAATATTTCATTCACAAACAAAGGTTTATCTTAGTCTTTTTTTATGCATTTTGAGTTTTCATTCACTATCAAGTTACTACTGATGCCATCACAAAGTTGAGAAACCCCTGTCATTTTTAATAGTGTCATTTTAGTTCAGTATCATTAAAAATTAACATACAGTAAAAAAAAAGGAAGGAACAATTCTATTTTTATTTTATCACAATGATTATGTAAAGGTATAAAAAAAATTGTATGTGCAATTTCAAAAACTTTTTAGATTATAGAACATAAATAATACAATACATAAAGAAATTATGATATCAGGAAAAATTCAACGGATGTCGGATTACCGATTTTAATAAAACATTTTTTGGTAATACATGGTCGAAAAATACTCGATGTATTCTTAATGTGCGCTATAAAAATGGTAATAAATTTGAAACTGTTTTACCTACCTGCCGAAAACTTTACAAGGGTTGGAAACATTGTAACCTAAACGTAATGCAAAACCTTAGCAGGCCATATCAGTATTTCCCAAATTGAATCAACGGAAATATCGACGTAACCGATTATTTATGTAAATACTTCACAAAATTCCCGGTTTGGAAATCCAATGTAGACTCGACGATTGTTTTACGATGGTACATTCACTTTGTCTCCAAAACATTGAACTTCTACAAAACGTCGATCGTACTCATGATAGCGAATGAACTGAAGTGTACAAACGTCGGAAAATTATACAATTCTATGGAAGATATTGAGGAGGTGATTGTACTCTGTAATTCTATCATGTATTATGAGACAATAAATGATGATATCATGAGGAAATATCAGGATCGTCAATTCGAGCCTCCATTATGTTATTACGAATTTCATCTTTTAAATGCGATACACAGATAAAGTGGTAGAGTAGCGTCGTATCTTGCCGAAGATCTGAGTTCGAATCCCATCGTGACATTGACTTTTTATCTCTCCTAAAAGCCTTAATTAATTGTAAAGGAGAGGGTTTAGACTCAGAGTAGAAATCCTTTTGACAGTTTAAATACATACAGATAACAATTGGTTATTTGAACAATTCAAATTCAAATCGTCATATCGGAAAGATTTTGAATTTAGTAAAGGTTTTACGTTTGCAAAACACTATGAAA
This sequence comes from Cimex hemipterus, assembly GCA_039619505.1. Lineage (NCBI taxonomy): Eukaryota > Metazoa > Arthropoda > Insecta > Hemiptera > Cimicidae > Cimex > Cimex hemipterus. The sequence goes on from CM077102.1 coordinate 10,051,007, forward strand.
TTTACTTTGAACCATAATGAATTTTTTTTCTAGGTGGCTGAAATGCAAAAATTACGAAAAACCTCTTCTGTTTGACTACAACTTTTAACTTAGTGGTTTTCCAATTTGTCTGTTGACATTAAATTTTCATCCTTTCTGGATTATACCATAAGCTCTTGTTTCACGTTGATGATAACGTTTTAATAATATTCCAAAAAAGAAAGTGTAAATGGCAAAAGTTACAAAAAAAAAGTATTCACAGCAAATGAAACAGTGATGATATCAATCCGAAAACAACAACAAAATATAAAAACATCAAACACTATCCTATAGTTTTTTTTGCAGATAATTCAGTGATATTTACCACGGTAGCATTAGTTTTAAAAGAGTTTACGTCTTTATAATTTAACTTTGTGTGGGAATGTGAGAATGTAAAGCCGCGAACCAACGATACTTGCGATAAAGTATTTAAAACAAAAAAACCTCTACTAATCACAACGGATTAATCCGTAATCAGTAATTATAACTCGTTGTGTTAATAAAATAGGAACCGATGTAGAAGAACGCCATGTGAAGTGGTTTGGATGGGTGCTGGATAAAGGTTTGTGTAGAAATCGTGAGATGCTGTCTTGGTGATGTAGGTTGAGAAAAACATTTTCTTATTGTGCCATACGTTTCGATCTTTATTTAGATCATCTTCAGAGAGAACGTGTGTGTTTCCTTCACACTTTTACCCTGAAGGGGATTTAAATAAAGTTTGAAACGTTGGCAAATTAAAGAAAACGTTTTCTAAACTTTCATCACACAAGACTGGATGTCACGATTTCCAAATAATCTCTAATTAACAGACACTAAATACTACACAGAAAATAGAAATTCACTTCAATTAATTAGGGTTTTTTAGTTGAGATAAAAATTGTAAGATATTAATTGGTCAGCGGATCGCGAAAGCTCATGAATTTGATAAGTTAATAAAGTCATATTTTAACAAGGAATGCCTTCACTAAAGCTTTCCGTTTCATTTGTCGCCGAGAATCAAATAGATTGCACGACATTTGAAAAATGGCAAAAAAGAGGGAAAATTCAAAAAGGGGGGGTTGAGATGGGAAGTAAGTGTCTGAGTGGATCGAAGTCACGATAGGTCAAGTGGTAGAGTAGCGGCGTATCAAGCCGAAGATCCTGGGTTCGAATCCCGTTTTTGCGATTGACTTCTCTATCACAACTAAAACATTTAATTAATGGTAAAATTTACGTTATTCCGGGTGGGTTACAAAAACGCACCAGTAAAATAAAAAAATAGAAAATAGTGGAGAACAGAAATGAGTCTAATCCTGCATGTTATTAGAACGGGAGTTTGAGAAAGCTGAAACGAAGTAAGTAGAGAACCAATGTACAAATATACATTTGGAAAAACATATAGAAAGATAGGTTTATCGGTGGAATCACGGGTCCTTCGGGACTAAAGCACATTCGAAACACATCTGTGGCCTGCTAACCGTTTTCTAAGTTACATTATCGTTTAACTAATCCCAAAACCTCAATTTCAAATGGGCGTTCAATTTTATTCATGCTATCTTAATCGTACAAAATATTGTAAACCTTTAACACGTAAAATACTAAAAATGGTACTATTTCAACGGAATCCGAAAATGAAACGTTTCCCTGGCCTTTTTTCTAGTATGGCCAGGAGAGGGTTGATTTATTGAAAAATCATCGGAAGGCAATAGCACTTTTCAAACGCAATGGCTTGGAACAGCCTCAGACTGTCGCTGCATTGGCCAATTTCCAAAATTAATAAATACGAGCGTGAGTGTTTCTATATAGGTGTTTTTATTAATAGTTTAATACTCAAAACAAGCAAACATTGTGTTTTATCGGAAAGCGAGATCACCCGAGGGCTTTAGAACCGGTTCGATTATTAGAAATGAAATTCGGGTTCAAGGCCCAGCGCAGATGTCACTCGGAAGAACAATTTCATACTGTTTTAAACCCCACTCGACCGGAATAATGCACTGATTTCGTTTTATTTCATTCTGTAAAAGACTTTTGCCAAGTGGGTGGGCGTATAGCTTCTTCAAATTTCGTGCGTGCCCATATGTCATCCCTTTTAGAATAAAATTCGTAGGTCATTTACAAAGCAACCCGGATTATCCGTGATATTTGGATAAGAATCCGACAATTGGTTTCAGTGATATAGCTGTGCAATCGATTGTATGTTTACTCAAACTCAGGCGATACTGTTGATGGTATTTCGATGAAATTTATAGGAGACTATCGGGAATAAACTTCGCATGTTTCTTTAAAATTTCATCAAAATCGGTGTAATAGTTTCGAAGATAGAGCTCTGTACGAGTTTATATTTCCGCACGGGCAGACCATAGTTGACCTAATTTAAATTCATACAAGACGAAGAAACCAACCCGCACAGTCGCTTGAATTTTCATAAAAATTGGTCTCAGGATTTCGTTGTTTTACCAGTTACAAGGAATTGACAATAGAACGGAACAAATTAGTTCAGAAATGTACGAAACCCAAATTGCTAATGAAAATTTTGATTTCTTAGGGCAAAAATGTTGTCGACTTCCCGCATGAATACAACTCTCCTTACGCCTTCGATAGTAGGGAAGCAAAAAAGAAGAATTGATTTACAATCAGTCAATGCGCCCGTGGATCTTGAATACAAAGAGTTGCTCAACGGCCGGAAAAGAATGCATCCAAAATGCAATTTCAATAAGAAGGTAAGGACATTCCCATAACATGTGAGGAGGAATGTCGATTCATTGCACAACGTCAACGAGTGCTAATTGAATCACCCAGAATAGAAAGAATTTCTGGCATCTTCTTCTAACAATAGAAACAATTGACATGCTCCTCACTCTGAATGGTATATAATGGTAAATATTTATTAATTGAAAAATGTTAATTGGTCAATCGGACGACGAACTGTAATGGCTATAAAGTTAACAATAATTTTGCAGTGAGGACTGTTTTCCTCATTGTCTCTGTGAGGAAGGAAAATAGAATGATACATGAAGTGAAAAGTGATATGATCTCTTATAATTTGCATAAATCATTAATCCAAAGCACTGTGTCTTCAGTAGACATTTGGTAGAGTTTAGAACATTGAACTAAAGAATATTTTTGTTCTGTTAAAAAACATGAACCTTGATACATATACTATAATAAATAATGCATCGACATAGATTTTTTTAGAACTGATGCCACTTATAATTTTTAATAATGTAACACCCAAACTTTTCTCTGGACGCAAGTAATAAAATTGATTAATCAAGGCTGCCTGTGTGTTATGAAACGAAAGAAGCAGGTGGTTACAGGTGCTTATGAAGATAAGACAATTTATTATAACATATATAAATGAAAATGATCTGTCATTTTTTAGTTTAAGATGGGCTTAGTCGAATTATTTTATTAAGTTTGTTATATTTATCTTCTGACAACTTATGAAAGGTCTTGTTTTGTTTGTATTTATTTGATATAAATCAAAACAAGGACAAATCAATTATTAAAGATTTTGCCTGTTTTTTGTATCTCCCTTTGTAAAACACTTCTACTTATTGAATAACAGAAATTGATGCTTAAAAGTCATCCATGGGGTATTAAAATTCAATAAAATCAGTTGGCGGAATTTCCGACACGCACTTTCACAATCCCTTGATGTATTGTTCAAAAACGCCTTTCACTATTCGCTCCCTCTTTTGTTGTTTGTACTCATTATGTTTTGTTGAATGGCCGCCAAAATCCTTTGGGGCCCGCTCGGCAGGGCGTTACAGTGTGTTTCACGCTGGGAATTATCCTAGGGCGACAATAAGCTAAAAAGGATTCAGCATCGAACAAGGGATACTTGTTTTCGATTAATCCTCTTTTATTACATAAAAAAACCCAATCTGCATGGGATTAGACGTGTGATATTTTCGAGATAAATGGGTTTAAAGCGAGTCTGAATTATTTATGCCCCGCCGGCCCAGGTGGTACGTAAAGTATACGGCGGCTGCATATTTTACGCTCGCTTTGGGAAAACAGTTTTAAAATCAGGCGGGGAGAAAAAAAACCCGCCTCTTTTAAAAAGAAAAACCTCACATCGAAACCTGCATTTATTTATCAGTTTTTGTGTAGGATGGAGATTCCTTGGAGTGAAAAGGAGCAAGATCCGAAATTTAAATTCCCTCTATGGAGCATCCCGCCTGAAGAAAAATCTAGGTTAATACCGCGACAGGAAAACAAGTTTCTAAATAATCCATAAAGAAAGGTTAAAAAAGTAGCCGACGAATTCAAGTTTACTTCACCCAAAGAAGGCAATACTAGGATAGCATTAAAAATAATATTAAGCTTTCGACAATATTGAAATAAGAAATCAAACAAATTATATTAGATATCGAAATGAATAAAATATCACTAGCCTACAACAAAATATAATAAATATAATAACTATATAATACAATGTTGAACTGGCACAGGGTTACATCCTGGGTCTGACCGCACTCGCGTTTGAAAAACTGTTTTTTATGTTGAACCGGCACACGATCACTTACTGGGTCTGTCTTCACTCGCGGATTTATCACTGAAGATGGCGTAATGCCGAAACACGTTTGATTGACTCAAACAATAAACCCGCGAGTGAAGACAAACCCAGTCAGTAACCCTGTGCCGGTTCAACATGAGTTCACCACTCGCAGACCCATCTCCAACTATAATTTAAAAAAAAGCAAGGTCTTGGTGGACGTGAAAAATTGTACCACGAGCAGGATTCGAACACATGACCTTCGGCTCAATACGCCGCTGCTCTAACCACTTGAACTGTCGTGAGTTCGATCCTCTCGGACAGCAACTTTCCATCTCAACCTACAACCTTTCGAATCTTCCCATCTTTTTGCCATTTTTCAAATGTGTAATCAGGATTCGAGTCTCTGCGACTTCTGAAGTTGTGAAGGATGGAGCTGTTATTAGTAAAGGGATACTTCATTCACTTTTCAATATTCATAATTACTTCTTTCAAGTAATTATTTTTTTGTAAGGTCTTGGTTAAGATAAAAAAATTAGTGTCACGAGCGGGATTCGAACCGAAGGTTCATCTCAACCATAACTTTGTACACAAGGAATAATTAATTAAAATAATAAACATGGTCAATTAGACCATTAAACATAAATATAATTAATTAATAATAGATTTTATATAAAGGCGGTACGCAATTCCATACTTCATTATTAATATACAGATTTTCATTCAATTTTTTTTTCTTTTTTACGAACTGTTGATATTTTTTTTCATTTACACCTTGTACATAAACCTACTAACTTTTTGGGAAATTTTGCTTGGACAAGAGGTTTAGCCTAAGGTCGTGGGTTCGAATCCTCCTAGTGACATTAACTTTTTTATCTTATCCAAGACCAAGCATAAAAAATAATTAATTGAAAGAAGTCATTTGATCAGTTAGTCCACTAAATTTAAAGGGATTAATATATACATAATATCAATTAAACTATGCCTGATGTTATTTCTAATAAAGGAGTCTTTATAACTACTTTTACCATTCAACAATAAGCAGATTGAATTAATTAACTAGTGAAATAAATAATTTCGGGATTTATATTCTTTATTTGCAAAAAAAAGGGCAATGAAGCAGAAACTTTTGGTTCAAAGTGTTAAGCATTATTTTAAAATAAGAATATTTACATGGAGTATGTCAACTGTAATCGTACGATTTCAAAATAATTAGAGCATTTTAAAAGATAAAAATAGCAGAGGCGTGATAAATTAACGGGTAATGTTAGGATAACAGGTGAAACATTGCTTGTACGCCATTGGTCTAAGGTTCACTTTTAGAAAGAACAAATCATTTGCCCACGTAGCCTTTCCTGTACAATAGCTGCCCTGTTTGTCTACATTCAATTACCCATCTGGTTTATTAGTGGTCGTGCTTATGCTGATTTGCATGCGGACGGTCTGGACAGGGAGGCCTAAGGCCAGGAAGACATTCTGACCTTTCAGCAGAGCCCCGGGCTCTGCGAGATATCGATTACAAGTTAACAATATATGCTAATCCGCCACGGGTTTAACTACGTTGTGTTCTTTTCCTTAACAAATCAATTTATAAGATGGAGAAATTGCAAATATGTACGAGAAATATTTGAAATGATTTGTGAAACGGTTATCCGATAATAATGATTCATTTATATGCGTTTGTGGATCGGCGAGTTGAACTTTTAAATGAGTTTAACTCTTGTTTCATAGTAAAATTATTTAACTAGGAAAGGAGACCCTTGTTTTAATATTGTGCTTAACTTAGTTAATTATATGCTTCTTCATTTCCAGGAATATTCAAATATCTGAGGCGGCGTACCGCATGGGAACATTCTCGACCTACCTTACTATTTATTCTGATGACTTTCCTGTACATCCCAACACCAATCATTACCCCCCCCCCCCCTACGCAGATAAAACCCGAACCCGATCCATGCAACTTCCTCCAAAAAATACCATTGGTTTATTAAAAGCTAGTGGAGAAAGGCGAAGAAAAATGTACGCAATGTGCTTTTCCGTCGAAAAAAAAGTTTTTATTTCTTCTTTACTTAACAGAAGGCTGGGATAGCTACGAAGACTTTTAGGCAAGAGTTATTATTACAAGAAACCGAACGGTTCTTCTATGTATATGTGTACACATATGCAGAATTGAGCCTATATAAATCAATCAATGCAAGGTAGTTTCCCTATAGGATGCAAATTAAAAAAAAAAAGTGGATGATAGTAGACAGCAAATGAAGTAGAATGCCACAATTGGGAGTTTCCTAACTCATTACGTCAAGAAGAGGATTTTTAAATTGTTTGGAAAAACGGAATTGTCACAAAACAATGTTTTCTACGCATTTTTAAAAATTAATGTATTTTTAAAATCTAAGTTAAATTCTTTAAATAATTAGTTATTCGTTTAACCTTTCCGTACTAACTTATATCCGTATCGCAAGCCCAAATCTATAAGATGTAAACAATAGAAGAGCTTTCAAGAATTTCAAAACTTCACTGAGCTGGGACATAAATTCGTAAATACATTCTGTTAGTCCGATGTAGATAGATTAAAATATTATACCCCATTGGAAACCAACGGTTTTAACACTAAAGCGGAGGTGCGCGGAAAATGAAACAAAACATCAGAAATTAACACAACAGTAAAAACAAGGAAACTTGGTTATTTCGGTCTACTTCCCCTGATAAGAACTGCTTACGATTACTATAGAATGAAGAAATGATGAAGGAAAGCAAGATCCTGGTGTGCTAAGAATTACACGGCTGAATAACCTGAGGCACTCCGTGGTGAGTGTTAATGCTTGCAGCCTAGCCAGGTTGTGGGGCTGCCACTTAAGTGTGAGCTGGCATACCCCTACCTACTCGCTTCACCAAACGACTACTACTGGTCCGATTTTCCCCAGGTTGCGAGAGTAGGAAAAGATGATCTCTTAGGTGCGGTAAGGGTTTACTGTTGGTGTACTAATGTCAGTGTGTTTTGTGCTGTACGTTGTGGTTACCAACAGCCAGCCGTGGCGCGCCACGTTGAGGAAAACTCTCGGGTACAAGATCCCGACGGACGACTAGGCAGGGTGGCCCCACACTATTGAGCACAATGAAACATAGTTTAGTCTTTAATGAAGAGGTTTTGGCAGGGATGTGCTCTTTTGCATTGCCAACCACACCCCTCAGTCTTTTCAGGAGACACTTGGCTCCCCAGAACATCCCAAGTAGGTCCCTCTGCCCAGCGGTTTACCTGCACCCGGGTCCCAGTCCACTATCCCTAAACATTCCGTGGTAAACCTAGCGGTCATGATAGTATGTTTGTATCAATGTTGTACATGCGTTTTATGTTTGTGGACGCTTTTTACCCTTATGCCGGAGAGGAAGTACAAATTGAAACAAGATATCTTGATTTTTTTTTAAAGAGCAAAACAGATATTACAACTTGAATTCTTTTGTCGGATGATTTGTTGGGAAAAATATATATCTAGAAAAGAAAGGATACTCTACATTGATTTATTAATTTTGACGATCTGCCAGGAAAATACCTTGCTTAGGAGACTGGGTAATTAATCGGCCCCTATAAATTATTCAAATCTTGAGCCAAACTTGTTTTTCTGCTCTGCATTACAACTAACCACCAACATATTTGCGGGGAAACATCGAACACTCGATTCTATGTTTAAACATGTGACTTTTGAGAAATCACATTTTTCCATGTCTTGTTTTATTTTTTTCTGCTGCAAAAAATTAATTTTCATTTACTCTTAAGGGTGGGGCCGTACTGGAAGAGGTTCAGAAATATACACGGCGGGGGAAAAAAGCAAGGAGAAAATTGTGATTTATATTTTTCAAGTGTGGTTTTGTGCCAAAAAACTCGGCCTAATGCTGGAAAAATATTAAATATAAATCATGGCCGCTCCTAGGCAAGCGACAAATCCTTTTTCGGAAGCCCCTTGAATATGGAATTGGCCACGGTTGGACGGGCCGGAATATCTCGCGGAAAAGGTGCGCAGCTCGACGGTGGTTGAAAAGAGGTTCTGCCGTTGTAAATCATGCGAGGAATCAGCCTCACCCAGACCAGCCTTGTCTCAATTCTGCAAGCAAGCCCTTCCAATTCACTTTATCACCATATTTAATGTGTAATGTGAAGTTGGCCAGAACCACTTATATTTTAATACTGGAGACAACTTTATTTACCGCTGAGCCGAAAGGACGAGAAAACTACATTTACATAAAATGTATAATATATACCTATATTTTATAAAACCAACATCCAGGAATTACCAAATTCAACATGAAAAGTTAGAAACATTAATTATTTAATTTGTGACATTGCTCCATGAGGTCTAAGAGGAAACGCCTGGCTCCATTTTTGTTTTTTCATCTTCTCTCTTCTTTCTTCTCTCTATCTCTCTCACTCTTCTTATTTCCCTCTTTCCATCCTTCCCTCCCTCACTCTCTCTCCTTCTCATTCTCTCTCTCTCTCTGTCTATCTAACAATCTATCTTCTTCTCCAGGTCATCTTTGGGAGGGATACACCTGTAGTTTGAGAGAGTCCGATTTGTGGTCAAGGTGCTTTAGCTGGTTGGACCGAAAGTTGCACGAATAGAATTTCCAGGATTTTGAGAATCGAAACCGATTGCAAACTACCAATTTTTTTTGATATCGTAATATTTGTACTTGAGGTTTGTGGGGTCGGTGGCATCCTATTATCCTGAATTATCTGTGTGGTTTGTCAAAAAACGCTACACTATTAATCCATTGTTAGTTTTCAAACTTTATTTTTACTCTTTTTATCAATCTGTTTGGAAGTAAATGAATGGACTTCCATGATATTTGCTCTTCACTCTGACATATGGTCCGACAGTTTCCGATATTTCAGATTTTCCCTTTTGGCCCAACATTTTCGGAATAATCGCATCAAAGTTTTCAGAAAGGACAAAACTATTGGAAAACCTACAAAACTATCGGCTGATCGAGATATCGCTCCCATGAGGTATGATGGGCAGTGCTAGTTTAGTACGGTGATTTCCTATAATCGCCTTCTGCTATTCCTTATGTGTTTGCCCGTCAGAAAAGTTATTGCTCCATTGTCCGTTTTAAAATTTTAGTTGCTACGTTTTAACATTTATTTATTTGATTTCAACTGATGCTGTATTGGATCTTCTTGAGGTCATTCCATCCAATATAACATCAGTTTAAACTATACGTTTAGATCGATCAACGTCAACTTAAATTTGATTTATTTAAAAGTAAGTGAAATAGCGAGATCATGAAGATATTACAGTTTAAAATTTCCGATTTTTTGATGTCAATACCTGTGGACAAGAGGATTGCCAAAATAATCAGACCTGGGGTTTTAGGAATAAAAGAACATATATATGCCAGATATATCTAAGTTGTTCTAATGTTTCCTGTTTTGGTTGTCAGAAGAGCTTTGCAAGAACTCTAATCGTTTTACATAAATTGCTTTTCTTTTTTTTAAATATAAATGAATGTGATTTTACTGAAAGTAAGCGAAAATTGCATGAGGTCTGTTAGGTGATGCCGTGTAGTTTGATAGATCATTCATATGTTCTGGCTTCAATCAAAATTTTTATTCAATTTCGAATTTTAAAACACTAAAATCAATTGGGATCTGCAACATTTTTTTTGACGTGAATCACCTGCTTATTTGTTTCCGAATAACTTGGTTTTTCTATTAACGCACTTTGTTATTTTTGGTTGAACGACTTTATTGTTAATGTTATTGCATTAACTGGTCTGCATGAATTGTTTGAATTAAAGGAAAATAGTGGGGTGTTTGTTTGTCTGTTTGGAGATTCACTCTTTTTTCTGGCCTTTTACCATCGTTTTTTGCTAAATTTGGAATAATCAGGGTTTTCAGAAAGTAAAAAAGTTTGGAAACGATCATAGTTTTCATTAATGGTTTCTCCTTGAGGTCTGCAGGGTGACGACGTGCAGTTCTATGCAGTAATCTCGTTTATCTAAATGTTCTAGTTTTATTGTTAGCTACATGTACTGGATTTCCAGTTTTTAAATTTTTATTTGTATTATTATGTAAATTTTGCAAATCTGATTTGTATGAAAATAAATTAAATACTGTGATACTTGTTTTTTTAGGTTTATGTGGAGACAGAGATGTAACAGGTTACAGAAAAAGCTGCAATACTATCTACTAGTAAGGGTACGAGATGGATGGACACTGACAGAAGCGGTTCCGATTTTTCATGTCTTCCACCGCGGTGTTTTTGGGACAAAATTGTTAGAATAAGCAGATCATGGTTTGCAGATAGGAAAAAAAAGGCTGGAAACGACCAAAATATTGACTATTTGTGATATTTCTTTGCAGGATGAACCAGAATCAGCTGTAAACGTGGGCCAGTTGAAGCAATATCAGTAAATGTTAATAGTTTAAAATTCATATTGTAAATTGTGTATTTATACTTCAATATAATATACAACAACCAAAAATTGTTAATAAATGTCGGTTTGACATTTCTCCATCGCAATGGGCAACAGAAAAAACTAGAAAAAAATATGAGTTCTTCTTGTCATAATTTTACATATGAAAGGGACATTTCGAAAACAATTTATAATGTAGGCTAGAGTTCAGAACTACATCCGATTACCACATAATGCAGGATATTAAAACAATAACGACGAGTGTGAGAAAAATTGTCGGAATATATTCTTTTTTTGTGTGTAAAACTGATGAGCTTGACCCGAAGGGTCGGACCGGAAGGAGTTTTCAGGAAACAATGTGCTCTTCCCACCGGGGGGAAAGGTCGGTCGAAAATTCAAACACGTTTATACGGGCAAGGGGACTGGTAAACAGGGCTAATTGCCCAAATATGGTTTTTAATGAAGATTATAATTGCTCGTGTGGACAGGAAATCATTAATGTTCCCCGATCATCGGCGGTCAATCATGAGGAAACTATTAGGTACTGTTCTCAATTTTACGATCTCGGACCTCTGTTGCACTAGTTAGTTAATCTCTATTGATAAGTTGAAAAAATTCCAAGTTCTCCGTGGTTGAAAACCTTTATTCAGTTTAGTAAATCACATCGATGTTTCGGGCTCATAACCCATCATCAGAAACTAAACATAGAAAAACCTTTTGGTATAATTTCCAATTTATATCTGGACCATGCCAATGATATGTATATATTATTTTTCCACCCCCTTTTTTGATGAGGGGAATGTCGTCAACATGGTTTTAAAACTGTAATTGAAACATATTTTATTTTAGGCCCTCATTGGTATACCATATATAATATATATTCATTACCTTTAGTATTCGTTACCTTCCGGGGAGCTATCCGGAAAAAAAACTACCTTCACACGCCTGTCCATACCGCATTGGCATTGGTGGCAAAACAACTGAAAACGTAGATATCATTCTTTTATTATGACATCCAATTGTGTTATGACGTCACGATCTGGGAAGGTTAGATGCGATTCGGAGGCTTAAATGTTAAAATGTTACCATATAAAATTCCTGTTTCATGTCTGATTTGTGGTTCATGTTTTAAAATGATTTTTGCAAATGTTTAAGGTTTCCAGGGTTTTACTTTTCTTCAGGTTTGTTTCAGTGTCTAATATCTTCGGTTGTACAAGGTCTATGGTATGTTGGTTGTGTTTAACACGTGAAGCTAAAGCGATTTGATCAGTATTATACTTACTATCATTACAGTGATTTAGTATTCCATTTCCAGATGTGTGGTTTGACTCATATATGTTTTATGACAATCTTTACCTGAAATTCCATATATTACATTCGTAGGAGGGTAAAATTTCATTTTTGTCTAATGTTGATCTTTTTCGGATAAACCACTGTAGGTGTTTAATGAGTAATATGTTTTTGTGTAGGAGCTTCTATCTGATGATTTTATGTCCTTACGTTTATCTTTTGTAAAACTATTTCTTATTTGATACCACGCATCTGGGGGTATGCATTCAGTATGGCCATATTAAAGTTTTATGTTTTTTAAAAGGCCAGAAATATAATATATATCAGCTAATTTCAATGCTTTTTATATTAATTCCTAATTTTTTTGGCGGTATGGATGGTTGGAATGGAAGCTTAATAGTCGATCTGAAAATGATGGTTTGGTATACAATAAAATTTAAGCGTTTCGCCTTCAAATAAAGGTTCCAACCAGGTAGAACTTGGAATTTTTCAACTTATCAATAGAGAAGATATGAACCGTAGAGTTGGTAATACATAAAAAAAAGGAGTTATTTAAGTATTAGTGTTTAAATCAAATCAAAGTTCATTATAATAGAAAACACATTAAAATGTAGTTATGGGTCCGTTTGCTCTCGGCTGAAAACTAAACAAAATTATTAAATTGAAAACCTATTTCTCAAACTCAGTTCTTTTTTTTCGAAAATTGATTCCTCAGCCATAAATTAAAAGTCAGTTAATTTATTATAATGGAAATTAAGTTAATTGAAACTTAAAATCCATCGGACATGGGTGTAAATTACGATAGTAAAGATCGAACTGAGTCCAGTTAAGATTTTATGACACCACTGTCCTTCATAGACGCGATATCCCGATGTGATTTATATTTCGACCTGTTTTATGCTCCCGTGTCATTTGCGACTCTTCTCTTACTCTTTTATTTCCCTTAAAGATTGATAGGCATGACAGGAGCTGATCCTTTGGGAGACAACAATAAAAACTCTTAGCCACACGTGAAACCTCAAGTGCAATTACCGTCTTTCGAGGCAAAGGGCCGTTTTCATGTTCGACGCATCCTTGAGAAACCCATCTTTACGCACGGACGTCTAGTGAAATTGCCCATCGTGAATGGAACAAGTTTCAATTTTTGATCTTGGCCTTTTGACCAACATACTGGGTTTGGTTCAAAAAAAGTTATACAATCTTGTATACTACTTAATATGTAATTTATAGGTTTACTAAAAAAGTTATTGTAAATGGCTAAATACCTCGTATATGAATAACTAATTTCCAGTTAATTAATCTTTAAGTAGGGTATTGGTTGTGATAAAGAAATTAATGTCAGGAGCGGGATTCGAACCTACGACCTTCGGCTAAACACGCTTCTGCTGTGCCACTTGAGCAATCGGGACTTCAAGCTTTGACTTTTTATCTCAACCAATACCTTACTTAAAGATTAATTAATTGAAAAGAATTTATTTGGTCAATCTGACCACGAAATCTGATCGAAGTAATGAATACTTCCAACTTGTGTATATCTTTTTTCAAAACCTCAATAATTTTAGGTTTAAAACAGTTAAAGAAAATAGCGAAGTAGGGAAACTTCCGACCCAAACAGGAAGAATTGGTAGAATGATGTTCGAACCAAGGCACATGGCGTTTAAAAGTTTAAAATTAGGAAGACAAAAACTAAGTTTAATTTATCAACCAAGACGATAAAGTAAACACAGACATATTTACGATACACCTTACAACAGTCAATAATTAAGTAGGTCATCTTACATGTAGAACTGGACTTAAAAGGTCCCATTGTTTAAAATCTGATTCCCGATGGTATACAAAATATTTCTCTTTCCAGCTTGCTTCAACCTTTCACGACATTCTTCTACACAGTGCCTCGCATAAAATGTTAAACCTACTTTAAATTCGATTACGCCAATGGAAAGAGCATCGAAAACCCTATGAAGTAATTTTTTCTATTATAACATTGCGAAAAAATCACTTATGAGATTATGTGTGGTGATTAGTGACCGTTAGTCGATAATTATTCAGAAATCGTGAGATGCGGTCTGGTTGTGATGTAGGTTTAAGAAAAACATTTTCTTTATCGTGCCAACGTTTCGATCATTATTGAGATCATCTTCAGGGCTCAAAGTGTTTGTCTTCTGTGTAATTGTGCCATTCTTAGGTGTCGTGTGGAGAGTGCCCTCAGAGTCATACGCAGAAATGGCACAATTACACAGAAGACAAAACCATTGAGGGCTGAAGGTGATCTCAATAAAGATTGAAACGTTGGCACGAAAAATGCTTTTCTGAAGCCTACATCACTCCAGACCGCATTTCCCGATTTCTGAATAATTAGTCTTTCTTGACTACGTTTCGATCTTTATTGAGATCATCTTCAAGGCCTGGGATTTACAAACCATCAATATATCACTTACACTCTCATCACGACACGAAGAATTGCACACTTACGCAGAAAACTAACACATTAAGTGAGTAGAAATTATTTAATTGAATATAAAAAAAAATTTCATTGTATAAATTCACTTTTTCCACATCCTTGCATCCTACATGTAATTGTTAAATTTAAACAATGTTTGTAAATCCCAGGCGCTGAAGATGATCTCAATAAAGATCGAAACGTAGTCAAGATAAAGAAAATGTTTTACTGAAACCTATAGCACACCAGACCGCATCTCACGATTTCTGAATAATTAAGAGATTATGTTTAGCAAGTTTTCAAAGTTCTTGTGTAAAGTTTAACCAGGATTGTCTTGGTTCTGTAAATAGTGCCACACCTGGCCTTACAATCCTACATTTCATTTGTACACACATTTGACACTCATTTGTAGTAGAGATATTTCAGTTTTCCAAGTTACTTCAACGTATAAAAACTTTATTCCATAAATTCAGGGAAACATCATTAAATAACGTTAAAAACCTTTGACATACTTCTTGTCTATATACCTTTAACAAAAGGAAATAAATTATATTTAGAAACTAAACTTTAGCAAGAACAGTTATTCAGAAATCGTGAGTACAAAAATTGTTTACATTTAACAACGTGTATTTGTTAAATATAAACAATGGTTGTAAATCCTAGACGCGGAAGATGATCTCAATAAAGATCGAAACGTTGGCAGGATAAAGAAAATGTTTTACTGCAACCTACATCACACCCGACCGCATCTCACGATATCTGAATAATTATCGATTAACGGTCACTAATCACCACACATTTTAGCAAGAATCGAAAGCTCTTTAGGGTTTTCCTGACCCTGTAAATACTAACACAAATGGCGCTTACAGGATGTTGCACCTTTAATAGATTTAAACTAAATGTACTTAATTTCTAAATTTCAATTCAAAATAAGATGTTTAATTGCTACAAACTTCATTTTTTGGTTACGAATGGTTTCAAAAGACACTCATAAATATTTTGAAACTTCCATTAAAAAAATGTATACAATGCAAACAAAATATTAAATTTAAGACACCAGAAACCGTCAAAATTTAAATTAAACGTGCTATAGTTGAGGATGGAAACTAAAAAAAGACATTTTGGATATTTAATTTGTTTTTTCTTATGTACACTATTACGAACCAATGAGTCTTATGTTTTTACTATGTATTAATTTCTGAATTAATTTTTCTGAGACATTTGGAAAAGCTGAAATCTTGTCGGCACAATGGCGTCTTCCGCCTGGCGAAACAACTCACTCATTAAAAGCCTTTAACAGAGTTTTTTAGTGGACTCTGAAGTACCAGAAATATCCATAACAATATACAGGTCAAGATGTAGATTGGAGACATGCAAGGGAACAAGTGGTTTGAAATATGGCCGTTAAAGAAATGATAGATTTCATTAGTAACAAAAGCCAGTTTGTTACTGGTTAACACAGACGTACGTCGTTTTTCTGACAATAAGCCCTTCCGAAGGACGACTTCGACAGCCAAACTTATCATCACTTTACGCCTTTGTAAGTCCCTTGTGACATAAAATTCACTTTTCGGTTCGGCAATTTGTTATCGCCTTCGCCCTCCGTCTATTTGCATACGAGGAAAACCCGCATTTAGTTCCCATTTATACTTCACCCCTTTTTTCGGTTTCGCACCGGCATGTGTACTGTATTCAAATCGTGACGGAGGGACGCTTGAATGGGAGGGTCGACGGGCATATGTTAAGTAGTAACTTACCTACCCTGCTGTTTACAGCATAACCAACCAGCTAGAGAAAATTACGCTTCAATTCACCACCCCAACCGGTTAGTCCCTCTCTCCCAACACCTTTCTTAATAAAAAATTAATATATTTGTTATTAAATATGTTGTAACTCATTTTTAAATTCAACACTGGCCAAAAATAAATAATTAATAGTTGAAAATCATAACATTTTTACGCTGAATTTTGCCTTTTAGGTGGTTAAATAATGGTGGTTGGCAAACGTGATTAAAATATTGGATTGCAAAATAAGTACATTGCGTTTAAAAAAAATCGACTTTAAATTTTATCCCTATGGTGGCACGGTTTATTTAGTCATTATTGTTTCCACACTATGAATATGAAGTTTTTAGGTTCTTTTTTTTATTAGTTATTCAGAAATCGTGAGATGCGGTCTGGTGTAATAGAGGTTTCAGAAAACCATTTGCTTTATCGTGCCAACGTGTCGATCTTTATTGATATCATCTTCAGGGCCTGTGATATTAATTATCGTCTAATGGTCATTAATCACTACACACGTTGTTTTTATTCATCAGTTACATCAAGATCTCGCAGATCTTAAAGATGTTTTAGTAATTCCATGTGAAAAAAAAATGTTTTCGATTTTCAATTGTTTATTCATTACTGCAAAAGGAAAACCACTGCCCATTCAGAGTGATAGGAAAATATCAGTTTTGCTAGGTTGCATTTCCATGGCCTAGTACTTCAAAATTTCACTTGTTTTTGACTCAAAAAAACGCAATTAATTAGAAAAATTGTACTTAACACGACGACTTTAGAAAAAGGAATTATTTTCACCAAAAACCTGCGAAGTTCTAGCAAGGCCAAGCACCAAAAATACATGGATTATGGCAGCAGGAAGGGCGTCAAAATGATTCATACATTAATTAAATTTCTTTTCAAGTATCTTAAAATTTTATTCAATTGATCATGAAATGTCCATATTGTCTTATTATGTCCTGATTCTTAGTAATATAATTGAAAATACAATAAATTATCATTTAGACCTGCTTCTTTGGTCTAATAAATAAATCCATAATTTTGGGGTTTATCTATCATTTTGGTCTACTCATCCTCATTGGGCCAGTCTACCAGACGGGCTTCGCAATGTTTCCATTTTAAGCGTTTGTTTGAAAAGAATGATTAAAACTAAACATAAAGATCTATTATGAAATAGACATATAAAAAGAATATGGAATCCAAAATATAAATATCAGACACAAAACCACAACATAAAGAATAAATTCACTATTTTTCGTGACCAATTAATATCATTCAATTAGTTAAGGTTTTAAGTTGAGACTTTAAGTTGAGAAATGGCAAAAAGGGGGGAAAATCCAAAAGGCGGGGTTGAGATGGGCAGTTACGAGTGGATGAAAGTGACGATGGCTCTAGTGGTAGAGCAGCAGCGTATTTAACCGAAGGTCGTGGGTTCGAATCCCGCCGCGCGTGACAATGACTTTTTTATCTCAACATAAAACCTTAAATAATTGAATAAAGAAGAAATAAAATCTGAAATGTAAGATAGTAAAATGCTAAAAAGTACAAAACTAAACACAAATAAAATACATTAACAGACTATTACAGTAATCATAAAATAATCAGAACTCAATGTATGTAATGTTATGTTCATTTCTTTTTGAGTCAATTCATTTTTAAGCATACTCCAATTGACATGTTGCTTTTGCAGGTTAAAAAGAAATTATTGAACAAAACATGATGCATTCCAAATGTATAATTTTGGTTAATTTGCAACCTTCATTTTAACAGTTTTTTTTGAGTAATCAAAAAAATAAACGATAACCTTTTACTTGTCACCCGAGTGAAAACTCGTCTATCGGAGATCTTTGAACCCTATCTGCTGTCGAACCTAGACGTCAAAAAACACAAAGAAAACCTAGTTGAAACTTTTCTTGAATAGGAGTTTCAAAAATGTGACATGATCGTAGGCGAAGAATGAATGCACCTATCGAGTACGACGGGCGCGATTTGAACGCGTTGTGCGATTGTAAACCTGGCCAGATAGCGAGAATATTGGGGGGAAAAAGTCGAAGGGAAACAAAGGTTTGAGCAGACGGGATGATGTAAGGTTAGTTAAGGGCCTAGATAAGGGCGAGTGACAGATCCGAGTGACAAGCCGGGCTCACAACTGTCACTTGACTTACTATTGTCTCTGGCTAACATTCATCTCCCTCTGATAATGAGTTACAGACGGAAATACACAAGTATCGCTTTAGGTCTCGCTTTCGATCAGACGCTTCTAAGGTTTAACGTTTTTTAAGGATTTTGAAAAATTAATTACACCAGGAATCTAATTCGATATTATACTTCTTTCCTTATATTTTGTATTTCTTACATATCATATTCTTTATTATCTATGCTATTTCGTAATATCGCAGTTTAATTATTTTTCAGAAAAAAGTATGTTTCTTTGTCACCAATTAATAAAACTTCAACAATACAATTACAGTTTGTGGTCCGATTGACAAATTAATTTAAAAAAATAAATAATGAAATAAAAATTTATGAAAGGTATTGGCCTAGAAAAAAAGTCAGTGTCACGAGCGGGATTCGAACCCACGACCTTCGGCTAAATACGTCGCTACTCTACCACATGAGCTATTTTGACTTCGACATCTTCAGAGCTCAAAGTGTTTGTTTTCTGCGTATGTGTCATTTCTTGCGTGTCGTTGGGAGTGCTATTCTCTGAAGATGATCTCAATAAAGATCGGAACGTTGGCACTATAAAGAAAATGTTTTTCGGAAGCCTACATCACACCAGACTGCATCTCACGATTTCTGAATAACTGTCTATTAACAGTCACTATTGAATAAATATTTCGGTATAAATTCCAATTCCTTTTTGTTGTGTCTAGGTAATGTTACGGTTACGGAAAGATAATGTTCGGTATAGTTATAGTTAAGGGTAAGTGGTGGGTAGAGTGATTTCATAGTTTATGTAAGTTACAATTAATTAAGGTTCGTAGTTGAGATATAAAAGTCAATGGCACGAGCTGGATCGGAACCGACGGTCTTCGGCTAGATACGCCGCTGCTCTACCACTTGAGCTATCTTGACCTCCATCCACTAGGGCACCAACTTCCCATCTCAACCTCACCTTTTGAATTTTCCCTCCTTTTGGTTAAGCGGACCACGAAAGTAGTGAATTTTCTGTAAGGTGGAAAAAATTTGCTAGTGTGTACTGTGAATGTTCTATTCTTTATTACATTTCTTTTATCTTCGTGTGGGATTGTTCGACATTTTTTCATATAATGTATAATACTAATATACTCCTTTTATATTGCTTTCTTACATTTACTATATATTTTGGTTTTCATATTTGTACATTTATACTATTTTTGACTCCTTTTATACAAATGATTTACGATTGTATTTTATTTTTGTAAAAAAATGATCAAATTCTCATTTAGGTTTTTATAATAGTCATAAATGTTCATGTTTATTCATGGAATTTTTATTAATTAAAGTAATTGTAGCATGAAACCATACATTTAATCATTGATAATTAATAATCGTTATTATACTTTTATAAGTATATTTTAAACCATAATAAACCCTTGAAAAAGCTTAAAAAGGTTTAAACCTCTCGTTAGCAAGCTGTTAATAAATTTGTGATGCATCAGTAATGTTTGTGGCCGTGTCCTGGAGGCGTGCTTCACAATGTTGCAAACAGAATACTCGCTTCAAATAAAAGTTGGAAATCTTGATATAGGATTTGGTACCAAGTGGAATGAGTTATGAGCCAGTCAAGCGGGCCCCCGACAAAAAACCGTGAGAAACGTAGAATGCTTACAGCAATCAAATTCGAGTTGAGCGAGCAATCAAAAACAAGTCACTACAATCCCCGTCGGGTCCTTTATGGCAAATAATAGGTCGTAATTCTTTCTTACGGCCACCGGATGACTTAGAAGAGGAAATCATAGAACATTTTACACGGATGATAGCCGTACTCACAATTTCTTTGTATTCGTTTCAGAGATGTAAGTCATCATGGTTTTACCCTCGATCTACGTCTGTTTTGCAAGTTCAACCTTCTCAATTTTATTTTCACTTCGGTTTAGATCATAGAATACACTCTAAACAATTAAAAGATTAGGTCAAACCAACCAAACAAATGCTGTTATATTTAAGCGTTATAAAAGACAGCGATTGTGCCGTAGATCAAATCACTTTCTTGAGAGGAAAAGGGAAAGCCACAGTCTATAAACAAGTTGTCCACCTATATAGAATCTGCACAATCACCTACCTCATTCTCCGATACCCGACTCTTGGATTTCTTCCTTTTTAAAATTTTTAAGCAGATTTTGTTCTTCAGAGGTTTTCTGTCAGTTTGAATTCATCTTACGCAGAAGGTTTCGGGAAGGTGTCTGGCTCCTTCATATTTTCAAGTTCTGCATGGTTGCAATTTTATGTCATGTTACATTGATAATTTTTATATAATAGAGGTATTCAAGATTTTTGTGTTAACTCTGTTAAGACTGTTAGGTCGTTTTAGATCGAGAAACAGGCCATGGCCAATGTTATGTACTAGGTCGAAAATGTAGTCACATTGCTATCCGTTAGGGCGCAAGTAATCAACATGGCAGCCATGAAGTTAACAGCTGTTTTTTATTAACATGTATTTCCATTCTTTAATCGCATTAATTAAATCAGACCAATACGTTTTTTGTTAATTTCTGACCTGTCCTTATATTCTCATTCATAACAAATACAACCCCAATTCTATAAAGTGATAGGCTGTTAGACCTTAGGATACAGGTTAGGTACGTCACGAATTAACGCGTAACATTCGTTATTTCCTTTCGAATGCATAAAGAGCATTTTGAATGAAAGAGTTGATTAATTTTTATTAAAACAAGGCATCTGGCATTATACAATTTAACACAAAACAGCCAACAACAGGTCTTCCAGAACTGCTATAGCTTTATTTTTGGTTCTACCAATCGCCACGCGCAGCATTGCGGTAAAGCTAACCTTAACCTCCTAAGAAAAGAAAGGGAACTTCACGATCTTACTGGACATTTCGCTATTCGTATTAACACTAATTAGCATCTTACAAACATCGTGAATACCCCTATTGTGTGATATATCTTACGGCTGATACTACATCAATAGAAAATTTTGTAATTTCGCTGTGCATTCATGGATCGATACAGAAATTCATTTACTACATAACTATATCTCATTATATTGGTGAGTATGTCTGTCTATTAACACTAATATTTATGTACCAACAAATAGGGGTGTATAAACATACATATCTTTGGTGTATCTGTCTAAATGTGTCATAGAAACATTTTCTCCTCTATTGTTATTCGGAGATCGTGAGATGCGGTCTGGTGTGACGTACGTTTAGAAAAACATTTTCTTTATCGTGCCAACGTTTCGATCTTCATTGAGATCATCTTCAGTGTCTGGGATTTACAAACATTGTCTAAATTATACAAATACGTGTAGGATGTGAAAAAATGAATAATAAAAAATAATTTATACAATGCTGGACAATTTTAGGATAAAAAAATGAACCCACACAACGCTAGAAAATTTTAGATTCAAAAAATGAAACTATAGAATGTTAGAAAATTTTAGATTAAACCAAAATGGACTTATACAATGCTAGAAAATTTTATATTTCAAAAAAGCATTGTATAATTTCATTTTTTTAAATATAAAAATTTCTAACATTGTATAAGTTCATTTTTTAATCTAAAATTAATTAGATTGAATAAAAATATTACAATTAGATTTTAAAACATGAATTTATAAAATGCTTTTCTGAAATCTAAAATTTTCTAGCATTGTATAAATTATTTTTTTTTAAATTCATTTTTTCACATCATACTTGTATTTGTATAATTTAAACAATGTTTGTAAATCCCAGGCCCTGAACATGATACATACAAATGCATGTAAGGATGTGGAAAGAAAAAAAAGATTTTATACAATGCAAAAATATTTTTTTTAATGCTTAATCAAAGTATTTGTACTCACTCAAAGTGTTTTTTTCTTTGTAGATGTGTCATTCTTGTGTGTAGTGTTGAGAGTGCCCTCTCGGGGGCATCTACTTGGTAAACAAACTCTTTGAGCTCTGAAGATGATTTCAATACAGATCGAAACGTTGGCACTATAAAGAAATGTTTTTCTAAAACCTACGTCTCACCAGACCGCACCTCACGATCTCCGAATAATCACTGATTAGCAGTCCCTAAGCACCACACACTTCTCAATTAGGTTCGATACAATTTACTGTTCATGGTGTTTTGTAAAAATTTGAATTGAACTGATTATTGAAGTATGACTTTTTTAAATGGTGTTTTTAGACGGTTATCGTCTGGCAATTGGAATCATAAAGCACAGAAGATACTTAACAAAGTGGCTAATTGTCAATCCGAGGTGGTACAACTCGGTCGTGAGAGGAAGTTATTGATGCATTGTGAAACTTCTGACAAATGACGAGGCCACGGTGGAAACCGTGTTATTATACCAAAAAAATGGTGGGCTGCCTACTTCACTATTTCATATAAAGGCTACCAGTGATTACAGACCGGTCAAACTGATTCATGCTCTACCCGGAGGGACAGTTATAACACACACTCATACACAAACACGCGCATGAGTATTCCCGACTGCAATTCACGACGGTTCTCTAATCTTAATTTATTAAATTAGCCGATGTTCGATTTTCTGCGACCTTTTTGTATTATATTTAACAATTTCATGGCCACGTCCCATTAAGAACCTTTTTGAATCCAAGGCCTCCAAAGCTTATACCTCTCCCGTACCTTCGAGGGGAACGTGATTTATAGTTTGTTTACTTTGAAATTCAACACACCTTCATATTCGATCAATATGTTTGCACGCCGACTGTCAATTCATAATTACGCTTTGCGCAAGTGATCTATCGTCATTAACATGTGATTAATAATTTTCACAAGTCTCGTGTAAGTTCAGTGAAATGACTAATTTTGCAAGTAAACCGTAAATTATGGTATGTCAGTGAGGACTTTTTACAGAATGTTATCGTTCAAGAACAATCACAACACAATGAATGGTTACTAACTGTAATGAACTTTTTTACGGATCCAGTTCTTCTTGGAATATCGATCATTGCCACGCAGTATTAACGATCATTGATTAATCAATTAATACATACAGATTCCCCCCCCCAAAAAAAAAAAAAAAAAATTAGCCCACTAATTGGATTCGATTACAATTGTTCCTTAAAGCAATCTCTATAAATAATATTGACCGTCAGTCGATGATTATTCAAGAATCGTGAGATGCGTTCTGGTGTGATGTAGGTTTCAGAAAAGACTTTTTTTATCGTGCCAACGTTTCGATATTTATCATTTTCAGTGACTAGGATTTACAAACATTGTTTAAATGTAACATTTAAGTAAAGATAAGGAAAATCGTTTGTCAATAATAAAAGCATCAATAATGTACACTTTCTGTGAGGGAATTTTTATTGAAAATATGTACCGATAGCGTAATTGTTGAGGATTGAGCATTCGGGAAAATGTAGAAACAGTTTTCAAATTTGTCCAAAATGGCTAAATAGACAATTAAATTTTACTCCACTAAGCCACGGTTTGTAATTCAGGATCATCATTTCACTCCGTGGCCTAACAAATTTTTTTGGTCAAACTTCAAATCTTTAGCTCTGTGATTTACATTAAATCTTCCTTTTTTCTTGTGAGATAATGGCAGCTAAGGAAGAAAGGTTCAACGTAAAAGTTAAAAAAAAAAAACTCATAAAGAGACAAAACCATATGAACGACTACATAATGTCGAATATATTTTGTGTGTTTTTTTTAAAGTTAAATATGAGTTTTACAATTTCTGTTCTTCTATTTCCGTGTTTGGTTGTTTTATTATATATTATATAAGATTTCGTTAATTTTTTCTGCTTTGGTTATTTGCTGTTTATGGTCTATTTTGATGTTTTGTTTCATTTCCCTTTCTTTCTGTGCTTTTTTGTTATGTCAAAGTGGGGTATAAAGAAAATATAACTAGTAAAAAATCTTATTATATAAAGAAAATGTTATAAAACCTGCCTCGTTCTAACGTGAATTTTTCCCATAAGGTTACATATTTAGTTTTTTAAAAATTTTTACATTTAACAATTTTTCAATAATTTGGTGTTAGTTTTTTCCAAAATTAAATTCTCTCTCTGAAAGCAAATTTAACGCTCTTTTCAATGTTTTTTTAGATCTTTGCAAAAATGAATAGTTCAAGAGATGATTTCTGATAAAACCATAGAACATAAAAAAAGTTGATATGTTGAAGGGTTGAAAATTGAATCGTGGCTCCTAAATTTTTTTTGTTGCATTTGAGGTTAAGAAGCACTTGGCGAAATTTGTGGTACAAATAGAAAACGCCCCGTTTGTGTGTATACTTCTTATTGGCTTTCCTTTTTGTGCCAATTTTTCATTTGCACTATTTCTACTATTCTTTTTTTTTAATATACAATTTCAGTTTTATCTAAATTATTGTGATTCCAAAATTCAGCGTTGGTGCTTAAAGTTTTCCCCACCAAAATCTTCCTACTATCTGGCATATCCATAAGGAACAGCGTGAACAGATTCGGGCTCAATAGGCACCCCTGTCTGACTCCTGTCACAGTTGGGAAACCTCAAGCACAACTCATAACACCATAAATATGCTAGTGTTTAATCAATGAACTTTCTATTGGTGCTACTACCTTGCTTACAAACCTTACGATAGGTAATTTGTATAATAATAAGTTTTTCTAGCAATGTTGAACAAAGCAGCTTTAAAGACCACAAATGGTGCTTTTTTCCCCTGCTTCCATTTGATTTAATAATATTATATACTGATTATCTACAAATTGTTGTGATTTTCAATATATTTAAATTTAATTATTTTAAATAATTTCAATTAATTAAGGATTTTGTTGAGATAAAAAATTCAGTGTCAAGAGTGGGATTCGAACCAGGATCTTTGGCTAGATACGCCGCTGCTCTACCACTTGATCTATCGACACTTCGAGTTCAGGCGGTCCACTAAAACTAATGAATTTTAAATAATGCTAAATCGTCCACGGATGTTCAGATAAAACTATAATTTGTTATGGTGTTTAAGTAATCTGAATCTATTTGTGCCACATTTTAGTTTGCGTGCGTTGATCCGAATGAGCCATATTTCCCGTTGTGAGACTTTGTAGTTGTTTTAACGCTGGCTGAACTTCTTCCAGTTCAGGGCGTGACTTCCGGAACAGTTCCATTTCCACCTTTATTAATATTCAGTAATGACTTTGCTGGCAAGCTCCAGGCGGCCGGAGCGGAAACAACACGTTTATAATCCTTAAAGGTCCGTTCTATCGCCGGATTCCCATCCCATGGCGTCATAAAATGTTGATCATTCCCTATTTCAGACACATCAACTCGTTTGAATTATATTGGGGGCGTTGCGCCTGGAGGAATACGGAAATACAGAAAAACACGGCCGCCGTTTTTTAATAAGCTGAAATACATCCATTAACCAGGAAACAGGATGTTCAAAAGATCTCACTTTTATATCGTATCAGAAATCATACTTGATGGCCATTTCATGAATAATAAAATCTAATAAGAATATAAACTGGCTAAATGCCACTTCATCATAAAATGATGACTGCGTTGGCCTTGATTTATTTTAAAATATTTATTTTTATTAAGAAATAGTCCTTTGATAATTAACTCTTCTCTCTCTTTGTTTGAACTTGCGATAAAAATAGTGGATATCATATAATGAAGCTAACATGTAGCTAGTATTTCAGTTTTGTCAAATAGATATCAGGCATATTACCCTTGGGGAAAATTCCATTTCGATTATTATTAAATGCGGACAGTTTTTCCTTGATATTTGCATTTAGAAATGAGATTAGAAATATAGTTATCTTACGGAATGTTGGGTGCTTCATGAACAAATATAACACTTCGTAATTTTAAGATTAAATTCAGTTATTATTCCAAAATCGTAGGATGCGGTCTGGTATGACTTGGGGTTTAGAAAAATATTTTTTTTGTCGTGCCAACATTTCGATCTCTATTGAGATCATCTTCAGGGCTCAAAGTATTGGAGACTCGAGAGAGTGATTTTGAGGATAGATAGATAGATAGATAAATAGAGTGAAAGAGAGGAGAGAGAGAGAGAGAGAGAGAGAGAGAGAGAGAGAGAGTGAGAGAGAGAGATGAATTGAAACGCTTTATTTCAATTGATAAAAATCAGGGTGTGTAAGGGAGACAGAGAGACAACATACAGAAAGAAAAGATAAGAAAATGAGAGCAAAAAGATTGAAAGAAAGAAAGAGAGTCTGAAAGACAGTGAGAGGGAGTATGAAAAGGAGTTGATGCTTATTTTTCAAATATTATTTCTTTTGTGATGTTTTGGGGCCATTAGTCAATAATTGTTTAGAGATCGTGAGATGTACGCTTTAGAAAAAAATTTTTTTAGCGTGCGAGATCATTTTCCGGGCTCAAAGTGTGCCACTCTTGTGTATCGTGTTGAGAGTACAGAGACAAACATTAAGAATGACGTATCTACAGGGAAAACAAACACTTTGAGCCCGTAAGATGATCTCAATATAGATTGAAACGTTGGCGGGATAAAAAAATGTTTTGCTAAACTCCCAAGTCACACCAGAACGCATCTCGCGATCTCCAGATAATCATTATTGCTTGTAATTTTATTGACTTACTAACGGCTATTTGTAATTATTTATACTATTAACCACTTTCTGGAGGAGAGCGCGGAGAAAAAAGAGCAAATGTATCATCAACAAAATCACCCCGTCAGAACTCATTAGAGTGTTGAAGACAATTACCTAATCAATAGCCAAGGATGAAGCCTTAATGTTATATGAGTTATATTTATGTTTCATGCAGCTTAACAATGGCATAGACTTTTTTCAATTTATGTCCATGTATGTATGCTAGCCGAACGTGGATGTTTAACAAAAAATTAAGAATGATTTTGAGCAACAATTTTTTCAATTTACCAAATATATCAAAAGCTTAATTTGACTTTAAGGTATGGATAACGAACTTATAAAACGGTACCATTCGAACGCGATAAGGTTTTTAAGAAGTAAAAGAACAGGATGCGGAAGTCTTTCGTTTAAAGCGATTCGGGAAAGGTGCCGTGATTGTAGGAATAGGTCTATCATAGGAAAAAACCTTCATTCTGAATTCAAAAGTGGGCTCTAATTATGCGTTCACAATCACACCCATTGGCACTCTCGGAACCGATGGACGTCCGTTAATATTTTTTATGGAAATTCGTTCGTTCATCGTTTAAATGACCGAGCTTTTGTGCTGATGCTCATTTCCTCTCTCACCAACAATCCGTTAAGATCCGAGCAAAAGTAGAGTTTATGGCTTTCTTCGGTAATGGACTGCTGTTTTTTTAAGCGTTGTGTTTAATAAAGTGATATTGTGAGATTTCACTCCATGATATTTGGACTTTGGAAGAGAATAACGATAAGTTAGATAGAATATAAAAATTTATAATTATTCAGAAATCATGAGATGCAGTCTGCGGTTAAGTAGGTTTCAGAAACACATTTTCTTTATCGTACCAACGTTTCGATCTTTCCTGAGATCATCTTCAGTGAATGGGATTTACAAACATTGTTTACATTTAGCGACCATTGAATGTTAAAAAATACATTTTGCATTGTATAAATTCACTTTTTTCTACATCCTACATGTATTTGTTAAATGTAAACAATGTTTGTATAGCATTTTTCAGTCAAATAAAAACCTTTTTCCAAGCAAATGAAACTTTTTTTTAACCAAGTGAAACGATTTTTCAAGCAAATGAATCCTAAAACCTAATGATAATAATTATGTAGAAGAATAAATAAATGACATTATAGTGCTAACAATAATTTTTAAGATGATGGAGTGGTGTGGAGTTCAATCCTTTTTAACTACTCGCAGTAAGTTGTTTCGCACCAATTCGGATTTGAGCCCTTTAGCTCATCATCAGGTTGAAGGGGTATGTCAACCTCGCATGGCCTATTCTTAGGCTGGTGAGAATGATTCCTTGTTCTAAACGTTTCGAAGGCCATTTGACCATTACATTTATGACCGTTTCACTTCATTTTCACGCAATGCGTTAAGATTACTAACTTATGCAACTCATGCATTTTAAAACGTTTTTCTTCTTTTTTTTATTGCTGTTTCAAATATCAAATGCCACGAAACAATAAAACCACCTTTGGCTGTTTAGCAATTAGCCCACGACCTTAGAGTCATCTTCTAAAATATAAAATCAATTTACATGGTTTTGATTTCATTTTGTATTTTACGCTGTCCATTTACATTATTATTACATATTAAATGGTAACTCGAAAGAAAAGTTAATATTAGATATGTTTTATTAAAAACATATATTCTTGGAAAATGATCATTATTAATTTATGATTAGCCCATTGTCTTGTTGTCTAGTGAGAACAAAACACAATTTAAATTTTCGTTCTTTGAAATAAGAGACATACAAACACGTGTTATGTTTAAGAAATAAACTTGAAAAAAGAATTTTAACTAGGACCTTTTGCAATTCAGGTACTTTTTTAATTTTAATAAAAATATTTATAATTGTGTTAAAAATTTCTTATTTTCCATGGCTAGAAAGTCTAATTAACCATAGAATAACAGACTCGATTCAGTGATAGATGTACCATAATAACACATTAGATCTGTTTAATCATCGTAAACATTGTCTTTATTGATTATATTTTACATTTTTTAAGCTTAAATGGTCAGTTTTAGAGAGAGATATTCCTTCATCACATTTTTTTTTTATTATACGAAAGTTGACTTTATTAACAAGCATAAACCAATGAAACCGGAGTGTGTGATGATTATCCGTTAATGAAATATTCCTCCTAGAAAATAGACTGCTTTTCAATTTGTCTCCGCCCACTTTATACAAAAATTGATTGTGAAATTATCATACATTCATTAGTTTCGTGGTACACTTGACGAATTAATATATTTCAATTAATCAATTTTTTTTTGGTTGAGATTAAAATATCAATGTCACGAGCGGGATTCGAACCCACGACCTTCGGCTTGATACTCCGCTACTCTAATACTTGAGCTATCGTAACTTCTATCCACTTGGACACTGACTTCCCATCTCAATCCCACCTTTTGGATTTTATCTCAACAAAAACCTTAATTAATTGAAAGATATTTGATAATATACATATGCATATGCATATATATATATATATATATATATATATATATATATATATATATTTGTTATGCGGACCACCAAAGCTGGTGAATTTAATAAGTTAAAATGAAATATACCTTCACTAAAGCTCTCCGTGGCCATTTCATTTGTTCGCCGAGAATCAAATAGATTACACGACATTTGAAAAAACGGCAAAAAGGAAAGGAAAATATTCGAAAGGTGGAGTTGAGATGAGAAGTTAGTGTCGGAGCGGATTGAAGTCGCGATAGCTCAAGCTGTAGAGCAACGGCGTATCTAGCCGAAGATCGTGGGTTCGAATCCCGCTCGCGACTCTTTTTTTATCTCGACTAAGAATCTTAATTAATTAAAAAATTATCATAAAGTTAAAACTTCTCTTATAAGCTGTAGACATCATTCACGATTCAAAATCGCCGGTATGGTTTTTACAGGTTTGTTGTTCCAAAGAATACCCCGTTGATACGCTTGACGTGTGTGAAATGGAATCACTAAATAACAAAAAGCCCCTGTTAGTGACTAATTGGAACATTTTTAGTTTATCCTAATTGGATAGCTAAGCGATTATGCAGGTAATAAAAACGCAGGCCTCCATTTTTAAGATTTATAGGCCAACAGGCCCTGCTTCCAACAGTGCTACTAGAAATTTTAGACAAATTACGCCGATTAAGTCCCAACTGTGAACATTCGATAAATCCCATGAAAAATGTGTCAATGCAAAAAATTCAGAGTATTATAATTTCATAAAATTTGCTCATTTTGATTAACATAAACGATGACAACTGTTTAAACAGAATCTATTTTAATACAATATTAATAGTCGACCCTCTCGTATTACTTTCTTATGTGTGTTTCATTTTTTATCCTTTTAGTTTTTCGACTTTTGCTGTTTATACCCAGTGTTGGAATTCATAAAAATAAAAAATAAAAGAGATTAGTTTATTATTAGCCTAGACGATTCGGCCAGTTTTACAGATCCCTCATCGGGCTACTTTGCACAAGAACAGATTTCATGATTGTATTTTTTGTTTTTTATTTTTTAAAAATTGAAATCAATTGTTTTGTTTATTTAGTTTTATCTTTATTGCTGTATATTCTATAAATGACTATATAACCTACGAAGGGACCATAGTGTCGTTAGTGGTGGGCACATAGTTCTGTCTTGCCGACTGTCACTGTGTCTCTCTTTGTCTCGTCTTCCAACTTTCACTCCCGGTTTTCTTATTAGATCTCTCTCTCACTCTCTCTCTCTCTCTCACTCTCTCTCTCTCGCGCGCGCGCGTTATCAGTTATTCTATACCTCTCGTTAACTTTACTTCTTCATTATATGTCTATTTATTTTTGTTCAAATCTTTTTCAGTACTTACAACGTAACCCAAATTTTTCACAATAAGTTTCCCTCTAATTTCAAGTTAAGTCCTCTCTCCCTCACTCACTCTCCCTCCCTCCCTCTCTCTCTCTCTCTCTCTCTCTCTCTCTCTCGTTATCAATTATTCTCTACCTCTCATTAACACCATTTTTTTTCATTATATCTACATTCATTTTTGTTCAATTTTTTATCAATACTCACAACGTAGCTCAACTTTTTCACATTATTAACTCTATTTTTTTCATTATATCTACATTCATTTTTGTTCAGTTTTTTGTCAGTACTCACAAAGTAGCTCAACTTTTTCACATTAGTTCACCACTAAATTCAATTTTCTTTCCCTTTCCCACTATCTCTCTCTTACTGATTCTCCCACTCTCTCTTTCCATTTCTCGTTATCTCTCTCTCTTTCTAACTGTCCCTGCCTCTGTTTTACTGATCTGATAAATTCTTTTTCTGTATGGGTGTTTGTCTTTCTGCTTTTGTACTTTTTTCCCGTTTCTTAATCTATAATTGGTAGCAGCACTAGTTTATTTATTGTCTCACTCTGTCTGTCTGTCTGTCTTTCTGTCTGTGGCTCCCTCTCTCTCTTTCTCTCTCGTTATCTCTCTATCTCTTACTCTCCCTTTCCCTTTCCCGCTATCTCTCTCTTCACTCACACACTCGCTCTCATCATATATATGATCTATAATGAATTCTCTCTTCTTCTCAATCAATCAATCCGTCTCAATTCATAAGAAAATAATTTAACCTTCAATCAGCTTTATTTTGAATCTCACTAACTAAATGGTTACATATTTGGAAACACATCCTCTATGAAATAAAAATTAATTACGACTGTGCTATATAAACATATCTTAACGGATGCCAGATCGTGTGCACATTTACCATCCATTATCTTCCTATAGTATTGTAGTACTAGGAAAACAGAAGATGATCGGCCTAAATGTTCTGGAGATTCAGATAAAAACAGGTTTAAGACTGGACGTCTAACAGTGGCTATATGCAATGTTTTAAGAAAAACGGTTTAATGACAAAATACAGCACAGGAAGTGACAAGGAATAATTAAAATTAAAAAGTCAGTAAACATTATTCTCAACTACAGTCGGTTCTTTTAAATTTATTAATATTGATAACTGAAAATGCTCACTGTCGTTTATTATAAATGCTAACCTGTTGTGTTTCTGATTAATTACAATTACATTCCTCTTACGGAAATGATATCCATTTAACGTTGATATGAAATTATAATAAGCAAGTGTAACAAGTAAAATTCCCGTTTTTAGAATTAATATGTCAACACGTCAAATAATTCAAAGGTCTTTATAAGTGGTGTTTAAATAGCAAACATAGTGTGTAAATAATAATTGTTTCTGCTGGGACGGATCCCGATCATGAATTAATGATAACCAAGCCGATTTCTGTTTATTTCCATTTCAACCGAATAAGCTTTTAATTGTTAACGAAGTATGGATTAGAAGACTGTTGATCTAGTCATTCCTCGAGTGTGTTTTTTGCATTTTAAATCGGCCCAACCTGTCCAACATGTGTCGCATATTTTATCAGAAGCCGATCCGGACACCGCAACCGCAATGCGCATAATTCGAAGATCCATTATATTTATCAAATAGGAATTATGCAACAGCTCTTTACATTCGGACCAGATGTAGTCGGATTCCATTGGCCCAGGACATCCTATTATAAATCAGGATTGGATGACTGTGTGACCGGGCCACTTCTCACGATCTCCGTCTTTATCTCGAGTGTGTACATTTCATAAATACGATAATCACAAGTGAACAGCTCTCTAAACACGGAATGCTTAAGTGATACTTCTAATCCAACGGTTCGTCGCCTCTGGACGACCGAACCTGTGACATTTGCATCCGGGCCATCACGAATTGGTATTTCCCTTTCAAGCGTTTTTACAACAAAAAAAGCTGAATCACTATGTACGTCCAACAGAGAAAGTTTGTCATCTAAAATCTTAATAAATATAAAGACATGGGCACGGATTGATATATGAGATATTTTTAATGCTATAACACATTCACAACAATTCTATTGTAAATCTAACCATTTTATTTACGGGACATGCGTCGATTAAACACACTAGCTTAGAAAAACGATACAATAATACAAATTCGACTGTTTTAATAGATGTAGAGACGACAGATCACTTTCTCTTGAACTGCCTTCGAGAGCGAGTAAAAGGTATTTTAAGGAAAACTATGCCTGAAGAATAGTAACGAAACATCTGAAAAGAATTCGACATATTTGTAATACACCCTCAGGCCAAAACAGGAAAAGTCAAAACATGGCTTTTGGCACAAATTCAAATTATTTAGTGATTTTTTTATGGAGTTTACATTTTTTATATTACATTTCAATTGGTCCTAGTAAGTTAGTTTGTGTACAACAATTTAAGAATATATAAACAAAGCTTAATCTCAGCACAATATTGATTATGTCTCAAAACGAAAACACAATTTCTCTCTTTTTCTCCCCTTCCCTCACCCTCTCATTTGAACTTGTATCCTTCTCTTCCTCCAGATGGACTCACTCACTCCTTCTCTTTCTCTTTCACTCACCCTTCCCATTCTCCTCTCTCTCAGCCTCTCTCACATAATCTCATTCTCTCCTTCTCTCCCTCCCTCTCTTTCACTCACATTTCTCACATTCCACTCTCTCTCAATTTCTCACACATAATCTAATTTGATCTTTCGTTCTATCTCTTTCTCTCTTTCTCCTTTTCTCATTCTCTCTCCCTCACTTTCATTCACCCTTCTCACTCTCTCTCTTTCTCTCACTCACTTTTTCTCTTTCTCCTTTTCTCCTTCTCTCTCCCTGACTTTCATTCACCCTTCTCTCTCTCGCTCTCTCTCTTTCTTTCTTTCTCTCTCTCTCTTTCGCTCTCTCTTTCTCCTTTCACTCACCCTTCTCACTCTCCTCTCTTTTAGTATCTCTCACATAATTTAATATGATCTCACTCACTGCTTCGTTCTCTCTCACTTTTTCGGTCACCCTTATCGCTCGCCTGTCTCTCTCTCACTTGATCTAATTTGATTACACTCTTTTTGTTTCTCTC
Organism: Cimex hemipterus; assembly: GCA_039619505.1. NCBI lineage: Eukaryota > Metazoa > Arthropoda > Insecta > Hemiptera > Cimicidae > Cimex > Cimex hemipterus. The sequence goes on from CM077102.1 coordinate 10,085,133, forward strand.
TCGCTCTCAGTCTCTCTCACATAATCTAAATCTCCGTCTCTTTGTGACGCAGTCCATTTTTACACTTTTAGAGTTGGCAACCATTGAACGACAGTTTCATTTTAAGATGGTTCTTTCATCTGCCTGGCAAATAACAATAATTTTAAAAAAATCTCTCAGTTCTCCCTGTTTTATGAATCGGACGAATTTTCCAGAACTGTTGCTCATTGAGCATGTCGTAGCGTCTTAATGCCTGCATAAAAACATAAACATAGTTTTTGTCCAATAAAGTGATCAGCGAGCAATCGGTCCAACTAAAAATCGTCTAAATATTTCGTTTTTATTATTAATTTCGACAAATCTTCTTAAACAATAATAATAGTGCAATAATACCCCTATCAAGAGATGAATTATTTTAAAAGAATTATTTTTTGGAACTGTTTTGGTTTGGCTCGAACATATTAAGAAATATTTTCGAACTTGAATAAACACTTAACTGATTATTTTCAATTACATTTAGGCGACAATTTGCAACTGTCAGCGTCTGACGGTAGGAATTTTGACCCCAAACAAAAAGCGATAATGTTTTTACAAGCGGTCATTTGTTGACAGCGTGTTTGCGTGCTCTTTTATAAGTTAGAATCCCGTTCCCCATAAAAACAGTGAGTAACCATTTCTGAACTTCAAAATGTTGTCAGTTGTCCGATTCTCGGTATCGGATCTGCAAGTGCAACAGGCGGATTGATTACTAAGTGATTTCAACGCGCAGACCGATGCAAAGTCTATGGTAAAAAATATGTACAGCCGTCTAGGTCGCAGGAGGCGAGCTGTCCGCCCCTATTGGACTTATGTTTACCGTTTTTCTATAATTGGGCACAGTTGATGTTTCGACGGCTGCTGGAATGAATCACAATCCCAGATATTCGCTTGGCAAATTAACGCCGATCAGCGGAATCCGACTTGTGCTGAGGCGATGGACGGAAGCCTGTTATTATTTTATTTTATTTTTTCAAGAACGTTATCTAATAAAGGATACGGAGTTAGCTTACACTATTTGCTTACTCTATCCTTCCAGGCAGTCCAGTCGCTCTGATTAGTAACAAATGTGTTTTTCTCAGTAGCGCGAATATAACCATTCTGGCTCTTCGCCCACGACCGTTTTCCCAATAGAATCTATTAATTGCAAATGATGCAAAATTGAAATTAGTCTGGCTGCATATAAAAAAAAAACAAAAAAAAAAAAACACGAGATAAGGCAAACAAACGTACAGATATTTTTTCATAAAAATCTAACTAGATGAAAATCTATTTTAATAAATGAATATTATACTTAAACCCTAATAACAATAATATAATAATTAACAAATAATATTGAAGAAGATAAAATTGTAAAGACGTTTTATTGCAGTACCGTAAAATCTAAAATTGATCTAATGTCCCTATTTGTAGACGTAACGTGAATTCACTGAAGGCAATAAAACTGTACAAATCTGTTTTGTTTTTATTTCAAAGGGAATATATTTATATAGTTGTATTAAATATCATATTTATGTAATGTAAACTAAATTCAACAAAATAAAAAAAATTAATAAAAGTTTTTAATTGTGATAATTTGAAAGAAAAGTAAACAAAACGGACAATCGCATTGTAATGGAAATAAACTGTTAGTACATTTTTAAACCAGACATATACAGATACCTAGAAACCGATGTTGCCTAGGTTATTTTGTTTATGTTTATTTATTATGTGATTTTGAAATAAAATTCACCAAAACGCCGGAAAAGCATATAGTAGTAGAAATAAACTGTTAGTACAATCTTAATCCATATATACAGATGCTTAGAAACCCATGTTGCCTATGTTATTTTGTTATGTTGTTGTATCGTGCTATTCTGAAATAAAATTCACCAAAACGCCGGACAATCGCGTAAAAATAGGAATAAACTGTTAGTAACGTCTTAATCCATATATACAGATACTTAAATGTTTAAGATACAATATTCAATCTCTGGCTTAATTACTTTCTTCATCAAACCACTGTCTTTTTGTATAATAAGTAGGTCTACAGTTCTTATTATAATTTGATGTACTAACGACCGCTTTCGTTCTAAAATTGACGTGACTATTTATATCATCAGCATTATAACTACTATAGTTTACAATTTTCTCTAATTTCTGTTTATAAGTGTAAAAGTTTTGTTTGTGCGAATTCATTTTTGGGCGAAGGGGAACAAACTTGTTATTGGGTAGCATATCCTGCAATTTAAATTGATACACGCATCTACCACCGAACCGTTAATGGATAATTATTCAGAATCGTGAGATGCGGTCTGGTGTGATGTAGGTATCAGAAAAACATTTTCTTTATCGTGCCAACGTTTCGATCTTTTACTGAGATCATCTTCAGGGCTCAAAGTGTTTGTCTTCTGTGTAATTGCGGGTAAGTGCACTTCATTTCAAAATCCAACATATATAAACATTAAATAGTAAAATCTCACTGGCACTCACAACACGACACGCAAGAATGGCACAGTTATACAGAATACAAACACATTGAGCCCTGAAGATGATCTCAGTAAAAGATCGAAACGTTGGCACGGTAAAGAAAATGTTTTTCTAAAACCTACGCCACACCAGACCGCATCTCACGATATCTGAATAATTATCGAGTACTTCCAATATCTTTTTTCCATTTACATTTACCGTTACACCTTTGGAATTTCTGCTCGACTTAATCAATTTATCATTACTAGTGAGTCATTTTTCTGGGATTTACTGCTACGATTCTAGCATTAAAATCTCCAATCGTAACAATGTTTGAATCATTACTATCTGATACTAAATTAAAATGCGTGTTCCATTCATTGTAGTTCAAGTATACTGGATGGATGTACACACGGAAATTATCGTTTTATTTTATTGTTACATTTAACATATATTACAGTTACTTAAGGTTTTTAGTTGAGATAAAAAAAGTCAATGGCACGAGCGTGATTCGAACCCACGATCTTCGGCTTGATACGCCGCTGCTCTACCACTTGAGCTATCGTGACGTCGATCCACTCGGAAACTAACTTTCCATCCCCCACCCCACCTTTTGAATTTTCGCTCCTTTTTGCCATTGTTCAAATGTTTTGTAATGTATTTGATTTTCGGCAAACAAATGAAATAGCGACGGAAAACTTTAGTGAAGGCATATTTCATTTTAACTTACTAAATTCACCAGTTTTTGTGTCCGCTTGACAAATTAATATGTTTCAATTAATTAAAGTTTTTAGTTGAGATAAAAAAGTCAATGACACGAGCGGGATTCGAACCTTCGATCTTCGGCTTGATACGCCGCTGCTGTTGCACTTGAGGCTGTACGACTTCGATCTGTTCGGTCACTAACTTCCCATCTCAAGCTGTTGAATTTTCCCTTCTTTTTGCCATTTTTCATTCACAAAAAGAGATATACCTGACAGCCAAACTTCTTACATTAATGACGTTTACATTAATAGACAGCCTCCCGATGTTCTCCCAAATTTACATTTATTTCTAAATATTGAAATTTTCTTCATTTAGCAAGATTATTTCCCTTAAATAAGTATGATTTTATTGAGAGATGTTAAAATTACATGTTTTTTAAACCGTATTTTTGAACGAGAAAAACGCAGGATGTCCTTTTTCCTACACGGGCGGTAATTGGTTACAGGAGAAGCAATTCGACCCCTCTACACCTGCAGAGTGAATTTTTCATTTCCGATGAATCCGTCGGTGGAAATTGACTTGAAAACAACTTCAAAAAAAGATAGAAATTGCGTGCCTTTTGAAGATGTTAAAATCTTGATTGAACAATTGCACATAGCGAAAATAGAATGGAATGTATAAAGCATTGTATTACATCCAATTATTAATTATGAACAAGGTTTGCTGACCGAGTTAGTAGCCAAGTGTAATATTACGCCGAGTTAATAACGATAAGATCTTTTAATATGTGCGCCTTTGCATTAGATATTGCAGTTTGATCTGACCCGTTCCCTTAGACCGTGAGATTCGCACCCATGTATATTTTAGTGCAAGATTTAAAAAAAAATTTTAATTATATACCTTCATTTACAACAAATATCAAACGATTGTATCAGTACTAAGTAAATGTAATGTTTAAGATTATTTTTTTATTAACGACATACATTTTCATTTAGGGTTGTATAAACGAACGATTTGCGACATTAGAGGTCGTTTTATAAAATGACTTATTTTGACCATCTGAACTCTGATAATGGTTTCAAACAACAAATGAAATGAACGCGGCCTAAATAAAATCTATGACCACTAAATTAATTTAAGACTTGTAAATTTTAAGTTTTACAACAAATCACATTTTCAAGTTTTACTCTATTGCAACAATGTTATAAATGTTATAAAAACAATGTTTCAGCGATAAATTTAAATATTGCTATCGTGGATTCACTAAATAAAACGCACTTCCGTGTCACCAAGACGAGGTTTCAGTCTGTTTCCTGCGATAATAACATTTTTGTGACTGTAGTGTAAAATCTGAATTTTTTAAAAACACAAAATCTTACTTTCTCAACTTTAACTTCATTAAAACAAAAATCTTTATTTCATAAACTATTAGTGTTATTTTCTAAATACTCAATTGTGGCTCGTGGAAATTGACGTTTAAGCCGCCAACCCACTATATATACATAATAGGAGAACATAAAAAATTGTTTATCCATAACATTTTTACTTTATATATATATAAAGTATCTCTATATATATATATATAAAGAAGATATATATATAGAGAGAGAGAGAGTGAGAGAGGGAGAGGTAGTAGAGAGCTGAAAATCAAGTCAAAGAAAAACTAGAAATGAGAATGAAAAAGAGGAGAGAAATTATAATCTACTGTCTAAGGGATTGATTTTCAGCACTCTGCTGTCTTTCTACCTCTCCTCATTTATCTTTCTCTGCACTGGTTCGTGGTATAACTTCCTTTCCTACATTTGTGTTTATATATATTTTGTTCCCCGGTTCTTCTTTTCTTGTCTTGCTTAATAGTTTTTCTCAGTAGTATTAATCTGGGTGTACGCCATAGTCCGCCCATGTGTCTGCCGTTCTGCGCTTAAAGCACACCGGTGTGTCTTAGTTCATTAAGGAACTTGATTAGTTCGCCGTGGTTGAATTCCTTGTATGGTCATATTATATACTGCTGACAGATGTGGTACCACATTTTGTTAGTATTGTATAATATTTTGCAGAATCTACCGTTTTAGATTAAACCGATCTTCTTCAAATGCAGTTAAGGATCCTGCTAGGATTACGCATTTTTATCCCTCAATCGTTTTACTATTCTCAGTAGGTCTCATTCAGCATGAACTTCTGTCGTCCCATTTCTTTCTGCTTGTGCATTTGTAGAATTGTTTATCGCTTCTTTACAAAGAACCACTCTCTCTATTTTTCTCTTTCTCTTCATCTCTCTTCTGCTCTATCATTCTCTTCCCTTTTTATCGTTTTCTCTCCATTTTTCTCTTTTACTCTCTTCCTCTCTGCTTTTCACGCATAATCACATTATTTAGTATTAACTCATTCTCCGACTTCCATAAATTTTCACTGTTGTTACTACTTACATATTATACAGTATTCTATTGATGTAATAAAACGTTAAGAACCAGGAATATTTTTAATTAATTTAATCTTTCTGTCCGTCGTACTCACGATATCTCTCTATTTTTACATTTGTATATAATTGATCAAGTTATCTCCTCATCTAAGATTCGTACTCCTCTCCCGTTCTTATCCGCTCTTTCTCTATTCGTATCTCTTTGATTGCCTGTCTGTCGGTCTCTCTGTGTGTGTCTGTCTGTCTGTCTGGGTGGGAGTCTCTCTCTCTCTTTCACTCACTAGTTTATTTGTATTTCGGTCTGATTCTTTTTTCTTTCTCCTTCTTGTTTCCTTTTTTGTTACAATCTTTTTAGTATACTCTCTTCCTGTCGCTGATTCACTTTCTTTGCTGTGTACTCCTTTTTCCACTTACAAAAATTCTTCCTTTTAACTGTTATTACTACCTGCATGGTATTCATTGTGTTTATGATGTAGTAAAACGTTAGGAATAAGAAATTTGTACCATATGTAAAGAAACCTTAATGCCTGATGCATTACCTTACTCTTTCTTTCTCTCATTCTCTCTCCCTCTCTCGATCTGTCTCTTTTTTTCTTTCTTTCTTTTTCTCTACCTTTCTATTTATGTTTGCCTATATCTCTTTTCCTCCTCTTGTCTGTTACATGATTCACGGTTTCACTTCCTCTTCCTGTCGCTGATTCACTTTCTTAACTGTTCACTCATTATTCGATTTACAAAAACACTTCCTTTTACTCTTTCTTTCTCTCTCTCTCTCTCTTACTCACTCCCTCCCTCTCCTCTTTCTCACCCTATGTTTTCTCCCGCTTCTTCCCATTCAGAATACATATACAAATACACTAGTACGAATGCAATGTACAAAGATAATAGTATTACTTAATAGATTTCCGTACTAAACATTTAATCGGAACACGTATCTTAATTTATGACAAAATAATTTAAATGTTTAGGTCAAACGAATGTACTTCGTTATATTTTTACTGTTTATTTCTGGTTAAATATCGGAGTTTCCAGCAACAGGTAGCCGATAATTCCGGGCTGATTGTGAAAAGAACAAAAATAGCATGGCGGCGAAAAAAAGTGAATTTGTCATAGATAGGTGATACTCATTGACTGTTTAATTTTTGATGACTCTGGTTCAATAATGAGAAGTTAAAATGGAATTCGAGTCGTAAATTCACTAATTTAAAACGATTTTCCAATATGTTGTAATTGGATTAACATTTGCAGGGTAAATAAATGGTGTTGTGACATTCGTCCTGATAGGGCTGAGAGCCAGTAATGCATCCAAGCCCCCGTCGCCGGACAGAGTTACGTCCCAATTTCTGCGGCCGGGTAATTTACATTGGCCGTTGAACAACGCCATAATTTTATACTTACAACTATTTTATAAAGTCGGCGTTGAGACATTGAATTTATCGACCCCAGCGGGACATATTTTATACGTACACCAGGCAAACAGCTCTTTCTTATTGTGTCCAAACGGGCAAACACGATTGATAACTAAGCAGTATTTAATATATGGGTATTACCTATTTACATTACATTTCTTTCAGTCTTAAAATTCACCTATACTATACTAAAAACGATAATAATCGGTAAAACTTTACACTTTTTTGTTTATTATCGAATCCGACAATCCAGACTAAATTTACGGTTTGAAATGTCTCAGGTGTCTTGTCACGAGGAATTTTAATAATGGAGCCAAAGATTATGGTGTGACCTGACAGGAACTCAAGGACGCTTTATCAACCTTTTCCACGTATTATCACTAGGCAAATAGTCTCTCTTCTACAAAAACAGTCTTTTACACTAAAATCGACCGTTCTGAGCCCAAAAGTGTAAATCGACTAATACAAAAAATAGTTGTTTCCTTTAAGCAAAAAAGCCTTTCATCCTTTTATAAAGACCACATAGATTTAAAAATTGGAAATAGTTTTAAATATTAGAAAATATTAAAATGTAGATAAATGTAATTTTATTATAAAATAGTATGAAAAAATGATTTCAATTAAAAATGATATCGGTAAATGATAAGACAAAAAAATAAATAGATCATTTAATTTAACAACGTGTTATTTTTAGCCAAGTAACGATTGCTTATTATAAGCAAATGAACTAAACTACTCTCTGGTAGCGCTAAAACAAGGAAAAACACTCAAATAGTAGGAGTTATAAATTTTCCGTTATAAGTAGTAAAATTTCCGCTGTTGGTGGGAAAAATTATTTTAGTAGTAAGGGTGGATAGATTTTCCAAATTCAATTTCGTCTTTTTTTTCTTGCGCCAAACTCCAGGCGTGTGAGATGATCCTGTAGGCTTTGAGAAGAAAGAATATGTGTTAATCGAAAGAATTGCCATTTTATTAGAAAAGTTAATATGAGATGAAATATTAGATTTATTTATAAGTTTCGTTTTGTTAAGTACGTCGCCTTATCAAAGAGCAATATGGATAGAGAAAGAAGTGACGTCAAAAAATTGGGCCCCCGAAGAGTAAAACTTATCAAATTATAAAAAAAGTATTTTTAAAATAAAACTTTGCAGTTTGTGACTATTGAATTGTTAAAATTACAGTCAATAATTATTCAGAATATTCAGAAATCGTGACATGCGGTCTGGTGAGATGTAAGTTTCAGAACAAAACATTTTCTTATCGGGCCAACGTTTCGATCTTTATTGCGATCATCTTCAGGTCCTGGGTTTTAAAAACATTGTTTAAATTAAACATATGTTTGTGAGACGTGGGAAAAATTGAATTTATACAATGCAAAAAATATATATTTTATATTCAATCAAATTATTTCTATTTTAAATCCTTGACCCTAAAGATGATCTCAGTAAAGATCGAAACATTGGTACGATAAAGAAAATGCTTTTCTAAAACCTACATCACACCAGACTGCATCTCACGATTTCTGAATAATTATCGACTAACGGTCACCAATCACCACACATTACAATCAATGTTTAAATATGTTGGAGCAAAATAATAATTCCTTTTCTATGTAATTCTATTATTCTTCTTGTCGTGACCAAATTGACAATTTATACAATTTTTGATCTAGTAACAAAGGAAAAAAAATATGAGGCAACTGGATTGGACGAGTATAGTCAACAACATTTCAACAAAATTCTAATTCCTCTTTCGAGAAGACACAATCTTTATAGATTCCGAAATTAAACGAAATTGTAGCGAAGACAAAAGAATCTGATAAATGTCAATGAATAGAAGTCAATGATTATTCGGGGATATTGAGATGAGGTATGGGGTGATGTAGATTTTAGAAAAGCCGTTTCGATCTTTACTCAGATCATCTTCAGGGCCGACACCCAATAACGACACATCTACACAAAAAACAAACACTTTCAGTGAGTACAAATATTTTGAATAAAATCTAAACAGGAAGGACAGTTTTAACTTTATATTTGTTCTACCAATCGCCACGTGCCTAATTCAACGAAGTTAAGTGTTAATTTTTCCTAATTCAACGAAGTCAAGTGTGAATTTTTCCTAATTCAACGAAATTAAGTGTTAATTTGTCCTAATTCAACGAAATTAAGTGTTAATTTTTCCTAATTCAACGAAGTTAAGTGTGAATTTTTCCTAATTCAACGAAATTAAGTGTTATTTGTCCTAATTCAACAAAGTTAAGTGTGAACTTTTCCTAATTCAACGAAATTAAGTGTTAATATTTTCTTAATTCAACGAAATTAAATGTTAATTTTTCCTAATTCAATGAAGTTGTGATAATTTTTCCTAATTCAGCGAAGTTAAGTGTGAATTTTTCCTAATTCAACGAAGTTAAGTATTGATTATTCTTCTCTGATTTTTATTATAATTTTTTTTTACACTGATGACATTACGAAACGTAGAATAGGGGTTTGAGTTATTATATTTCTGAATCGATTATTCAGAAACCGTGAAATGCGGTCTGGTGTGATGTAGATTTCGAAAAAAATTTTCTTTATCGTGCCAACGTTTCGATCTTTTATTGAGATCATCTTCAGGGCCTTGTGTGGTCTGTATTTCAACAAAAAAGATCTCTGATTGATAGCCGATGTGAGTTTCTTCTCATTGTTGGCCCTTCAGAATACTTTTCGCTTCGTGTCCTTATGTAGTTAAAATTTGTTCATATAATCCCGTTCTTCGTTCTTATCATGTAGAAATGGGTGATGATTAGTAATTATTGTTCATAATTTATTAATAGAGTTTTGTCATGGAGTGTTGTTAATGATTAAAAATCAAATATCCGTAATTCAATCAACGAAAGCAGTGTTTTCCCATCATCAATTCACGAAGGGCTCTTGAAAATAATCGGTCCTAGGATACACCATTTGTAGTCGGATAATGCCATTTCAAACATGATTGAGAATTTAAAAACTCAACGACCTCTTCAGTCCGGCAAACAAATCAAAAATTCATGTGCTGGGTGGAACGTTTAGTGGTAGAAATTAAATACAGCGGTGCATTAGATTCGATAATTGTCGGGGTGACATGTGGACAAAGAAAAGGGGAAGAATATTTGAATATAGAGGGCGGAAAAGGGCACTTGTGAGCGGCTCTGTCCTCCGATGGGCTTTATATGATTACGCTAAACGGTGGAAATCACTGAACTGTGTAAAGGGAAACATTAAATATGGCATAGTAAATAGAGCAAGGGGCTTTGGGCATTGTGACCAGGACACGACTCGCTGGGTTTTAGACGTAAAAAAACAGATAGGCTCAATTTGTCGGGCGCTCCCAAAAAGACAGGAAATTAACTCAAATATAAATAGAAGGAAATCAGTAATTGTGGAACAATAAGCACACCACCCTTCCCAGTCTTTCTTCATTGGCTCTAATTATTTAGGTATTATAACACATTTTGTTTTCATTTACTTCCCTCAAGCCTCGTTTAAATGGAGTTCGTTCTCACAAAACACTGATTGTTTTCTTCCGACTTTATGAATCCATACAGTCCTTCTCGGTAATCCCTTTTAAACGAAAACAATCCCGACATCCTCCTTAAACATATTTAAACCTATTTATATAATAAAAGCGTTTTGTCAAAATGATTATCCCTCAATTTCAACAGTAAATTGGAAACATCCTCCTCTTACAAAACAGCCGGCAACAAGTAAATTACATATTTCAGTTTCTCTAAGAGCATAATTTGATATTACCTCGGAATTGCTATTGAAAAGCAACAGCAACCAAATGGATTTTATTGTGAGAGGCAACATTCATTTATGGATGGTTATATTTTATTAAAAATAATTATTAAATTATCCAGCAGACGAAGTAACCATTGTTATAATATTAGTTATACGTTTAACAAACTTTATTATTATTAAATTAGATAAATGTTCAAAAAATGCAAACCTTAATTTATTTTACTATCAATTCTTCTTTTGTTGGGTGCTTTATTAAAAATCAAAATTTAAAAAAAATCTGTCATTTATCATTTAGATTATTGTTCTTTCATGGATTCTTTCTGTTTCGTATCTTCAGTTTCTTTGATCTTTTCTCAGTAGGTATGTTTTGATGTACTCCTTCTCACTAACCTTTTCTCCTTGTCTCTTTCTTTTTCCCTTTTTCGCGCTATTTCTTATTTTTGATTCCCTCTTATCCTCTGTCCTTAATTCCCTCTCTCTGTTTCTCTTTCATTTTTCTTGAAATTTTTTTTACGAGGGTTCGTACAGGTTATAACTGTTTTCTGTGTCTCCTTCTCACTAACTTCTTTTCCTTGTCCCTTTCTTTTTCTCTTTCTCGCCGTTTATCCTCCTTTTTGATGCCCTCTTATTCCTCTTTATAAATTTCCTCTCGCTCTTTCTCTTTCAATTTCTCTCTTTCATTCTTCTCGCACTTTGTAATTTTTTTAAGATGTTTCGTAACAGTACAGGTTATATCTGTTTTGCTGCGACTTTTTCTCTCTCACTCTTTTTCCCTTTCTGTCGCTATTTCTCCTTTTTGATTCCTTCTTATTCCTCTCCTCAATTCTTACTCTCTTCTCTCTTCCAATATCCCTCTTTCATTCTTTTCGTACTTTTTAATTTTTTAAGATGGTTCGTAACAGTACAGGTTATATCTGTTTTGCTGCGACTTTTTCTCTTGCACTGTTTCTCCTTCTCTCTCTTTTTCACTTTCTCTTGCTATTTCTCCTTTTTGATGTTCTCTTATTTCTCTCCTGAATTCCCACTTTCTTCTTCTCTTTCAATCTCTCTCTTTCATTCTTCTCGCACATTTGAATTTTTTACGAGGGTTCTTAACAGTGCAGGTTATATCCGTTTTGCTGTGACTCTTTCACTCTCTCTCTTCTCCTTATCTCTTTTTTCCTTTCTCGCGCTATTTCTTCTGCGAGTTTTTTCTTTTACTTCCCTCTTATACTCTCTTCTCAATTCCTTCTCTCTCTCTTTCATTCATGTTGCACGTGTTTTTATTTTTATATATTTTTTTTTTAACGTGGGTTCGAACAGTGGAGGTTATATCAACCCTCCGGTGTTTTTGAACACAAAGGCCATTTATTTGAATGCGGGGCCGCTGGATTCGAACCCGAGACCTTTACCTTACAGTGATGCGTGATGCTTACTTATGTTCGATTACCACTTATATTTCTGAATTATCGAAACGTTAGGGGAAAAAATATAATTTCAGTTTGTAAGAAATAGGTCAGTTCACACACTCTCTCTCTCTCTCTCTCTCTCTCCAATACACTCACACTCTCTCTCCTTCTTTCTTTTTATATTTTTCTCATTTATTAACTACACTTTTTTGTTTCTACTATGGAAAAGCAAAACGCAGTCATGGCCATACCGCTTTAAAACATATTGTTTAAAAAAACCTACATTTTCTTTTGTAATGATTATCAAAATTAACAGTATTTTAGACGATGGTATTTCTCAATAGTTGTTAGGTTTGGGTTAAGACTGCACCGGGGGGCTATTAGCATAATTGAGTAACACATCGACGCGCGCCGATCCACAGTGGATTATGGTAGTTTCACCTGGTCGTACTCTATATGCACATTATATATCAAACGATATGCAAAATTAAACGCTTAAATGCTTCGCATGCATATTTTTGAATAAAAGATAAACTTACTAACTACTACAATTATGAAGAATGAATGATCGACCCACAGCAAAAATATGATGAAAGGGCCAACAGAGTGCACAAATTATAGCTTTCCACATATATTTTCATCATTATCCAATTATCAATTAATAACATTGTCATTATATCACAAAAAAAATCTAACGTATATTTGTAAATTTAAGTTTATATAATCTTTTACATCTTAATTAATTTGTATTCTTGAATATCGTCATTTTTAGAGATTGGTTCCAAGTGATATTTACAAACGATATTCATTTATTGAAAGAAAATTGGGTTCAGCAGTTAAATTATTTATAATGAAATATTTCAGGCATAATGCACATGGACGATAATTAAACTTATTTTAAAACAAATTGGGTATTAGATTTGTGAATATTACACAAAATTTAACCGCGAGAAAAATGGCTTTGATGATTAATCATTAGTAGATTTATTTTGAACTTTTTTTTCGAATTCGTGCATTGATGGCGTATGAGGCTTGGCATGCGAAAGCGATCAGTAACGATGAAACAGCTGAAACAGCAAAAAATATTTTCACCCAGTCGTAGCTTTAATGAAAGACAGGTGACCTTTTTAAAATAGTTCTTATAAGGACATGTTTCATGCGAAATAATGACATCAAGTTTGATGTCAGGTGCTTTTTATAAAATTAATATTACTACATGAAATAACAAAAATACTTCCTACAAAAATTACCTAGTATTTTTGGTCGTTATATAATTTTTATAGATGATCAAACCTAAATAAACAAGAAAAAAAATCATTACAACTATTAACGATAATTTTTATAAACTAAATCGTTATGAAAAATAATTAATTAATGTTTGATGAACTATAAACACCACGCATAAATGTGTAGAGATTTGTGACCGTTAATCGATAATTATTCCGATATCGTGAGATGCGGTCTGGTGTGATGTAGGTTTCACAAGACATTTTCTTTATCGTGCCAACGTTTCGATTTTTATTGAGATCATCTTCAGTGCCCAAAGTGTTTGTCTTCTGTGTACTTGTCCCATCCGCGTGTCGTGTTGGGTGTGGCTGCAGATCTTCTTGAGACCTGAAGATGATCTCAATAAATCGAACGTAGTTCAGTAGTTTCAGATTAATCGTGAGTGAAAACTGATCGATCTAGCACTATAAACGTGTATTTCACATAAATGCTGACCAGTTAATATTGTAAATTTTATTTCAGACATAGTGTTTTAATGGAGAAAAAGGAAAATTCAAGTACGAAGTTAGCACCAATCCAACCGACTAACGTCCTTTTTAATTCACAACCTTCCGACATATTTTAAAAATATAGTGCTTATAAAATGTCTCATAAGAGTTTGCATAACTCCAATCTTCCCATTTACAGTAAGGCGTTTCCAAGCCGTTTTGCAAATATGTGGCACAGACGCCTCGCCTGAAATCCCGAACGTCCGTTTAACTCATAGTTGTTTTCTCCTCAAAAGGCAAATCGACCACGTTTTCGAGACCGGTTTCAACCATTTTTCAAAATTCCATCTTTACATTATTGGAGGTGGTAGAGGAGCCAATGGATATCTATTTGTAGGAATATTAACAATCTACACTTACAAGTGATTGTCAGTTCTACTTAAAAACTCAAACAACAATAATTTAAAGAATTTTAATACGAGTAACAAAAAAACATTTTTTAACCAAGGAGAACATGCTTTATAGAAAATGCAGTTCAATTGAATAATATGTTACGTTTATAGCAGAACAAAATACTAACTATAATAATTTGGAAAATACTTTAGATTTATAAAGAGAATAGCAAGTCTAAGGTCTTCACTAACTTTGCAGAACTTTCTTGTATAGGAAAAATTGGTACGTTATTTTCAAATATCTCAAATCTCAGAAAAGCTAAGGCGTTTTAATTTTTTTTATATTTTTGATATGTTTAAGAAGAATAGGAGTACAGAGTTTTTAATATTTATTATATTAACATTATATTAATTACAAGATACTTATTTAAAAGTTTATGTCATCAGAAATGGATTTAAAAAAAAAATTAATTATGTTTTGAAAGAAAATTCACCAAAACACCAGAAACTTTTTAAGTACCGTTTTTAATAAAATAGATTGTTAGTTAAATTTTAACCTATCACTATATTATTTCTTTCCATATCTTCTGTTCATAGAAACTAACATAATTACATATTTTTTAAAAACAAAACTCATATATTTCTGATCTTGTTAAATTTGCTTTTCATTAAAATAAAAAAATTGCAATTGTTATTAATTGAAAATGGCAAAAAGATGGAAGGTTCGCACGGTCGAGAGTTGGTGTCCGAGAGGATCAAAGCTCAAGTGGTAGAGCAGCGGCGTATCAAGCCGAAGATCGTGGGTTCGAATCCTGCTTGTAACACTGACTTTTTTATCACAACCAAGACCTTGAATAAAATAAAATAATATAAAATAAATTGAAAAAAAAATAATTGGCAAATGCAATTTGGTCGATTAACTACTAAAACTAAAATTAAAACTATCGATAAAAGTGCGTACTTATAGTTCCAACTAAATAATAAAATACAGTCCCGTATTTGTCATTGGGTTGTTAAACATACAAAAGCTGGAAATGTCAAATGAAAATTGCCACTTTTAAAAACATGAAAAAGTCCAAAAAAGAAAATGCCTGAAAGAAAAATATATTTGAACCAAAGTAATAGAAAAAAAAATTTCATCCACTGCGGAGGAAAAAGAACATGGAAAGATAAGTTAAATCTGTCACCACTACTAGAAAAAATTAACTTGGGATTTGTATAAGATGATTTTTGCTATAGTTAACCGTTTCGGGATTAAATTAAATTGAGAGCATATTTAATTTTAATTGTATTAGGTTGAGTGATTTAATAATAACGTAATCAGACTATTAACCACCAGGTTTTAGTGATGAAAGTGAAGTTTCGATTTGCCGGTAGCAGCTAATAAATTTACAGTCATCGAAGCAATAAGCCATTCTTGGAATAATTTCAGTCCGTGTGCCTTCGACCCGCATATCCGACCAAATTAACATGCATAAAATTCATGAACAGACGTTTCAATCATACACGTGACTGTTCAATCATTCGTACTGAAAATGTATAATTCTATCTTCCATTTATTTTGTCTAATTTGTCGTCAAAACTAAAGATGACTTCATGTATAATTTTTATTCTTAAATTCAACATTAAATAGACAATATTTTTATTACACCCTAAACTTTACATAAAAATGTTTGGTGATTATAAATTCACTTATTTCCACATCGTACAACTTTATGTTAAATTTGAACAATGTTTGTAAATCCCAGGCCCTGAAGGTGATCCCAATAAAGATCGAAACGTTGGCACGAGAGAAGAAAATGGTTTTTTCCCTGAAAGCTACATCACACCAGACCGCATCTCACGATTGCTGAATAATCATGTTAAATAAAATGATTAAAAGTGAATGAAGTAATTTGATCAGTTGAGCACTAAATAATAAATGGATTAAATAAACAAAATGCTTGTTGTTTAAAATAGAACTACAAAGTTTCGAATTATTTTGCAAATCACCATTTGAAATTCGCAGGTGATTCTGTTATAGATGTAAGGATTCGTCTTTGTATGCATCTAAACAAAAATCTGAACAAGATTGACTGTAAATCATGATGAACTGTCTATTGACATAATACATGTGTGCATGCATAATACAAATACGTCTGGCTTTGTAAAAGGGATAGAACGCCTGATGAGCATGGGGAGCTGGGACTAAAAATTTCTATTACATAAAAAGAAATTTGTACATTGAAACTGGCATGTGTGATCTCCTCTTTAAAATTATTTCATCAACTTCGAATTGATAAATAATGCGGGTTTCAACAATTGGCATTCGCAAAGCACACATTCTGCTCTTTTTCATGCTGACTCGGTTTCAGAGATTTTTCACATACGTCTACTCAATTGTGCGATGAAGTGCATTTTGGTTTTGTTCAATTTTATTTACCAACTCTAATTCATCGTAGTATGGGAAAATTTTTTTTACAGAACTCCGTCAACAACTGAGAAAATGGAAATAAAGGAGTTTTCGTCAGTCCGTTTCCTCTCTATTTCACGTAATTGCGGCTTGTACTTCCTGCTGTTAATTACCGAATTCGCGAGTAATTAAACAAAAAACGAAATACATTAAAAGGATTATGTTCGTCAAGCCTACCAAAGTTAATTTTAAGCGTACACGTGATGAAGCAATTAATCATCTTGAAGGGTATCTTTTCATCAGAGCTTCAAAACCGTATTTCTGAGAAAAATGTTAGTTTTACACGATAAATAGATACTAATGGTGGCAGAAGGTTAATTTATATAAGATTAATGTTTTAAACATAACATGATGATCTCGACCGGTGCTGTCAGCTGAGTTCTTTTTCTAAGCAAAGTTTGAAGTTTGAGTTTTCAGTCGTCATTAATTTATGTAAAACTATGTCAATAGATATTTAAATCAAACAATTGTGTATATTGATTTATTATTTTTAATTGAAAGAATCCATTAATTAAAATAGATCGATAGATTAATTGTTTGCTAATTAATTATGTACTGCATTCTTCAGAGTGGACTTTTGCTCGTGGTCGTATGAGTGAATTGAAACAAAAATCGAAACATTGTTTCAATTAATTTTTAGTTGAGATAAAAAAAAGTCAGTGTCACGAGCAGGATTCGAACCCACGATCTCCGGCTAGATACGCCGCTGCTCTACCACTTGAGCTATCGTGACCACAATCCACTCGGACACTAACTTCCAATTTCAACCCACCAAAAAGGAAGGAAAATTCAAAAGGTGCGGGTTGATGATAGCTCAAGTGGTAACACTGATTTTTGAACTAATTAACCAACTCTTTCATTCAAAATGCTATCTATGCACTCGAAAAGTACTAACGAATACTTCAATTCGTGCGCCATACCGAACTTATATCCTAACATCTAATAGCCTACTATTTCATAGGATTGAGGATGTATCTATTATGAATGGGTCTATAAAGGCAGATCAGAAATTAATCAAAGAAATATATTGGTCTGTTTCAATTAATGCGTCCTTAAGAATAAAAACACGTGTAAACAAAAATAGCTGTTAATTTCATGGCTGCCATGTTAGTTACCTACGTCATAACGGATAGCAATGTGACTACTTTTTCGACCTAACATCTAACTAACTAAAACATGTTTAGTTGAGATAAAAAACCAGTGTCACGAGCCGGGATTCGAACCCATGACCTCTGACTAGACACGCCGCTACTGTACCACTATAGTTATCTTAGTTCGATCCACTCGTACACTAACTTCCCATCTCAACTCTTCCTTTTTTACCATTCTTTGAATCTCAACTAAAACCCTTAATTAATTGAAGGATATTCATAAGTCAAGCGGACTACGAAAATTAATGAATCGAAACATTCATTGTTCATTTCAATATTTTTAACGTATATTCAATTCTGTTTTTTTTTTTCATGTATACTCTAAAACCAAAGACAAGAGGTGACAGCATCGATAACAGAAAATCGTATGCAATCCACATCCGTCTCCGCTGACTGAAATCTATCTTCTTTTTTTTTAATTTTCGGAATATCCGCTTCAAAACACGGAAGATAAAAAAGTTTATTTCTGTTTGGGAGAAACTTTTTATCGGCGTGCATTTTTTTCTCACGACACAGTGGATTTGGTGATTGCGTTGCCATTCACATAAGGCAGCATCTGATAACGGACGTCGATGAGGGAGCGCAACGGATTTAGCTTGCATTGTAAACCGCATGCTTACTTTTTGCACTGCCGATAAGCGACGTCAACCGTTTGAAATAACAAGAATTTTTTTAAACAGCAAATACCGCTTATAATTTCAACGGCTGAAACGCAAATGCGACCAGGAGGCGGATTCCCATTTCCCAACGCTTCGTCGAAAGAATTTTCGCTAGTTTTTCAACAATAATGCCCTCATTTTTAACGAAGAAAGAAGTCAAAAACAAGACGTGACTGACATAGGCAATTTATTATTTAGAAAATAACGTTTTGTCACGTTTTAATAGATCAACAACCCAGTTTGTCAAGTATAAACTATCAATCATTTTAAAAAAAATCTTTGAGCTTTCAGGTTTGTTTCTGTCTACAAAGTAACGCTGAAACCAGTCCATTTTCGTATAATGTTGAAATTCAATCTGACCCAAGCTGATTTAAATTACAGAAAAGATGTTGGGGAAAAGATAAATGTGTCAAAAAGTCAGGGTAGAAAAAATTTAAGCTTTTTCCCAAAGACTATCTGTAGGTTTTGATCGATCAAAATCAACCTTAGACTTGCAGGCCCAAGCTTTGCAATAATTAAAAAAAAAACTTTCTCAAGTCACAGCGGGCCATGTGATCAATCCGTGTAGGCGTTTATCTTATCCTGATTTTCAATCGCTGAACTCAACCAGGCTGCATTAAGCATGGGGAGCTTTTGATTTATGTACAATGGCGACTTTGGTTCTAAAAAAATACCACACTGAAACAAAAAAGTGGCTACCCCTTTTTTTAGTAAATATTTGCAATTGTTATATAATTACGATTTCTGAATAATTATCGACTAACGGTCACTTATCACCACACAAATCGTGATCATTTTTGTTTTCCGTTTTTAAAGAACTGAATTTAAATTGAGTAAAACAGTTTTTTCATTTCTATGGAATCAATGACAAAAATGTTCAATTCAGTATGAAGTATTTTCTCCTATTGCGTTGATCACCGTTGGCCTTCCAAGTGGCATCAATTTTATGCGGTTTGGAATGTAGTGCTGTGGAATATTCTCCTAATTCTCCTATTACTCCAACAGCGCCATTCTTAATTCTTGCAAATTTTCTGTCATCAGCGATTTTTTACCCTATTTGTCAAATCGTCGAAAAGTGTTGGATAGTCGGCAACTACATGCCGCCTACTCCAAACCTTGGATTGAAGCCAATATCAAGTATTCCCCATACTTAGCTGTATGGAGCCTTGTATTATCATGCATAAAGTAAAACCTTCTCCAATTAGTGGAGATCTGATGACATATCTTCAATGCGTATACGAAACTATCAGGGGACCCTCGATGAGGATCAAGTTTGTGCCACCTTCCAGACGCCTTGCCAAACCATCGCATCACCACCTACTTAGCTTCTCCAGCGAGAAAACGTTGCGGGGATCTGTCACTGTCTTCTCCAAACCATATCTCGCCCGTCAGAAGACCTCAAGTATATCCTTGACTTACCCATAAACAAGAATTTAGTACAATCTTGCACAATTGATGTGATTTCTTGAAAAACTTTACCGAGCTGTTCTGTACCTTGTCAGAAGATCTGGACCAGTGGCAGGCTTTCACGCACGTTGCCTGATCTCAACAGCGGTAGTCTCTGAGATGTGACACTACGGCAACCTAGTCTATAACTTTGAGTAACCTCCATCTTGGAAGCGATGGAAGACCCTTGGAGCAGTTGTTCCTGAAAGGAAAAGCACCCTGGCGACATATGCTTGTCATTTTCGACGTTCCTACAATGCTATGATTCTAGCCGAATCTGTATCTGTTAAAAAAATTACTCAAACAAATTTGAAATTTAAAAATTCTATAATTTGAAAAAAAATTGAACTACTGAAATGTTAAAAAGAATGGTTACGGAAAAACCAACAAAGAAGAGATTGAACTTTCAAAATCCAATTGCAAAAACAAGGGGAGATTTTATTTACCGCTCATCCATTAAAACGGTCCGAATATTGTTGAATGATATAAAAAATATTAAAGGTGGCCACTTCTAGTGTAAATATAAATTGTAACCAAAAGCTAGCGCCACTAGCGGGATTAAAACGCAAGATCATCGGCAAATTACGGCTGGCTCTACCTCTTGAGCTATCGTGTCTTTGATCCACTCGGACACCAACTCTCTATCTCACCCCACAACTTTTCGAATTTGTCCTCCTTTTTGCCACTTTTCGAATAAGTTCTGTGGATACTTGAATAGAATCCACTCTTTCTTTGGATACCAGTATCGAGTACTACGTCACTACATGCCCCATGTCCACGATCCTTTAGAAAGCCAGGTGTTTTCTGATATTGTAGCCTATTAAAGGAATAGGAATTTGTAGCCATTAGATTGTTTATTTTATATTTTCAATTCAAATGCATTTAGAATTTTAGTTAATTAAGGTTTTTAGTCGAGATAAAAAAGGCAGTGCCACTGAACGGGATTCGAACCCACGACCTTCGGCTTGATATACCGCTGCTCTACCCCTTGTGCTATAGTTACGTCGATCCACTCGGTCACTAACTGACCATCTCAACCCCGCTTTTCGAATTTTCCCTCCTTTTTTGCCTTTTTTTCAATTTTTTTAGTGCCCTCTTTTTTTTATCCCAACTAAAACCTTAATTAATTGAAAATAATTTATTTGTTCAAGCAGACCACGAAACCTAATAAAAATTAATTATCAATCTGATGAAACGGTGAAAACTCATTTGTAAATTTTTAACTAATTTTCAGATTATGTTATATTTCCGGATTTTCATTGTTGATTGACTATTTTCTTAAAAATCTACTTTCAATTCATTCCACTCTAAATAATTTCTATAAAAAATGGTAAAATCCAACTCTTAATATTTTAAGTTTAGTTGTTCAAACAGAATCGTTGTGAAACATTTGAAAATACACAATGGCGCGAATTGCAATAGGAATGAAAGGTGTTTTGAGAATAATAAAGATGCCATTTCAAAAGACAAAGGAGGTTGAAAATTCCGAGTTGCGAGGTGCCAAGGATGAAGGAGTGTTGAGGACAAAATACGGCCGATGTGTATAATTACGAGGTAGTTAGGGCGGGTCGTCGCGACACAAAAGATTACAGGGTCCATAGCACCTACACAAACTGATCATTTTTACTCGAAAACAAAACCCGACGTCTAATGGTTTCTGGTTTTTTGTCTTCTCGCCATTGTCTCCAGAAGGTGAAATGATAGAGGTAGAGCAGCGTGTGTGATTCCGCCTGTATACAATATAAATCAAAATAGGATTCTGCGGTCCGGGACCGATCACGTACGCGGTTATTTGCCTCTTATTATTCCGGCTGACTTTTTTTCCCTCAGCTCACGGAAATCGTAACGTCTTATACGGGGTAATAATCGAGAGTGGAAAAAAGGAAATATTTCCATCCCAATTCTCTTGAGGTTGGTGTGGAAACATGTAGTTCGTTGAACTTTGGAAAAATAAATCCTATCACAATGCACAATTTCAACTATTATTTCCAAGTTTGAATTAAAAAAAGAGCAGTAATGTCGATATTACTGTTTCTGTCTAGATTCAAGTTATCAAAAGTAGCGATATTCTGAATCACTAATCTCATTTGCTTTCACTACGATCCATACTAAAAAATATTTCCCATCTTTTAAATGAATGGACGGAAGCGTTTCGTAGAGAACAATCTTTCTGCACGAACCGACGTTTAATTTTAGAAATAGTAAATAAATACTTTTCACAACTTCCCAGTAACTGAAATTTTTCCAATTTGATGAGATTTTTTGTAACGACGCCGAAAATTATAATTCCCTTCCTCCGCTTTCATTGGCTGGTTTCTGTTGCGTCGCTGGTCGTCGCTCTTGCCAAGTTTTACCCGCGATTACACGACTTAACACCTCAATTGTCGGTTTTGGTACCTCACACAGTATCAAAATAGAAAAAGCAAAATGGAAAAATGTAGTCAGTGTTCCATATTATCAGTTACTTTCTCTCACACTCCCTCTCCTTTTCTCACTCACTCTCTCTCTCTCTCACTCTCTCTTTCTCTCTTTCTCACTTTCATTATTTACTTCTTACTCTTTCTCTATCACTCGTTCTCTCTCTCGCACTCCCTTTCTCTATAAACTCCACAGATATTGGTATGAGGAAAAAAACTCACTATCTCTTTTTTTTTCTTCATTTTTTCACTCTCTTCATTGATTTTAGCTCATTCTCACCCACTCACTCTCTCCCTCACTCCCTCCTTTTCTCTAAAAACTCAAGGGATACTGGTATGACGAAAGAACTTCCTATCTCTTTCTTTCATTTTTTCACTCTCTCCCTTTTTTAGCTCTCCCCCTCTCTTTCTCGCCCAATCATTCTCTCCCTCTTTTTCTCTATAAATTCCAGGGATACTGGTACGAGGAAAAAAGCTCTTTCTCTTTCTCACTCTTTCTTTCATTTTTTCACTCTCTCCCTTTTTTTAGTTCTCTCCCCCTCTCTTTCTCACCCACTCACTCACTCACACACATTCTCTTTCTCTTTCTCTCCCTCTTTCATATTCTCTAGCGGTCTCTATCTCACGTTCTATCACTCTTTCTCATTCCCTGTTGCCCCTTCCCACGTCACTCACGCTCTTTCTCTCTTGCTCGATCGTTTCTTTTTCTTGTTCTAGCTCAGTTGTATCGATGTCTTTAATCGTCTGTTATCCCTATTTTGGCCACTTTCTATTCAGTGGCCTTCGACAATAGATGTTAACAATTCATTTTATCTATCGGTTAATAAATTAATGAACATTTCCATCTATTTAGTAAATCTGTGAATCTGTCTGTCATTTAATGGTTATATCTACATGTATGACAGCATTTCGAATTTCTTACCTAATCTTTAAATTCTAGCTATAAAGTCGTTTATTTTTTAAATATGATCTTTAAACACGCCATTTTACCTATATATGTATGCGTTGAACTTTACAATGTTCGACGTTCCTTTGACGCGTATAATGTTGCAATACACATATTATTTTGAAAACTTTCTACCCGTGTGTTAACAATGAGTTAATGCCCCTTCTCCGATTTCACGACCAAAATTACCTTCATTCACCGGATATTAAGACAGTTGGAATTCCTTAAAAATGATATCGCCTTTCCGAAGCCGTTGAAGTCACGTTTCAAATAACAGGCCGGCGAACAGGTAAAGCCAGCAGATTTGATTACCGAAGTAAAAATTCTATGTTTTCTGAAGTAAACAATAAAACAAATATTTACGAGTCCTTTAGGATTTTGCACTAATTTGTCTTAAGGTTTGTGGTTACTAATGTTAGGAAAACTACAAGAATAAAACCGTGACTGGAAATTTTAACTTTAATTAAAAATTCCTAAATTGATGTTAATATCTTAAAAATAGTAAGTGAAAACACTTATCACACAAAAGATACGTTTTATTACTACAAAAATTCGACAAGGAGAACACAATTTTAAGCCGACACGACATACGCTACGCATTTGACTGTTTAAGTAACTCCCTCTGTCAGCTGTTCCTTTCCTTGAATTATCCGTAGGGCGTTAAATTAATGGGTGGAAGCGTCGATCCGACAACGTGCTGTGCCCTGAAGTTATTTTCATTGAGCTTTACAGTCTTCGAGGAAATGGAAACATTTCGGAATTGTCTTATCACATTTCTTATCATCATTTCTCGTAATGCTGCCGGTTTTTAGAGCCTGATGACGGACGTACCTACGTCTCTCGCGACTGTGGACCTGGGTTGACCCTATTCTGGCTGTCTATGTAGAGTGATTTAAGCGGGGTCTCTAGGCGACTTCGAGTTCTATAATGATGTAATATACCTGACATTGTCATTCGTACCAAAATCAGTCCAAAAGTAAAGGATTATGTTTATTTGGACTACTGCAGTTCCTAATTGCCAGTACCTATTGAAGAAAGATAATGCGTTTTTTTAAAGGTAGGTTTGCAACAGCAGAGGTGTATAATAATATAAACCATCAGGGTGTTTGTGTTTTAAAAAAAAAAAGGCCCATTTGTAAGTATGTCGAGTTCAAATGCAAGGCCGCTGGATTTGAACTCGGGACTTTTACCTTACAGCGATGGTTAAACCGTTGCGTCCACCGACGCCCCTGAATGTATTTAAGTTTAAAAAAAATCAGTGGTGTGTTAAATTTGTCTAGCTTGTATGTATAAAACAGTTAATTAAGGGTTTTATTTGAGATAAAAAAATCAATGGCAAGAGCGGGATTTGAACCCACGATCTTCTGCTTGATACGCCGCTTCTCTACCACTTGAGCTATCGCGACCTCGAACCATTCGCACGCTAACTTCCCATCTCAACCCCACCTTTTGAATTTTCCCTCCTTTTTGCCATTTTTCATGCGTACCATGAAACTCGAAACTAGTGAATTTAATAAGTCAGCTTCACTAAAGCTCTCCGTGGCCATTTCATTTGTCGCCGAGAATCAAATAGATTACACGACATTTGAACAATTGCAAAAAGGAGGGAAAATTGGAAAGGTATGGTTAATGTGGGAAGATAGTGTCCGAGGGATCGAATCACGATAGCTCAAGTGGTAGAGCAGCACCGTATTAAGCTGAAGGTCGTGGGTTCGAATCCCCTTCTTGACACTGACTTTTTTATCTCAACTAAAAACCTTAATTAATTGCAATATATTAATCAAGCGGACTATGAAACTAGCGAATATATACAACACGTAAACTGATGTATTATATAATATTTTAGGCATAAGTAAGAAGAAAGAAATGGTATTCTGTTTTAACTCAATTTTTTCCCTTTTTTCGGGTTAGGGTTAATTTGTTTTGTTTTTTATAAATCACACGGAAAGGAAGTGACATCAATTACCCCGCTCTTCTGACCTTTGGCAGTGTGCGAAGGTCTATCATTATAAGAGGTAAGAAACGACCCAGCAATTGTTCCAGTGAATTATAAAATTTCCCTCCAGGCTCTGACAAATCCCCGGCTGCTCCATTCGTCTTCGTACGCGTGGTGGATGTTTTGCAAATTGGGCCTAATAGTATCGATGCGGGGCGGGATTATTGAATATTAACCCCCGGCCGTTAATACGCAATGTAATAAATCTTAATAACTTGTAATTATTGGTAAAATCCGAATAGTGATGACACATGAAACATCCGCGATTTATTATACTCAAGACTGATTTATTTGTCTTGTCTTAAACTGAAACATCGGGAGAAAATGCTTAAAAATAATTTACCAATTTACCAATTATTAAATTGCCACAAAACCAAAATTAATGAAAAAAGGATGGTGGGCATTTTGAACATTTATTACTATATAAATCGTTCCCTAGTGTTTCCATTTTTTCCGTCAAATTATTCAGAGTTAAAAGTTTTTTACTAAAAAATAGAAATAAACAATTATTTTTCATCTGTCAGCAATCACCGCATACCACATATGTAAATTTTTGTACTATTTTTTTCGCTATCTGTTTAGTGAAAATCTAAGTATAGCCTAAAAAAAAAAAACTTTTTTCCACATCCTACATAAATCCCAGGCGCTGAAGATGATCCCAATAAAGATCGAAACATTGGCACGGTAAAGAAAATAAATGTTTTTCTGAAACCTACATCATGCCAGACCGCATCTCACGATTTCTAAAGAATTATCGATTAACGGTCACAAATCACCACACATTTTTTTTGTTTTGAATTTGGGTTTCAAAAAATCAACCCTATCATATTTTATTTAAGTAAATTTAAAATTTTTTTGAATGAATTACGCTCAAACTGAAAATATTGAGGACTGAAGGAAAACTTTGATGTTTTCAGAATGAAACAATGAATTTTGGAGGATGCCTTTTTTCTCATAATAATATATGACTTTTTTCTCTCATGTGTATTTCCTTTGCATGTAAAAAGCCAGCATAAACTAAAAAATCAGCCATTTATCTTGGAGTTACTAGTTTTTCTGCAGAATCCGATAATTTCAATTAATCCTGAAACTTGTTACTGTAATTTTAATACCAACAATAAGTGAAAAATTACTTTGAGGACCGTGCCTAGTTTTTCAGTACGACAGAAAAAAGAAATAGGTAAAAGTAAACATAATACAAATTCCATACAGTATATGGTGAATGATGAAACACGAAAAATAACTTTTTTTTATGTTCAGTCCTTATAAATTTAAATTATCGATGAGGAAGGAAAACATCGTACCTCCAGAACTTATCGACGACTTTTTGTAGTTTGAGGTATTTATTTTGATAGGATTGAAAGGAATATCAAATAAAATGTTCAAAAAATGGGGGCTCAGTCTAAAAAAAAAAAAAAACTTAATACCACCGGCAAATTCTACGTGAAAAATTAATTTTGGAGCATACTAGATTTTAGTATAATAAAATATTCCTGGTCCGATTGACCGATTAACATTTTTAAATTGATTAATATTTAGGAAAGGTATTGGTCGAGATAAATGTCAGTGTCACGAGTGGGATTCGAACCCACGACCTTCGGCTAAATACGCCCCTACTCCAGCACTTGAGCTAGCGTGACTTAGATCCGTTCGGACGCTTTTTTTTTATCTAGACCAATACTTTTCATAGATATTAACTAACTGATAAATAATAATAATATTACATAGAAATAAATGACCATGTTTCTTATAAATACTTGGACGGACTTATACCATAATGTCCACAATATATCTTCTTTCTTCTTCAAAATTCTTTTCAAATCTCTATTTATATTTTTTATAACCAAATGTTTCTCTCTTCATACTCTCTGTAAATCTTCTCTCCCTCTCTCACTCTCTCTCTCTCTCACTTACTTTCTCTCACCCTCTCTCTCTCTCTCTCACCCTCTCTCTCTCTCACTTTCTCTCTCTCTCCTACTTTCTCTCTCTCGCCCTCTCTCTCTCTCTCTCTCTCTCTCTCTCTCTCTCTCTCTCTCTCTC
>CM077102.1:10114697-10133239 GCA_039619505.1 Cimex hemipterus
TCTCTCTCTGTCTCTCTCTCTCTCTCTCTCTCTCTCTCTCTCTCTCTCTCTCTCTCTCTTTCTTTCTTCATATATTTCTAAGAAAATGATCTAAAACACAAGAAAACATCCAAAGTGGTAATATGGCATACAGAATCCTCTTGAACAATTGCTTTTAATAATTACGTAATTACTTGTGCGCATAGTTATTCAAATTAAACATATTAAAAAATATCGGATATTTTGTTCGAGATGGGATTTTGCAGGTTTGGTAAATGCACAATGCTGTGCCATCCAACTATCTACTATTTTTATATGGTGCCCACGCATATTTTATCTAAATAGGTGATTTTGAAAATATCCGACTTTAAGGATTTTTGCTCGTGAAGGATGTTTTATTTTTAAGTTTATTTTTTATGGTGGCCCCATCCCCAGCTCGGTCTCAATAATCGAATTAGATAGTTTGTAAGAATTGGACACGGTACCAAAACAAAAAGCCGTTTACCAGGCGAAAGAATTTTAATAGGAAACGGACGATTTCAACTAATTCAAAAGCACCTTTATACTCGTTCCCTTGAGACAGATTGCTCTATTTCTCACTGTATCTCTAGATTAGAGGGAAATGAATTTGTTTATGGCAACTAGTTTGGAAAATGGTGTGTAGTGTTAGATATTAGGGTGGCAGATCTAATTATTATTTCATGACGTAATTCTGGAGGCCCGCCAGGAAACCGGTGGTCCTCAGCTTTTTATAATTTGTATTCCAGGGGCTTCAAATCTCCTTATCTGAAACGCAAAGGACGTTTCCTTGCATTGCTAACTAACTAAGTCTGATACAAATTATATATGTGCGATGTGTCCAAACTGCCAATTAAAATTTCAGTTTTTATAAGACAAATTATTCAAAAATTTAGAAAATAAGAAATTCTTCGAAAGGGCTTTTTTTATATAGTTTAATAAGACAGGAATCGATGAATATAGAATATGATTTTAATCAAATTTTGATTGCTTTCATCTGTCGTATAATTTATAGTAAATTCGTTGTTTATTTTTCAAAATTGACATTTCTAGTTTATTATATTTAATTTAAAAAAATGATTTGATAAACATTAACAATGCTTAAAAATTAATACAATGAATGGTTTGTTTTTATATTGAACTACTGATCAATTTGGTTTATATCCTGTGGTGGGATAAATAATATCTGTGACATTTCAGTTACGTGTAAATAATGATTGGATACGAAGAAATTAATTAAATAAGTGTGGTGTTTAGTGACGGCTAGCCAATGCTTTTTTGCAGATCGTGAGGGCGATGTGGTGTGACATATTATAAACAATGCTTATAAATCCCAGGCCCTGAAGATGGCCTCAAAAAAGATCGAAACGTTAATGCGATAAAGAAAATGTTTTTCTAAAATCTACTTCATATCAGGCCACGCCTCATAATCTACAAATAGTAATTAAATAAGTTTAAAGAAAAATGTTTTGTTTTCTAAGGAGTTGGTTAGTATGAATTATGTGGTGGGAAATGCTTGTAGAAATTATGTTTTTGTTAAGACATCTTTATTTTGGAAAAACGGAAATAAAACGTAGCTGGGGCTGGCTGTCATCTATGACTCCAAGCAATCGAAGAATCTGGGCGGCATAAGTTTTGCTGAGTTGGTTCAATTGGAGAAGGTTCACGGCCAAATATCAGAACACGCCAATCCTCTCAACTTATCCTTGACACGGGGTCGTTCGTTCAACTCAGTCCCTTTAGCCACCTCTTCCTCTTGTGGCCCGCCAATAAAGAGGAAAAAACCGCTGTAAATATAAAAACTATAGACGCAAAAAGAATGCAAATCGACCGATGCAAACGCCCGGACGTCATTTTCTCCAAGTTTCGCTATAAACCGTCCTGTACGGTCGGCGTATCTGCCGGGATTTCGAGTGAACTCCGCGTTCAGCCGGTTATTTTGGATTGGCCACGATTGTTGGCGTTTATGCCAAATAGGGTTTGCTGCCGGTTCCCTGGTCATTTTGACCGTGTCGCGGCATCATCCTGCTTTTGGAGTTACCGTACTTTCTATATAATTTTCTGATTTAAAAGGAAAACGTTATTGTCGTTTGCATACCTCGGCCTCCTACTTAGCCTGTTACTTGCCACTAACAGTGGAATTGGAATTCCATTCGCCTTTGCCTCGGTCTATCAATAAAATGCACAAACTCAATAAAAAAAACCGAATCCTTTTTTATTTCTTTCTCTTCCTTCAAAGCCGGAATAAATCTAATATTAATTTCAATATTTTTTGTGTTCAATAAATTAGAATTGTGTGTAATTTCTTTTGTGTAGTATCAACTGCACCTCTGGTCCTGGAAGATAAAAAAAAGAAAAGAAGTGATACATAAAATTGTACAAATTTACAAAATTAGGGAAGAAATTTTGGCATATTTAAATATCATTTTTTTACGATGGCTCGCAACAACCGAGACTTCCGGGGAGTCCGTGTTTTTGAAAAACAAACCATTTGTAAGTATTCTTGTACGAATGCAGGGCCACTGGATTCGAACCCACGACATTTATCTTACAGTCATGAGTACCGTGTATACCATGGCGGCTAATGAGCCTCCCCTAGTTTTATTTTAATACAGATAGTTTGTTTCCTTCACATTATTTCGGCACATATCTTGAATTTGACGAAAAAATCATTTTTTTTTAAGAGGCTTCCCAACAGTAGAGGATATATCAAGGTTGTTGGTTTTTGAAAAACAGCCCATTTGTAAGTATGTCAAGTTCGAATGCAGGACCGCTGGATAAGCCGAATAAACCGTAGTGGCCACCGGCGCCCCCCTATATGCTAATTTCATTTATGCACAAATATTTCTTTCTTTCTCCCTTTCAAACTCACACGTACACACACACTTTTTTTAACTCTGTTTTTATAACTTCATGTGTCTTTCTCTCTCTCTCTCTCTCTCTCTCTCTCTCTCTCTCTCTCTCTCTCTCCTATCTCCTATAACTTTTCTTTCTTTTATCTCTCCCTCAATGGTGCAATGGCCCTAGAAAACGTTATCCAATGCTTATTTGGAGATCATGAGGGCGATGTGGTGTGACGTAGTTTTTAGAAAACATTTTTTTTTTATGGTGCCTACGTTTCGATCTTTGTTGAGATCCTCTTCAGGGCCTGGGGTTTACATAAACAATGCTTATAAATCCAAGGCCCTGAAGATGATCTCAATACATTGGCACGACAAAGAAAATGTTTTTCTGAAACCTACATCACACCAGACCGCAACTCGCGATTTCTGAATATCATCTTACATAAACAGATTAAAATTGAAAGAAGAAATCTGATCAATTGAACACTAAATATGGATTAAATAAACAAAATGTTTGTTGTTTAAAATAAAACTCCAAAGTCTCTCTGTTTTTTTCTTTTTTTTTTGAAAAGCACCATTTGACATTTGAAGGTGATTCTGTTATAGATGTAAAAGATTCGTCTTTGTATGCGTCTAAACAAAAAGTTGAAGAAGATTGACTGTGAATCATGCATCAAAAAGAGCGAGTGTAATGACAACCTTATAATGCTATTTTTTTTTCTTAAATACGTCTGGCTTTGTAAAAGCGATATTTCACACAAGAACAGAATGCCTAACGACCACGGGGACCTGGGACCACAAATTTGTATTTTTTTAAAGGTCAAACGGCGGTTTCACGTAACCGAGACGTCGGCCACGATTAGTGGGACGGCGTGCATTTCCTCCAGCCTCGGTGAAATGAGTATCACCGGCCAGAACACCGGCCACAGGCCTTTTGTGCATTTATAAACTTTAAACTGATAAATACAATAATATGTCGAACTTGATGTTATAATTGTTCGTTTTATTATACCGTCTTCTCATTTCCATTATCATTCTTTTTTCCCTTAATCTCCAAGTTTTTATCACTCTTTTCGTTTTGACAATTGATCATTTCGTTCGACATTAATAATTTGATATATTATACAATTGTTGTACTTTTTCCTCGATAATTTCAATAATCGTTAATATCTGTTTTAATAATGTTAACTAAATAAAAAAATTGATTATAAAAATATAAAAATTACGCTTGAACATCGGTTACATAGGGTTTCGAGTAATATTCGTTATATGATTGTTATACATTTTGTTGGGAATAAAGATTCAAAGAAATGGATTTAAATAAACATAAAGAATATTAATTTGTCCCTTTCATACTTATTTGGCTCTGGGAAGAAAACTTGAAGTTCATATACTGTTTATTTTGACATGCATTAATAACATATAAGAACTTATTTTATAAAAAAATGTTGATTAATTTTCGCACATACTTTTCAATTATCTAATTTGATCACATAACAACGTTAATTTCTGTTTCTATATCGACGTTTCATGTTAAATGTACTAATGAACGACACGTTGACACGCCGCTCATCACTGTAAGGTGAAGGTCCCGGGTTCAAATGCAGGGCCGCTGGATTCGAACCCGACACACTTACAAATGGGCTTTTTTTCAAAACCACCGGCACCCCGAGGGTTTATATGACCTCTGCTGTTGCGAACCCTCTTAAAAAAAAGCATTATTGAATGGTGCAGCAGGATGAACACGTCAGCCAGGGCATTGCATTTTTTTTCAATGAAGAAAGTTGTCATATTTGTAGAATAAACATAATTTATTTTGTTCACTTATCGATTAAAAAAAAATTCAATATTAAGCACGAAATTCAAAACAACTGAAGGAACCGGATCAGGTGTTTTTCGTACAAGCCCAAAATATGAGCAATCAAACTCATTAGGGAAGTACACCTCGGTCTTTCAAGCAGAAACATGCCATAAATGCTTGTGCCCTGGAAAATCTTAAAAGAGGTTACACTGACAAAAAAATCCTCATAAGATCAGACAGCCAAGCAGTTATTTACTGGCATGTACAAGGATTACATCAAAATTAGCCAGTGAATGCATCCAAAATCTCCAAAACCTGGGAAAACACAAGGTAACGGTATACTGGGTGCCAGGGCACAGGGGAATTTTGGGTAATGAAGAAGCAGATAGACTGGCCAGAGGAGGATCCACAAGACCATACATAGGCCTCTTCGAAAGCGGAGCAACGGCTCAATGGAGATTCAATCTGACGCACAAAAATGACTCAGAGAACCACATTGAAGTAATAACAGTCAATGACTTGATACTCCTGAGAAAAAGGATCGAGTCTATTGACTAAACTAAAGAACTAGGAAGGTACAATAAGCCAGAAGGCTGCAGTGCCTGGGGCACACAAACCCCACCTCCTAGTACCATTCCATTCCAAGCACGAAATTATTTTAATGTTTTCTGAATCTGTCCGATCGATTGGGTTATGGTATATTTCCGATTGTTTAACCTCGCTAAAAAGGTAGTTCCTGGCCAGAGGACAGTTTTATTCCGGGAATGATGTCTATGAGATCAACAGTTTGTTAGAAAAAACATCTTGTATCAGAAAACGAGTTTTACTAGATATCTAGTACAATTACAGGTAATTGATTTTTCTCTTTCTATTATGTCTTTATGTCGCTTTATGAATTTTCTGATTATCTTCAGCTGTATCAAATTCAACGCAGAAAGAGAATGTTTGCAAAAACCATCACCTCAGCAGAATGGTCGCCTAATCTCCATAAACCAGTCTGATATCAAATCATTTGCAGCACTAAAAGACTTTGTCTCAACTACCCTTAAATGAAGTCCCTATTTATTCAGATTACTAAATCCTAAATGTTGTTGTTATTTGTTAGAGTATTATTTCCGTTATTTGTTTATTTATTGCACAATTAAACATAGGTTTATGGTTCCCGGCTGTTTTCCTCTTTGTAGTAAAAAAAAATATTTAGTTAATATAAAAATATAGAAAATAAATTCAAGATAATGTAAATGTGCAAGGGGAAACAAACAACCTTTTGTTTTATGCTTCAAAATGAAAATATTGTTCCTTCAAAAACTGACCAGCGATCTCGCCTCAAGGAAAGATCGTTGGGAGATATTTTTATCCCATTTAATTGAAATCCCTCAGATATACAAATTCGATTATGCTAAAGCGTTTGTCCGCCAGTACGGGGCCTTCCTCAAGTACTGTTGGATTTGTACAAGATCTATGCATTGTTAGTAGTTAGTATAGTATTAACAACTAGTAGCTGAAATTTGTTTTTAATCATGTCTAGTTAGTCGTTTTCAGCGACCGGATTTCAAGCTTACAGATCATCATCAGCTTCAAGGAGTTCTACGACCAAGTTTCTCGACATGATTGTAAGAGTGAAACCCTCGATCATCCATCTAATTGTTTAAGCATCTTTATCAAAAACCATTTTTACTACATATTTAACATATGTAGTTGCTTTAGAAATTTTTTTGTGTTGTCTCCTTAAGTCGCTTTATAAATTTTGTGTATATCAAGTCAGAAATTGTAAGATGCGGTCTGGGTGATATTGGTTTCAGAAAAGCATTTTCTTTATCGTCCCAACGTTTCGAGCTTTATTGAGATCATCTTCAGGGCATGGTATTTACAAACATTGTTTAAATTTAACAAATACATGTAGAATGTGAGAAAAAAAGAGAATTTATACAATGCAAAAAAATATTTTTTTCATATTCACTGAAAGTATTTCTAGTCGCTTGAATATAAAATATATATGTGGTGATTAGTGACCGTTAATCGATAATTATTAAGAATGATGATAGAACTAGAAGAAGATGGTTTCAATAAAGATCGAAACGTTGGTACGATAAAGACAATATTTTTCTCAAACCTACATCACACCAGACCGCATCCCACGATTTCTAAATAATTAATAAAAAAATTATTTTTTGCATTGTATAAACTCACGTTTTCCCACATCCTACATGTATTTGTTATATTTAAACAATGTTTGTAAATAACATGCCCTGAAGATGATTTCAATAAAGGTCGAAACGTTGGTACGATAAAGAAAATGTTTTTCTGAAACCTACATCACACCAGACCGCATCCCACGATTTCTAAATAATTAATAAAAAAATTATTTTTTGCATTGTATAAACTCACGTTTTCCCACATCCTACATGTATTTGTTATATTTAAACAATGTTTGTAAATAACATGCCCTGAAGATGATTTCAATAAAGGTCGAAACGTTGGTACGATAAAGAAAATGTTTTTCTGAAACCTACATCACGCCAGACCGTATCTCACGATTTCTGAAGAATTATCAATTAACGGTCACTAATCACCATACATGTGTGTATATCTATGAACTATATAGTATTGTATTATGACCTGTGTTTTCTTTTTATACTATCTACTATAGTTTCTATTTTTCTATAATTTCTGCGTATGCCAATGAGATCTATGAATTGTAAATAAATAACAGATCATTACCACTTTAATAATATTTCGAGACTTTTTATTATAAACTGTAGTTGTTTTATAAATTTTGTGTATATTATGAGATTTATAATGTGTTAGTAAATTAGTATAGAATTCATACCCTTTATCTGAAACTGTATTGCCGTAGTTGTTAACACCCTCGTATCAATATTTCTTTAACTGTAAGCCGCCCATAAAAATCTGGCGGTGTGGAATGAACCTTGCACGTACTGCCAAAATAAAAGGTTTGTGCACGCGGACTTATCTGCGAGAAAGGGAGCCTCGGACAAAAAGAGGCGCCCATTCAAATAACAAGGCGATACTTCATAGTTGTGAGCGTACCGTCAAACACGGGCTCGGTGATGTGTTCTTTTCATTTCGGAAGATCAAAAGAAACAAAAGGCCCAAGAATCCGGTCTCACCCACGGCGCTTTTGTGTTGATGTATTTCCAATGGCGGGCGGCCGTTTTTCCGTTGGTGTCGGTTATTAAAAGGCGACAAAATATATCACAATGCCCGATTTAAATTAGAGGAATGAAAAAGAGTTATGGCGTTATTAAAATGCGATCGTCAAGTCCGTGGAAGTCGGCCTAGACGGATATTCAATAAAAGCCATTGTCTCCGCCTCGGGACTCCCAACGTCGTTTAAATAATACAAGGTTCCGTCATCTTGATACAATTCATGAAGAGTAACGGTCTGCAGACAATGGATATATATCGTGTAAGACCGGGCCTATTATAAAACGAATACTATGTAATGTTAATGGGATTTTTGTGAGTCGCGACGGGAGTCAGTCTTGTGTGTAATGGCTTGTTTCCTAGCAGTAAATGGCTCAACACGGACCACTTCCCTTGATACTGGTAACATTTCCGCATCCGAGCTCATCAATTAGTCCTCACCGAAATTTACGCACAATCGACATCGGCCGGCTCTGAATTAATGAAATTCCACCCAACGATTGAATGGCATTTCCATTACCGAATGTGATGGTAAATGCCAAGGTGTGCTCGAGAAACTACTTCATTTGCCCTCGGAATTGATGACTATAATTTAGCCACAATAATTTCAGCTCTTGCTGTTTCAAAACCTACTTTTTACGAGATTATTTCAATAAAAAAAAAAAAAAAAAAAAAAAAAAAAACAGTTTGTCTTTATTCTAGTTTTTATCGTTTAAAAAATAATGGAATGATTTGATGAAACGACACGTTGACACGGCACCCATCACTGTAAGGTAAAGGTCCCGGGTTCGAATCCAGCAGTCCTGCGTTCGAACCCGACATACATAGAAATGGGCTTTAAAAAAGTTGATATGACCAGTGCGTTGCGAACTCTCGTTAAAAAAAAAATAAGAACAATTTTGTTGGATAGAATGTTGAAAATTTTTTTTGAAATGCAACAATTTTGTTGGTTTGCCTGGATAAATGTCCCTTTTTAATCTTAGCTACAAATCAAATATTGGGATATAACCGATAATAAAAACGGAAAATGTTTACCTTTTTTTCATGAAAAACGTGCTTCCAGACTCTACCACGCGTTATTATGTATTTGTTTTTACATCAGTTAATTATTATTTTTATGTAAGCCCTTGTTGAGATTAAAAAGGGTCACGAGCGGGATTCGATCCCATGACCTCCGGGTAAAGACGCTGTTGCTGTAACCATCCAAACTATCGTGATATGTGGTTAGAGGATCGGCGTATTTAGCGGAAGCTCGTGGGTTCGAATCCCGCTCGTAACACTAACTTTTTCATTCCAACCAGGACTTTAAATGAAACGTATACTTAATTGAAATAATTAATAATTATGACCGAACATAATACAATATTTGTTTCTACATTGGACCTTTTTTTTACATTCATAGTTAAAATATCAGTCCTAACAGACTCTCGACTGTTAAAAATTACAGCATTAGAGACTTTTGGTGGCTCAAGTTGGCTGACCCCAAATGATCCACTACATTATTAGAAATAGTTAAGTTACCCCCTGTTTTCGTCAAGCCACATCTTTGGATCGTTTTTAATTATGCAGACAGAGATTTTAACCTGTTATCCAGTTACCAGTCCCCTGGACTAACTGACCTTCACTAGTTGCTAAGACTGAGGTGTGAACAAGATTATTTAAATTGTCTTCCCTGTGTGTAGCTGAACGCCAACAATGTTCCTTTTGGAACTTTACGAAACTTGTAGAACTACTTTGCCTACTTAACTCGATAAATGACAGAAGTAAGGCTCTTGCTCAGTACTCAGATGAAGCATGGTTTTGCAGATATGGATTGGTTAAATTTCGGCTTTTAAAATTGAGTTAATGGGCTTGAGAGTAAATTATTATTATTATTATTATTATTATTATTATTATTATAATTATTAGGGAAAGAAAAAGAGAGAAGGATTAAGACAACAATGTAGTAATAATAGGAATACGTATAAACACACTTACAAGTTACACCTATCATCAGAGGCCAAATACAGGCAAAATGAATAGAGAAGAACTAGAAAAATATTGAGTGAAAAAGGAAATGAAAGAGAGAAAGCAGATAGGCTGTTAGCCATACAAACGTAAATAAATGACTAGATTGCCAAAAAAAAGTAGATATACAGTTGTGCAGCGAAAAGATAAAGAGAGGACATCTTCACGCAGACATATGTTGACATGCCAGCAAGCTCAGAGCTAAAACACTCTGACAGGGAGAAGACGAAAAAGAAAACAAAAGAGGATATGAGGGAACGGTAATGGTCAAGGAAGATGTGATGGATAGCGAGATAGATAGAGATATAGTTGGATAGATAGACAGACGGATGCATAGATAAATAGATTATACAGGGTGACTGGCGATAAGTGAAAAATTTCAGGCTGTCTTTCTGGTGGTCTTATGCGCCAAAAAACTTCCCATAAAGCCGTGTCCAAATCTCAACGATAAAGAAGTAATTTCAGGTTTTGGGTGTTTTTTAATTTTTCGACTTAGGTTCACTAAATTGGTTATAATTTTTGAAATTACTGACTGTAGAAAAATCTGGTTCATGCTACCTAAAGAACGTTAAATTTGCGGTGAGGAAACCTACTTATATTACATAATTGATTAAAAAAATGGCAAATTCCTTCAAAAGGTGTATTAAATTAGTTAATTTTAATATAGTTCATCTAATAAACCTTTGTGCCTTGGCTTCTGGACACAAAAGATTCCAACGGTTCAAAAAAAAAATTAAGTAAAAAATGTCTTTCTGTTGTTTTATAGGATATCTTATGTAAAGTTATTTAGGATTGGCGTGTTTTTTAAATTTACAGTGCTACTCTTTTTCATTAATTCTGCAATATAAATAGGTTTCCTTCCAGCAAATTTAACATTATTTCAGATGGCACAAGCCAATTTTTTCTATACTTCTGCACTTTATATGCAATTTAGTAGACCTAAGTCGAAAAATTAAAAAAAAAAAAAAAAAAAAAAAAAACCATGAAATTATTCCTTTACCGTTGAGATGTGAACGGGGTTTATAGGTAGTTTTTTTGTTACATACAGTGAGTAGAAGCACCTGGAATGTTTGACACTGTATAGGTAGATAGATAAATAGATTGGTTTATTGATACAATTAGACGTAAATTAAACTAAAGTGAAAAACAAATCAATGTTTTTATGATCTGTCTAGAAAATTACAGATTAAAGCGACCCATCACAAGTTAAATATTGTTTGATTTATTTTTATAATTTTGTTTTACTAATTTTTTTTACGAAGGTTCGCAACAATATAAACCCTGAGGGCGTCGGTGTTTTTGAACTCATTTTAGTATGTCGGGTTTGAATGCAGGGCCGCTGGATTCGAACCCGGGACCTCTACATTACGGTGATGAGCGCCGTGTCCAAGACTAAACCTTGCGGCCACCGACGCCCCCTGTACTTTATTGTATAAAATTATTCGTTTAATATCATTTCAATGCAATGATTCTCTTCTCTTTGTCTTATTTTTTTTGCTTTATATAGATGTTATTTTGTATTAGAACCAACCTGTATGCCTTTTTGAAACAAATTAATTATAAATAAATACAAAATAATATGTATGTATGCAGAATTGCAACATAATAATAATTAATTAAGTTTTTTAGTTGAGATGATGTTTAATGTAAAATATGAAAAAAAGAAAGCGGAGAGGTGATTCATGTACAAGTATTATGCCAACTTTCTATAAAAACTAAAATTCAAAATAAATCCTAATAGTTTCATTGTTTCATTGAAACATCAAAGATAGAAAAGTAGTTCAGTAATATTTTACTAAAGTTTACTAATTTCGTGGTCCGCTTGACCAATTAATATACTACAATTCATTAAGGTTTTTAGCTGAGAAAAAAAAAGGCAGTGTCACAAGCGGGATTCGAACCCACGATCTTCGACTAGATACGCCGGTTTTCTACCCCTTCAGCTATCGGGACTTCAATCCAGTCGGACACTAACTTTACGGAGAGCTTTGGTGAAGTATACTTGATTTTTTAATTCATTAAATTCACTGATTACGAGGTCCGCTTGACCAATTAAACCGAGTGGATCGAGGCCAGGATAGCTCAAATGGTAGAGCAGCGGCTTATCTAGCCGAAGATCGTTGGTTCGAATCCTGCTCGTGACACTGATTTTCGAACTAAGTAATCAACTCTTTTCATTCAAAATGCCATTGATTTTTTTACCTCAACTAAAAACATTAATTAATTGTAATATTTTACAAAAGATTTGTTTTTACGAGTGTTGTTATTTCACTGTTGGTAGCCCATTCAGTTAAAAAAATTAAAAATAAATGAATAAATATTAACATAATCTATGAATAAGATCGGTTTTCCTGTAAGCGCGTGGGTGGGTACGTGCCCATTTGTGTAATTGAATTACCTAAATGAACATATTTAACGGATTTTCAACGTGAAAAGCGACCGATTGTGTAATTACATTTTTTGTTGTTATTTTAATGAGTATTTCATGCTCCCATTGCCGCACATTTGTTAGCATCGCGATTAGTAGGAAAACCGACCACAAATTAATACCATTGTTAGCCATTCCTTTGTTAAGGTCAACTTGTTTGACAGTTTTAAAGTTAAGAACGCGCAGTCAAATAAAATACACACGTTTAAGTTTATAATTTATTGTAGACAAAGTTTTATAGAATGGACAAGCGGAAATCTGTGTAAGCAGATTAAAATAAGCATCAAGATAATTAATATCAAGATAATTAATTCTGTAAATATTATATTGCAAGAAATTAAAAAATATCCTCCTATAGATATCTTTGTTAGTTCTTAGGTTAATTTCCACACGTAAGTTGTACATAGACGTGCTTTGTCTTTTCCTACCTGGAGTTGAAATAAACTCGTGCAATCAGAACTTTACAAGTTTTTTGAAAATATTGTAGAAGATAAAAAAAAATTAAAAGAGAAAATCATTATCCTTTTCACCGAGGCTCATCAGTTGGTTTCCTGTTTTAGGGGGAACCAACGAGCGAGTTGCCACGTACGTCCCTATACTTATTTCCAATTTGATCTCATTATTTTACCTTCCCCTTCAATTTCATATCATCATCCACCGACCACCTGTTATAATTTCAATCTTGTACTGGCCCGTTCCACGATTCCCGATTCCATCGGCGGTTCAGAAGAACAAAAAATACTGCCCGATGATTTCAAGGAAATCCGTGATGGGCCGGTTTTTCAGCTGGTTGAGTTAAAACAAAATGATATATAAATTCGTTGCTCGCTGGTCATGATATTAAACATTCAAATATTGAAATTCAAACCTGACTTTTCACCCATTTTACGCATTTGAAAAAAAAAAAAAAAAATACACGAGTAGGCGAAAAATGGCATGACCCCTTTGGACGAATCACACAATGTCACTAGTTGACGGGCGGGAACCGTATCGGGTCTATTGTATGCAGAAAACCAGTAGAAAACAGGCGATGGCTGAAGTCCAACCTGTCCAAAACACGTTCAACTCTCTGTTGAATTTCACAAAACGTATGTTCTGGGGAACATTAGAAAATTGATCACAGCTTTTTGTTCCATCCTCGTATGAACTGCCCAAACCTAGGCTTTCGTCGAAAACGTTCGATTCGACCTGTCGGTGAATTTAACATAATCGAAAACACTTATTACATTAAACTTTTATTTTATAGTACTAAAAGTATACTTACACTGAATTTGTACATATACTTATACAATTACGTATAACAACTAATGTGCGACTGTTCTTTTCCTGTGTGTCAAATGTGACAGACGAGAAATTTTGTGCTGTTTCGGATGAAATAGTACAATCGTCACTTTCAGCTCATCCATATTATTATCAATGTGTCCAATCTGTATTTCACCTGCTATCTATTGTACTATTTCCCACATCATAATTAACATCCTACATACAACAATACTAGAAACGGGCGGCGTTGTGGGCCGCAACGGTTAAGGCGTTTAAGCGGCGCTCATCACAGAAAGGTAAAGGTCCCGAGTTCGAATCCAGAATCTGAATCGAAAAAAAAACTACAATGCCATACTAAACTTAACTCGAATAAACAATTTTTTAGAACGTATTAACAGAGGTCACGATAGCTCGGGTGGTAGAGCAGTGGCGTATCTAGCCGAAAGTCGTGGGTTCGAATCCCTCTCGTGCCATTAACTTTTTTTCATCTCAACTAAAAACCGTAATCAATTGTACTGTATCAATTAATTGGTCGAGCGGACCACGAAAATAGTGAATTACTTATTAACAGTCATCTAGCTAATAAAGAAGTAATAGTATTAATTTCAACTGATTTTTCAAATGTACTTTCAGTGCTTGGAAAACCAGATACGAAACATTGTCAGTTGATGAAAAATCTGACAATATTTTGGTGAAAATAAAACATTATGAAAAAGTGTAATGTCTCATCGTATTCAAGAGTGTTTCTAATTCTTAACTATGAAGACATCCTAAATACAGTGTAGGTTTACAACAAGATAAAATATTAAGGAATAATCAATTTCATATTTGTCGCAGGTTTTCTAATTGGTTAATTGGTACATACCATAGGTACTCTAATTCCTTCTAATGGTTGACAAATGGTGTAGGCCCTGTAACAAACGACCGAAGCCGTAATTACACCTTCTTTCGTATCAGTTTTGGCAATCAATATTGAATCTGACACGGTAATAATTCGATTAAAAATTACTTTAGATTCGTTTTGACACTCCATTCCTAGCCATTACAAATCTATGAATATGAAGTGTTTGCCCGTCGTATCTTGAGATCTTCCTCCCTCAGGACACACCGTCTTGTTTATTATTCATAGTCCGAATTCCAACCGAGCGTAAACCGATAAATTGTAATTACTTTATTTTAATTAGAAATCGGCCGTTTTGAAAGGGCCATTGATTGTCAATTTGATGGAACTATTTAAATCGAAACCGAGAACTGGGAAATGTAAAAAGGAATAATAAACGAAATTGATTGATTTTTTTTATTTTGATTACACAGAAGTGTTTGCGAAAAATATTTTATTTTTTGTCTAGAAAACGAATTCTAGAATGCAAAAACAAAAACTGCCAAATTATCTGGGTAGGAGACTTGCACTAGCACAAATGACCATCTTAACCAAGAATACGATAAAGACAGTGTACAAAACCGCTGCACATTTTACTAAAACAGCAACCCCAAATAAATATCCTTAAAAAAACAACAGAAAGACCTTTTTTTATTTAATATTTTTTTGAACCGTTTGAAACTCTTGTGCCCAGGGGCCACGGCAAAAGATGATGAACTATACTGAAATTATCAAATTTAATAAACACAACAATAGTTAAAAAAAAAGATTCTTTAAAATACTCTTTCTATATTTTGCTAAAATGTAACAGGATGAAAACAAAATTGTTACAATTCCTGACTGGTTACTTATAGCTCGATACATTTGCCCGAAACAATATTTTTCTTGGCTGATTCCTATTTAGAGCAATATTATAGCTATATATTCCACTTTATAATAGAATGGTTTTAAATTCCAAGCAGTTTTACTAGTACTATTTTATTATTAAATTATATAAATTATACTGTATTATTTGAAGTCTTCTGTTTCGTTTTTATTTCCTTTCGTATTTTCCATTATGGAGAAATTGTATGGTGTCAAAATTTATGAATTCTATGGCGCCTGTATGCACGCTTCCGTCTCT
The DNA here is from genome assembly GCA_039619505.1 of Cimex hemipterus. Taxonomy (NCBI): domain Eukaryota; kingdom Metazoa; phylum Arthropoda; class Insecta; order Hemiptera; family Cimicidae; genus Cimex; species Cimex hemipterus. The sequence goes on from CM077102.1 coordinate 10,130,208, forward strand.
CTCTTTCTCTATTTCGTTGTTATTATTTTTAAACTTTTATTTCTTATCTTTTCATTTTTTCCAAGCCTATCTGTTTACATTTCATGGACTATTTTTGTTTTTACGAAGTTCTATCTGTCTGGATATCTTTACTATCTTTATATGTCTGTCTGGCAATACATTTTTCCGGCTATTTGTTTATCTGTACCTCTCTTTCTCTGTGCTTCGGTATCAGCAGTCGCTCTTTTCCGTTTTTCTTGTACACTTTCTTTACTTTCTTCATGTTAACTGTCTGCCTTTGTTCACCTATGAGTATCTCGTGTATATCAGAAAAAATCGCCCTTCCCCTCTTTACTTTTCCTTCACCTCTTTATTCCTTTCGGTTTGTTATCAACCTCTCTTAGTCTCTCTCTCCCTCCATCTCCCTCTCACTCTCTCTTTCTCTGTCTTTCTCTATTTCGTTTTGCATTCATCTTTACATCTTTATGCCTCATCTTTTCATATTTTTTCCTAGACTCCGGCTCTTGCTCTCTCACTTTTTCTATCTCACTTACTTTATCTAAGTAATATTTCATGGACTATTTGTTTTTTACGAAGTTCTCTCTCTCTCTCTCTCTCTCTCTCTCTCTCTCTCTCTCTCTCTCTCTCTCCCCCCCCCCTCTATCTCCCTCACATACACACACTCTCGCTCTCTCTCGCTATCGTTCTCTCTGTCTTTCTCTATTTCGCTTTTATTAATCTTTGCATGTTTATTTCTTATCTTTTTTCTTAGATTTCTTCTCGTGCACTCTCACTTTCTCTATCTCACTTACTTAATCTGTCTATTCATCTATTTATATTTCATGGACTATTTGTTTTTATGAAGTTCTCTCTCTCCCTCCCTCCTCTCCCCCCTCTCTCTCTCTGGATATCTTTACTTCTTTTCATATGTCAGTCTAGCAATGCATTTTTCCGTCTATTTGTTTATCTGTACCTCTCTTTCTCTGTGGTTCTGTAAGCAGTCGATCTTTTCCGTTTTTCTTATACTCTTTCTTTACTTTCTTTATGTCACTCTGTCAGCCTTTGTTCGCCTATGTGTATCTCGTGTGTGTCAGAGACCAATCGCTCTTCTCTCTTTATTTTTTTCTGCACCTCTTTATTTCTTTCTGTTTGTTTATCAACATTTATTTCCTCCTCTGCTTCCTCTCTTAGTATCTCCTTCTCTCTCTCTCTCTCTCTCTCTCTCTCTCTCTCTCTCTCTCTCTCCCACTATCTCCCTCACATATACACACTCTCGCTCTCTCTATCTTTCTCTATTTCGCTTTTATTAATCTTTGCATGTATATTTCTTATCTTTTTTCTTAGACTTCTTTCCGTGCACTCTCACTTTCTCTATCTCACTTACTTAATCTGTCTGTTCATCTATTTATATTTCATGGACTATTTGTTTTTATGAAGTTTTCTCTCTCTCTCTCTCTCTCTCTCTCTCTCTCCTTTCATTTCTCCATCTGTCTGTTTGTACTTATTCACATATACTTTCAATATTATGTCTCATTCACCCTCTTTGTGACTATTCATCCAGGATTTGAACTTTGTTTTTGTCTCTGTCTTTGTCTCCCACCGCATCACACACACACACACACACACACACACACACACACACACACACACACACACACACACACACACACACGCAAGCACGCACGCACGCACGCACACATATATATATAATGCAATCATAATGTATTACAATGCATGTGTAAATGAATAATTAACATGGATTAATACAGATCTTGTCGTATTTGATCTAAATTTTAAAACTAACAAGTCAAATAAGTTATGAGATCTTAGGATAAAAATGAACCTTACAAAATTAAAAAGGCGAGCATAATGAGGATTTATTATAATGGTTTTAAAACGTTGTAAGTTCTAGAAAAGAGAACACTTTTGTTCTTGTCGCCTGGGGTCTTATAATAATAAAAACCAATTTATTTTCAACTTTGTTCTAAAGGATGACTTTAAAACGTCCACACATTCATTAAGCACAATAGAAGACAACGTTTAAGGAGAATAATGTTCCAGAGAATGGAGATTCATATTTAGAAATCTCAGAAAGAAACGAATTAGTATTCCTCCCGGAGGGGCCGTGAGATTTATTATTACAAAATATTATTTTCATTCCATTATCTTTCACCTCTTCGCGGCCGTCTTTTTTTTAAAAGTGTGTATTCCTTGAGGTTGGAAATATGCAAAGTGAGTCCGGGGATACGCCCACGGCTCTATGCCCAATCCAATGAGAAAAACAAGTCCAATAAAACAAGGAGATACTCGGAGGGCAGCTAGAAATGTAAATCGCGCCGATAAATAATTAAAAAGGAGGAGCTAAGAGTAAGATCCTTATAATGTATGTTTTCAAAAAGAAGAATAAGGAGAGAGGGTGCGCACGATTCCATGGCCCACATGGGAACCCTTTAACATCATAATAATTAAACATCGTTGACATCCTACAAGTCGTGATTGATGCAGCCCTCGTTCTATTTCAAACTACTTATCAAACAGATATATCGATTAACACATTCAGTTTTTGTGATCACATGATAGAACTTCATATAAAAAATTCTTAATCGAATGGATTGTTTTGATATATAGAGATACACACTAAATGTAAAAAATATTTTAATGAACAAAAACTCTACATAAGTGGTAAATTATCACAGCATATAATTTTTTTTATACGAACGTATTTCTTTCGTTAAATTATACTATACATGCGCCGACAATCACAGCATTATTTATATTTATAGTTTTATGTTAAACGAAACTTTTGATGTAGTTTTAATAATTTTAAAAGAAGTACTTAATTGAAAAAATCCTGTTTTATGTAGGAACGGTCTTGATATTTCATTGCATTCAAATTAACAGCACAAGGTTAATGGAAAGATTGTGATCAATTTATTTACAATTACAGAAAATTAACACATTACTTTGCTGTTTCAAAAAAAGTGTCTAAAATTTAAGACAATCTGCCAATTCAAATAGGGAGGAAAAGATATAGATATTATATATATATATAT
>CM077102.1:10133639-10189424 GCA_039619505.1 Cimex hemipterus
GAGAGAGAGAGAGAGAGAGAGAGAGAGAGAGAGAGAGAAAGACACACAGCGAAAGAAAGAGATGGCGACTGATTGAGGAGGGAGAGGGAGAGGAAGAGTGAGAATCGTTTTGTTAGAAAAATTTGGAAAAACGAGTACTACTTCCAGATTTTTGCATTTATCTTCTTTTTCCTTTCTCACCTTTTCGAGGGACTCTGATTATGACAGTCCTCCAAATATCGATGATGGCTATACTACTTAAAATGTTAAGTCCGGATTGCATCTTTAGTTTTATTGTTTGACAAACCCCCTTCCAATATATCGGAGAGAGGAATTCGGATTTTTGTGAACGTATGGTAAAATACATTCAACTCCTTTTTTGCCATAACTAGGCTAAAAAAATGTTAAACTCTTATTTTTATGTTTTGATAGCGCCATAGGTGCAAAATAAAACTGGGCAAATTGAGACGGATGTCTTTACGCATATCAAACAAATCAGAAAAATCAAATATTTTCTTTATGGCAAGCTTCAAAAATTACATGAATTGAAAGAAAGTTTACATCCTTTAGCTTTTGCAGTGTAAGAATGTACACCTGTGTAGGAAGATATATATATATATATATTATATAGGAAGATATACATTAGAACACACAAGTGATTACACTTTTTTTCTTCAATAAATGAATAAAATATCAGGCCGGGTAGTCCCAGAGGCTTTTGCGCGTCATGAGCAAGATTCGTACATGCCCCTCCCCGCCCCGAGAACCTGACCGGCAACAAGGAATCGTCCTTACGCGATTAAGAATAGGCCATACGCGATTGACGCATGGGCACCTGGTCTTGGGCGAAAGCCCGCGCTGGTGCCCCTCATGCAGAGAAAGGTTACTCAATGTGTCATACATAACGGAAACATGTCTTGGCTCCCTAGATGGAGTGTAGACATGCCATCCAATCTGAAGATGGTACTCGAGCACTGCAGCGAGTTTCAGAGTATTCTGTTCCGCTTTTTAGGAGAATTTCTTTTTTAAATTGTATATAATATGTCTTATGTGTTCTGTGTCTGTATGCTTTGTCTATGTGCATGTATTTATTAGCGTGAATGGCGATGGGTGAGGGTGAAATATAACGTCATCATCGCTCCTCGAACCTTGAGAGCGTAATAGTGTCTGTTCGGGGTCGATCGAGGAATATTTATAAAAGTACTCCATTGACCCCAATCAAGATTAGTTCGAGTATAGGGTCGGTGGAATATCAAGTACTCCACCGACCAAACGCAATGAGTGTACTGTATGAATGTATTTATTTGCATGAATGTAGAGTTTGAAAGTGTAAATAGAATATAGACTTAGTTGGGGGCTGAAATGACCTAAAGTTCGGAAGCCCCAGTCAAAAAAAAAAAAATAAAAATAAAAATAAATAAATAAATTAAATAAAATATCAAAAGATAATAAAATAATTATATCTATCCATGATTGGTACTGTAAATACAAAAAATATTAAGCCCTTTCTGTAAATTTGCTTTAGCAATATATTTTAAAATAATTGCTGGGAAATGTTGTTGCATTTATGTTTTTTTTTTTCGGTCACGAACATTAATACAATAAAGGTCGAGCCGGTGGCTTTAAAATAAGAGGTTTTGTTTTTACCAGACCGCAGCCTACACATGACAGGCTCTCGCTACTTGCCAATTGATACAAGTTATGTCGATGTGGCAAAAATAAAGCGGAATGAAATATTCAACAAATTTTACCACCTGCGTTTCTTGCTCTATTGCCAAAATATCGGGGAAAGCAACAAGACCTCTTTTTAGTTGCCAGGATGCATTACGAGCGGCAATATCGGTTTTTAACGGTACTGATTAACCTGCTGTTTTATTTCCAACTCATTATCGATATTTCAACGGCCCCTGAGCATTTCTAAAAAAAGAAGTCCAATCTTCTAACGCCTTCATTATAATGCAAATTTGAGGTTTTGTCTACATTGTCGCAGAAGAAAATAGGCGGAACCTAAGGATAACAAACGTAACTTCGCCTGCCTTTAATGCATCTCAAATGTCAAAACAACTTTCGAAAAAAAAAAATTATTCCATTATCTTTATAATAAAATGAAAATATCATAACGGAATTAAATAAATTAAATTTGGATTGTTTTATTTATCATGTAATGTTTTGTAGTTTACGTAAACGTAGTGTCAGTTCCAGCCTGTAAAAACCATTAAATATTGATTTTATACAAATAAAGATAAAATAACCATTTGTAAAACAATTTTGTTTTACCACGCCCTAAAGATGATCTCAATAAAGATCGAAACGTTGGCACTATAAAGAAAATGTTTTTCTTACACCTATATCACAACAGAACGCATCTCACGATCTCCTAATAATTATACTATTAATAACAATAACAACGATTATTTGAGCAAAGCTAGAAAATTTTATATCCAAAAATGAATTTATACAACACTAGAAAATTTAAGATTAAAAAAATGATTTTACACAATGCTAGAAAATGTGATGTAGACACCAGACAGCATCTCACGATTTCTGAATAATTATCGTTTAACGGTCACTAATCACCACAAAAATAATTAAAACCATTCATTAGTGAAAATTTACAACTTACACGATCAAGACTAATTTCTGGACTATCCCCCGCCAATGATGAATTGAAAGTCATTATATAGTATAAAAAAAATAAATAAAAAATTAAACTAGTAAAACTAAGTAGATAATAATCTAGTTGTGTCGTATAAAAAAAGTAGCATACTGTTTAGTGTTTAATTATTTGTAATCTCACGATGTTTGTTGAGGTTTTTGTCAAATATTTATTAATAATAATTTGGCAAAACACTTAATATTAATTCATAGTTTAAGTCGAGGTGACTTACAGCTAACGGGACGTAAAAGTGTTCAACTCATTAACATTTTCATTCTGAACTTACGCATCAGAGGCAAAAAAAAACTTTATAATGAACTTAGCAGAAGCTAGTCGTATAATTACCATACCGTTTGCCCAAGCTTAAAAAGTTTTAATTTACTTTGCCCCTTCCTCTGTAATTATATTACATCTCAATTCTAGGACTTGAAAGTTGATGTCCGTGAGTTGATAAAATTTCAACTCCTTAGATAGAAGGCTATGAAAACTGCGCGTCCAATTATTATCAGTAATTTAACGATATGTATGTAATATTAAATAAAACGAAAAATAGTCAATTTTATTTCAACGCTTTTATTTAAAAAATAATACTTCTCGGTATCTCTATAGGCATGAATGTCGTACGCTTCGGTGTACCTGACCTGTTTGGACTGTAAATAAATATAGTTAAAAAAAAAGTATTTTATTTTTCGCAAAGCACACAAGCAAAAACTTGGCTGTGGCACTTTAATTTAAGATCATTTAAATTTTTTTCAAAGTCATTAAATTAAACAACTTCCTCTACCATGTTAAATGTACACTTTGTCAAAACAGGATACATAGTTTGAAAAGTTTATGTGTGACAAGGTTATATTTAAAAATACTACTTTATAATTTAGAAGGGAGTACATCACACACGTTCATCATTTTGTACTATTACAAATATTTGTGGTTTTGCAATATACAGTATGAAATTTCTTTCATCTAGGTAAGTAATGTAAACGCCAAAAACCAAATATACACACATTGTATAGGTAGACACCCAACAATCCCACGGCCTGTCTTTATGCCGGGTGACATACCTACTCCCTATGAGGAGCCAAGGCGCGGCATTCCTCCCCAGGTGTGCCACTGAGTAACCTTCTTCAACAAGCGGAGGTTTACAGCAAAATGTGTCAGTGGGTCAATCGGGAATGGCCTATAACCACTCCCTACTAGTTGATTACTAATTTCTTTATCATCATACAAGCATACATATCACTATGTATTGGAATATTGCATATTTCCAAGTTTAATAGTTTTCAAATCATAAATCTGAACGTGTTCCGCTTTGCAAGTAAGTTTGAAAATGGGAATAGTTCCACTACCTTCGTATACTGTTTTATTTGCTTATCATTATTTCTGTTTAAATTTTTTTTCTCAATTCAAATTTTATTTTTTTTAAATTCTAGCATTTAATATTTACTTTTAAGAAAACAAAAGTTGGTCCTGTATCAAATATTGCTTTTTTTCTGGCAAATGATAACCCAAATCTGGTAAATAGCAACATTTATGTAGTAATATATATCTGTATTTTGCCTGGCAGGCTCCGCGTGATTTTTTATTGAAAAAATTTTACTCACCAATAGGATTGTTTTTACGATCTTAAAGTTTTGAAGGAATTTGTGGGGCTGTATAGCGTTTCTTTAATGGCCTTTCCGCAAGTGGAGAAGTTTTAATCTCGAGTCGGTCACGTTAATTGTTTGTTGAGATACAGTCCATCTTATCGTACGAGGAACACAACGAGGATGGGGAAATGATTGAAATAAAAAGTAAGAAGATACAGATGTACGATTCGGGGTGTTATATACTGCGCCCTTTAGGAGCTATTGAAACACCGTTCTGAGTCATAAGTCATAAGAGAGTCATAAGAAACTTGATTAGTAATCCCGGTGTCAGTGGTCGAAGCTCTTCTATGGTCACATTGTATGTCCCAAAGGGCAAGTGTAGCACCTCAGTTTGTTAGTAGATGTATTGATGCCTCTTTGCCGGATCTACCTGTACCGTCTTGGATTATTAAAGTGTTCTTTTAATGATCCATTTAGCTTGCAGTGTCCTGTTAAGAATCCTATTAGGATTCGCAGTTTGTTCCTGCTTCCTTCAACACATTCTGTAATTTCTTTTCTTCCGAAATTCGTTAAGGACTTGGATTGCCGATGTCCAATGAGTGAATTCTACTGTTCCTTCGTTTTCTTTTTGTCTTTCTGTCTTAGGTACTCATTGCTAGTGTGTGTTCTTATGCCACAGAAGGGTTAAATTTCTCCCAGCGATGTAGCAGCTTCTTGCCTTGCAAGGGTGTCCGCTTTCTCATTGCCCTCCATGTACTGAGAACCAGCAGAGGCTGACCTTGTTCTGCATACGTAATATGTGTAGTTTGGTTTTGTAGTTCAACACCATCTTTAAATGATATTTGAGCTTATCACTTTGATGGCTGCTTGGCTATCTGACATGTTAGCTATGTTCTTGTTTTTGTACTCTTTATTGTTTAACGTCTCTCAATTGCGTGAAGCCCACATTGAAACATACTGGTGTATTTTCCCATGGGTTCTGGGTATTTGGTTCCTTGCACCTTCTTGTGTTCTAAATCCATCTATGCACCAAAGGATTGTGCCATTCTTAAAGGACGTGTTTCCTCCTCGTTTCCATTCTTTTTTGGTACGTAAATTTTAAAGGAGCGAGAGTTTTATTACTACATGCGAAAACAGTATATTTCAATTTATTGTAGCTTCGTTCATATGGATTATCGGATTAGCATTCGAGTATGTGTGATTTTGTAAAGTTTGTCAAGCTGGATCGGTTTCTTCATCGTACGTACTGATGTGTCATTGGCGCAGGTAAAAAAGTGTTCGAGGGTGTGGGTATAAAAACCGTGCAAATTATGTGGAGGAGACGAGCGAATAATGCTTCTCTGTAGAGCAGTAGCGAGGAAAAAGAAGCGCTTTAGACAGCTTGGAAGTGACGATCTGTAAGGTATGACTTTAGTAGCATGGATTGAGCAGATAGTACGATGACCTTGAGCGTCCATTGAAGCCCTATGTGCCATACCATATCAAAGGGATTGCCAGGAAGAAATCAGGGGTGTACTGCCTCGGCTCGGGACAATGGTGTCTATGGGATGACCTTGATGGTTAGACGAGTGGCAACTGCCGAAATTCGTGATTTGGAATAATTTGGGATAGAGTTTAGTTATAAGGGCGGAACAGCCGATGTTTTTCTACAATCTTTCCAATTATAGAATGATTGTTCTGTAAGACCTAGGAAGGTAAGTTGTTTTATTTGGTTAAGAATAATATTTATTGATGAAAATTTCCTTAGTTTTGTAAATTACATGATACGAAATACAGCGTTGAAGAGATATATTATGAAAATTATCCCTAATCACCACTAAACTTATTTAACATGACGGCTAATAAAATATGAGAACTTTTAACTTAATTAAACCTTGATTCGCTATGCGTTATATTTTTTTAAAAAATTTGTTTTATTTGTACCTTAGCTTATTTTATATGTAAGAGTATATTAACAGCACAAATTTATTTAGATTTCAAAATATCATTTTTATTTTAAAGTACTGTTCATGACAATTTCATATAAGGCTGAAAATTAAGTTAGCTTTGTTGAATTTACAATTGTTTTAACGTATTTGAAATATGATCATATCAAGCGCAAAATTGAAGTATTTCGTCGCATATTTACATCTATGTTTTGAACATCGGTTGGGAAACGTTATTCCACGTAAATAGAGGCCAGATAGGGTGGATATGATAATGGTATATAGTGAAGTATTAATGGTGGAGAAGGTAGGACTTGGGGTTAATTGCATTGGGCCCCGTTTGATTGACACGGGAGTCGAGTCACTCCGCAAGTTATTGATGATCGGTACTGGGCCCAACTATGGGAAGTAGAAACTCTTAACCCCTCAGGAATGCAGCACCTCGCCTTTTATTTCATGTTTAATCTTCTTTGCTCTCGGTGTCTCGTCTTTCAAAGGTGATTTGGCCGGAAGACAAACGATGTATCTGTTAGTGGGTGAAACGGGTTATTTCTCACACTCTTACAGACGATGCTAATCGGTCATAGGACGAAAAAAGTAAAACCTGTACAATAGGAGCAACACGTTTGTCCTAAAGGGAGGAAATTCTGATTTATTATCAAAATGAAGCTGAACCAGTGAAATCATCAGTAGCGAATAAATCTGAAATTGATTGCGTTGTTTGACAAAGGAAAACAATCATATAATACGAAGAAAATTACAACAGAAAATTAATTATTTGTTTTAAGACCCAATTTGTTAAGCATACTTTGCCCGTTTGGTCATGGTACGCACATTCTCCCTAGATGTATCATTGAAATATAATTTTGACATAAAAGTGTTTAAATGGTATTTATACTTTAATGAAAACAGTACAAAAATCAGTAAATTCCGGATGGGAAAAAATTAATGTTTGACCCACTCGTATTTGCACAAAATCTCAAATAAGATCTAGATACACAACCTGTAATTTTACAGCATAACGACTATAAATCAAAATTTCGTCAAATCTGCAGGATCAAAACTAAAAAATAATACACTAGTTTTGATGATCCGCTTGGGCAATTAATAAGATTCAAAATTCGAGTACATCATGCGTTTTTTTTTTCAGCAAGCACCAGCTTCATTGAGTAATTAGTTAAATTAAAATGAAACAAGTCCTTCCACTGTTAGTTTATTTTCCAGACTCGTTTTAGAGAGAATTTAATCTGTGTAGGTATTTGGAAAAAGTTGAAAAGTATTGTTAAGACGTTAAAAGCTTCTGATTGCATATCTTCTCAAAACATAGTCAAACATATCGATGGTTACAATTTAAGCCATGTATAGAACAAAATATTGGCCACTGGGTATGCACAAAAAAAAGAAAACAAATTGAACTTCTAATAATTTTTTTTAATATTGAAAGGGTTTCACTATACGTTTCATCCCTATTTCTGGTTCAATAATACTGGGATTTATTTGCTTATTTTAATTTTTTTTAAATGATCAAGTTTTTTGTAGAAAGGTTCTTCGGAAGTAGCCTGGTCTGGTTTATTCTTCTTGATTAACCCTTATTGTAATTTGATTAATTAAGGTTTTTAGTTGAGATAAAAATGTCTGTGTCACGAACGGTATTCGAACCCACGACCTTCGACTGACTACCACGTGAGCTATCATGACGTCGTTCCACTCGGACACCAACCTCCCATCCCAACCCACTTTTCGAATTTTACCTCCTTTTTGCCATTTTTAAAATGTCTTGTAATCTATTTGATTCCCGGCGACAAATGAAATCCCCACAGAGAACTTTGGTGTAAAAGTTATTGACTTAATACAGTTTATTTGAATTTGATGATCTATGAGAGAATACGCCGCTCGACCGAGAAACCATATTGGAAGCTGGACGAAATAACATAAAAAATTCGTTTTGTTCTTTTATGATACAGTTTGTAAATTGTATTTTGTCATTGTGATCGATCTGGCCCGTGGATTCTAGCTACGTATATCATTTAGACATAACTTACCAGCAAAAATCTTTAAATTATGAAAAAACTACGAATTCATGGAAAACCTTTTTAAATCGTACGGAAAACAGATTTTTTTCGATTGGCTCACCATCATTGAACAAAACCTCGTCAGATCGAGATTCACCTTTTTCAACCTGTAATTTTGAACCGTGACTACGATAATTCCTAATAGTGTTAACTCAGCAGTAGTTAAAATAAAAAATAATTGGGTATGAAATCTGACGATCTGGAAAAAAAATTATGGTAAGAAGGCCAGACCGAGTTAGAAAAATATGATGCATTTTTTATCATGTTATGCTATTTGTTAAGCATATGTTGTCAGTTTGATCATTCAGGTCCGCCTCTTCACTGTACATATATCATTTAGATGCAATTCAGCATTTCACTATTTTAATTCTATAATTTTCTTTCTTGTATTTTTTTAACCAGGTGAAAAATTATGCAAGAGAAAAATTGTCGTTCCATGATTTTTTTTTGCGTAAGTGTGTGGTGATCAGTGCTCGTTCGTCGATGATTATTCGGAAAGCATGAGATGTGGTCTGGCGTGATGTAGGTTTCAGAAAAACATTTTCTTCATCGTACCAATGTTTCGATTTTTATTGAGATCATCTTCAGGGCCTAGGATTTACAAACATTTTAACAAAAACATTTAGAATGTGGAAAAAAGGGAATTTACACAATACTAGACATTTTTAGATAAAAAAAAATGAATTTATACAATTCTTTTTTTAATAAATTTTTTTCTAGCATTGTATAAATCATTGTTGGATCTACAATTTTCTAGCATTGTATAAATTAATTTTTTTGAATCTAAAATTTTCTAGCATTGTTTAACTTCATTTTTTAACTTAAAATTTTTTTAGCAATGTATAAATTCATTTTTTGAATCTAAAATTTTCTAGGATTGTATAAATTAATTTTTTTGAATCTAAAATTTTCTAGCATTGTTTAACTTCATTTTTTAATTTAAAAATTTTCTAGCAATGTATAAATTTATTTTTGGAATCTACAATTTTCTAGCACTGTATAAATTAATTTTTAAATTTAAAATTTTCTAACAATGTATTAATTCATTTTTTCCAAAATCCTAAATGTCTTTTACATTTAGTAGGATTTCTACGCAGAAAACAAACACTTCGAGTGAGTAGAAATACTTTGATTGAATGTAAAAAATATTTTTTACATTGTATAAATTCACTTTTTTTCATATCCTACATATATTTGTCAAATTTAAACAATTTTTGTAAATCACAGGCCCTGAAGATGATCCTAATAAAGACCGAAACATTGGGACGATAAAGAAAACGTTTTTCTGAAACCGAGATTTTATGTATGCTTATGTTATGTAGGCTTCAGAAAAGCATTTTTCGTGCCAAAGTTTCAATCTTTATTGAGATCATCTTCATCCCTCAATGGTTTTGTCTTCTGTGTAATTGTGCCATTCTTGCGTATGAGTCTGAGGGCACTCTCAACACGACACCTAAGAATGGCACAATTACACAGAAGACAAACACAATTTATACAAATAAAGATAAAATAACCATTTGTAAAACAATTTTGTTTTACCACGCCCTGAAGATGATCTCAATAAAGATCGAAACGTTGGCACGATAAAGAAAATGTTTTTCTGAGACCTACATCACACCAGACCGCGTCTCACGATTTCCGAATAATCCTCTTAAGTACTGTATTTTTAAAATCAACTTTGTTTACTTACAACTTACTTATTGCTTACAAAGAAATATTAATTTTTATTATCTTCTAAATAAATTACTAAAATTGTACTTGTTAAAATTTTATGTTTTTTAATGTGTTTTATACAATTTTTTGTTTTAACAAATGTATATCATTGTTTCATTGTTTGATTGAATTCAAATGGCAATTTATGCATGGATTTCTGGGGCGTGTCGTTAATCTATTAATTCTCGCCTAGGTTCAACAGGGATTGAACGAATCTATTTAGAAGCGAGATCGGACGTTAACTGTCATTGGAGTGTTAGTAGTTAAATGGTTAAATTACGAGGGGACATAAAGCCAGGGGGGAGTCAAACGAAGTTGGCAGAGGAGCATAACTCACAAGGCCGTTTGTATGTTTGGGCCGAAGAATCTCTGTAGCAATAATGCAATAACGCTCACATAAGAAAACAGCCTTTATATGGACGGGCAAGACATCGAACGAGGGATAACTATCGGCGGTAAAACCGTTCTTGGTTGTTTTTCGACATAAAGCCTATCATGGGAAATTTGAAGTCGTATGTCATCGTGACTTTATGGCAGGAAAACAACGTTTTTCTTTTAATACATGCCAATCAAGACAAAATTTCTTTCCATTATTTAATTTTTTATATTATAGTCTAGAGAAATTGTTGAACAAAAATATCAGCGAAAGAATATTTTCTTTATTAAACAACAATTTAATTTTAATTGTTGTTTATTTTTTCAGGAATCAAAATGGCAAACATCAATTTAAACTTTAAGTTCCCCCCGCAACATCTGAAGTCATATCAAGTTTGCGGTGCAGGTGTTTTTCAAAAAAGCCATTTGTAAGTATGTCGGTTTCGAACGCAGGACCGCTGGATTCGAACTCGGGACCTTTACCTTAGAGTGATGAGCGCCGTGTCAAAGACTAAACCGTTGTGCCCACCGTCGCCCCCTAAACTTTGAATTAAATCACTTTAACTCTGCAGGATAACAATAGCGGCTTAACTAATTCTAATAGCAAAATATCCATTAACGTACAGTTTTTGTTGATGCTGCAAACGGTTTTTCCAACAAATTGTTTTCAAAAAACGAAATCTTCTTCATACAAGAATCAATTTATTTATCCTTTTAAATTGGTAGTAAATTAATGTTTCAAAATTTGGCAACAGTTTTTTGACGTAGCAACGACTAAAAGGCCATTTAAATGACATCATTAAAAAGCGATTCATCCGAGTGGTTTTGAAAATCGCGGACTTTTTCAAAACAGTGAACAGAGAAGTAACATTTCTTACTTTTTCTTTCGTTGACCTTATAGGATGCGGAACGCTTCTGCTGTCGATACCTTCTTGGTTACTTCATCTCAGAAATGCAAATTTTCCATCCCATTTCACAGGTTTCATGGCAGTTTGGCTTCGAATAACGTAATGAAACAATAGATTCATGAATAGCAAAATGGGAGTGATCGGTGTTTATCCATGTGCACGCAAAAATCACGTCTTTTGCCCAAAAATCGTGGTTAACTGGAAAACTGTTGACAAGGGGATCAATTGAAAGCTTATTAAAATTTCCTATCGATTGCCAAGACGCTTTTCTCTTCTCCACAGCTCAACTGGACGTTTTCGCAAAAACTTCAACAATTAATATGTTCCCAAAATGTTGAAATTACTGATCAATGACTGAAGCTACGAAAACATTTAACAAGCCATGCTCTGCGTAAATTTTACTTAAAAAATGAGGCCTAGCGCAATTCTATGATTTAAAGGGCTGAGAAAATATGTATATCCAAGATTGGCCATTTTTTCGTCCAAAAAGCAGGTGGTAGGTGTTTAGGTGTCCCCCCCACTTGTTGCTCGGTATCTGATATTCCGCCAGTGATACCCTATTCACCTTAATACAATTTCCCGAATAACAAACAATAGATCTAATTTGGTGGGTAATCCAAATAAATAATCCACCCACACACACATTCATTCACTCACTCAAAAGATGACGCTAATAAATACATTCACTCAGAACGATAACATCTCGGTTTCAGAAAAACATTTTCTTTATCGTCCCAATGTTTCGGTCTTTATTAGGATCATCTTCAGGGCCTGGGATTTACAAGCATTGTTTAAATTTAACAAATACATGTAGGATGTGGAAAAAAGTGAATTTATACAATGCAAAAAAATATTTTTTTATATTCAAAGTATTTCAACTTACTTACAAAGTGTTTGTCTTCTGCGTAATTGTGAAATTATTGCGTGCCGTATTGAGAGTGCCAGTGAAACATTGCTGTTTTATGTTTATGCACGTTGGATTTTGAAGGGGTGGGGAAGGAAATCAGTACATAAAGACATTTTTGTATAAGGAATCGGCTTCTTTGAGGTGAAAAGAACTTTCTTTTTCACATCTTACATGTTTTTGTTAAATTTAAACAACGTTTGTAAATCCCAGGCCCTGCAGATGATCTCAATAAAGATCGAAACGTAGGAAAGATAAAGAAAATGTTTATCTGAAGCTTACATCACACGAGATCGCATCTCACGATATCTGAATAATCATCGACTAACGGTCATTAATCACATTACAGATAAAATCTAGCTTGATAAAACTATATATACTAATAAAATACATTTATTCCAGATGGGAAATACCACGTTGGATCAAATGTGACCATATGCATTTCGCGTTTTCAGGTATCCAGCGAATTTTTTCTTGCCATCACCGCTTTGTCTTAGAATGCTTTTGATATTATATATATATATATTTATATACATGGACAACGCTCCCCTGCGCAGAGTGAGGAAATTGTTACAATGCTTTTTTTTCAGTACAATAAGTAATTATTTTACTGAAATATGAATGACTAAATTTAACTAATAACTAAAGTTAGTTAGTTTTACAAAATTTTAGTAAATAATTTTTAGTCAGTAACTTAAGAACGGTTGCTCTCAATTAAAAACTGTTTGCACCTTCGAATTCAACTTTAAAAAGCCTTAAAGAATATAGATTAATGCGTATCTTTCCTATTGAAATATTTAAGAATTATTTACTGATATAACACAATTTAATAAACGTAACAAACCAATTATGAAAAAAATATAAATTTATGGCAAATTCATAATTTCAAATTTTACGAAAATTTGTTTTATTGTCATCATAATTATACCATGATATCCTGGAGATTTAATCAAAACCTTTTGATGAATGAGAAATTAGACATACAATAAAATATTGAATTTTATTGAATACTTGAATTTCCCCAAAACTCCCTAAAAAACATAAACTGGGGTGGGGGCAAAATTTAATATCACCCTGTTTATATACTGTCTTTTTATCTGATTTGTGGGCTAGCAATAAAATAAATAATTGCACTGAAAAATTAAGTTTTTTTGTTTTCTAAATTAGTCAACAAAAATTTAGTTTATTTTCTTAAATTAAATTGATAAGGAGTCTTAGGATTGGTAAAACTCGATCATTAAACGAAATTAGAACGGAAAGTGTTACGGCTAAATTAAGTAATACAAAATTTGTGCCGTTCCAAAGCCAATCGTGAATTCTTTAACGAGCCGTATGTATTGAGTTACTACAAAAATATCCCCATCATATACACGTTTTAATTAAAAATCTTTTAAATAATAGATTGAGATGGAAAGTAATCGCGTGATACAGGGGAGAAGAATAAAATATTTAAACCGTTCCCGTTCAATTATTAAATCGGCATTATTGCACGAAATGTAAAAAAAAAAAAAAGTTTATGCCGACATTAGTAGCCAAAAGTTCCATTTCTTGGAACGAAACCTAAGCCATGACTTGTATTAATGCGCTATCGATAATTCAACAACGGACTTTATAAAAAAGTAATTTTTATTGTTTAAAAAATAATAAGTTCTAGAATCAAGTTCATTAATGTAACGAAAATTAAGATTGGTGAAACTGGCAATTAACCCTGATCATTTATGTTCTTGCCGTTCCCTTCGGTGATGGCTGTAATTTCTTCCAGTTGGTAACAACTTTTGTCAATTCTTTTTAAGTAATTAAGGACTTTTCTCGTGTTACAAAATGCAATATTTACTGAAGAACGCGCCAACTCCTGCATATCTGGTCCTGATTGAATCAAATTTATACTCTCAGAAAGCTCTGTTAATTGACATTAATTACCTTAAGTTAGTTACTATCCAGTCCCTGGGGATTTCTACATCAAAACGGAATCATTCTTTTTTTTCAACGTTTTTTGACGTGGAAACAAATTCAGTGGGCGAAGAACATTGTGCACTTTATTTAGTCATTAATAATGTATAGGAAAAAATACGATCACATTAAGACTATTATGGACGTTCTTGGTCTATCATTCTTTCACGAATTCACTAGTTTTTGTGGTCCGCTTGACAAATGAATATCATTCAATTAATTGTGTTTTTTATTTGAGATAAAAAGTCAGTGTGAGCGGGATTCGAACCCACGATCTTCGGCTAGATACGCCGCTACTCTACCACCTGAGCTATCGTGACTTCGATACACTCGGACTCCAACTTTTGAATTTTCCCTCCTTTAAAGAGGGAAAGAATTTAATCGGTCATTGACATTTTGAAAATAAAGTAAAATAGGGGGCCGCGCTAGCAGAGTGGTTAGTGAGAGAGACTCTCGGCTAGTAGACCCCGCGGTCGCGGGTTCGATTCCCGCCGTCCCTTTTGGCCCTTTTTTCACGATACCCCTCCCCCCCAAAAAAAACAAACACGCAATAATAATAATTACAGAAAGTCTGGCTAGATATGCAATGTTCATGAGGCCATTAAATAAAAAAAAAAAAAAAAATGAAGTTGTGAAAGGTTGAATGAAATATCATTCAAACAATTAAGACTTTGGTTGAGATAGAAAAAGTAATATTTTCTGTAAGTTACAATTAATTAAGATTTGTAGTTGAGATATAAAAGTGATCGGCACTAGCGGGATTCGAACCCACCACCTTCGGGTAGATTCGCCGCTGCTCTACCACTTGAGCTATAGAGGCTTCGATACACTAGAACTTAATTATAAACTATAAAAACTTAATTAATTGAAATATATTAATGAGTCAAGCGGACGAAACTAGTGAATTTAATAAGTTACAATGAAGTATTATAACTTCACTAAAGCTCTCCACGGTCATTTCATTTGTCGCCGAGTATCAAATAGATTACACATTTGAAAAATGGCAAATAGGAGGGAAAATCCAAAGGCGGGGTTGAGATGGGAAGTTAGTGCCTGAGTGGATCGAAGTCACGATAGCACATGTAGTAGACCAGCGATGAATCTAGTCGAAAGTCGTGGGTTCGAACCCCGCTTGTGACACTGAATTTTTTATCTCAACTAACAATCCAATTAATTAAACAATTTAATTAACGAAAACTAGACTATTGAAATCTCAACTAAGAATCAGGCATTGCTCAATAGGAACGTTTTAGCTCTTTTTGTCATGTTGGATAGCTTCCTTACATATGTAGGTCTGTCTGAACATCTGCTATCTTACTTAATTATATAATATTTTTGTACAAACTAAGCTAATTGCCAGGACTAGAATGATCTAGACCGACCAAAATACTTATTTTCATTAAAGACCTGTTCAGGAAATTTCGGTATATGTTTAATATTTGAATGATAAGTTAACGTGAAATTGTGAGAATTATGTACAAAGGCCCTTGAGGAACAAAGAAGACTAGGCTCAGAATAGGCTGATACACGTCTGAGGGCTCTTCCTCCAATTACAATCAACCATCCAATAAAGCGGTATTCTACTGGTGAGAGTGCTCCCAAGTCTTACAATCCCATCTCCCACAGCTAATATTTATAAAACGTCCGCCTGATTCGGTCTAGTCATGGTCGGCTCTCGGTTTGAATAAGATCCTAAAGTAGGATTTACATAGATACAATAGAACCCTGACGTCTTCTTAGAAAAAAAATTCAACTCTCATTTGATTTGAACACTCTTTTATACCTGAGCTTTCACGATTCTAATAGAACGACCCTTTGTGAACAAATGAAAAACGTACATGTGCATTTAAAATAAACCACGATCTTAAATCACAGTTTGCACGTTTCCTTTTCTTTTTTGGCCCCTTCTTCCCGCAATCCTTGGTTCGCAATAAGGGAACACGGCTGAAAGGCGATTGCTGAAAAATCCTTTTTGACGATTCGCCAAGCTTTCAACAGCAGCGGCGCTGTGCCGTCGTCCTTCAATTGTCGTTCATGTATAAAACGTTTATAACCGGCCTGAACCATCGTGGAAGCAGATGTCAACATCTGGCAAATAGAGTAACCCCGCTGAAATTACAGTTGTGTCACATCACAACAAAACGAAAAAAAGAAGAAAGATAAATTCTCTCGTTGTAACGGCGAAATAGGAGGAAAAAATAAATAAAAGCTTTGTTCTACGTGGAATTCGACATTGTCGCATCTTGATTGTATACAATTGACAGTGTGTACCGCCTCTTTACCCCTTCCATCCGTTGGATAATAATTTCCGAAATTGTCGAACATAAGTCGAACAAACTATCATTTTCAAGTTAATCTTCATCTCATTGCGAAAGAAATACTGAGATGTTTCACATGGGAACTTTTATAAATTAAAGAAAAAATAAACAGAAATAAACTGACCTGATTGTTTAAAGAATGAAATTGACATGAATGTCTACGAAAATGACCTTCAAAAAATTCATATTTGAACAAGTTTGCGAACATTCAAAACAAATCGAAAATGGACATTCTTACAGTCTGATCATTCATAGTTCGCAATGTGTTCAGAATTTTTTAACTTTGGCCAAATTTTTCAATAACAAATCCCTATGAGACGAAAGATGCTAACTCCTAGAGAAACTATTATATCGATCAGAGTCAGAATAGGCCATAAGCGGTTTACACTGGACTCTTACCATCGGGACAAAACAATGCATTATGTACTTTCCGTCGTGGAGAGGTCGCACAAATGTACTCTTAATTGAACAGCTTCATTTTTTGGGTTCGTATACGGAACGAGTAGGAATTCAACCAGAAATGAACATTGTAATCGAGTGGTGCTTAGTGACCGTTAGTTAATGATTATTTGGAGATCGTGAGATGAGATCTGGTGTGACGTAGGTTTCAGAAAAACATTTTCTTCATCGCGCGAACGTTTCGATCATTATTGAGATCATCTTCATGGCCTGGGATATACAGGCATTATACAAATGCATGTAGGATGTAAAAAAATGAATTTATACAATCTAGCAATTTAGACTCAATCAAAATATTTGTACTCACTAAAAATGTTTATTTTTTGTGCGTCGTATTGAAACAAACACTTTGAATGAATACAAAGGTTTTGGTAAATGTTTGGTTTCTGTAATTTCTAGTATTTTATAAATTCGTTTGTTTACATCCTACATATATTTTGTACAATTTAAACAATGTTTATAAATCCCAGACTCTGAAGATGATCTCAATGAAGATCGAAACGTTGGCAGGATAAAAAAAATGTTTTTCTAAACCTACGTCACCCCTGACCGCATCTCAAGATCTCCGAATAATCGTAATCAAGTCTGGCATCCTGCTCTGATTTTGAGGAGAAAAATATAATATTTTTTTATTTACTTAAATTTTAATCCATTAGAGTTAGTGATCTGACTGACCAAATAACTTTTTTTCAATTAATCTTTATGCAAGGTATTAGTTGAGTGAAAAAAGTCAGTGTCACGAGCGCGATTCGAACCCACATTGTTTGACTAGATACGCCGCTGCTCTACAACTTGAGCTATTATGACTTCGACCCCCTCGGACTGTAACTTCCCATCTCAAACCATCTCAAAGATGGTAGAGCGGACCACGAAAACTAGTGAATTTAATAAGCTCAAATGAAGTATCCTTCAATAAAGCTCCCCGTGGCCATTTCATTTGTCGCCGAGAATCAAATAGATTACACAACATTTGAAAAATGACGAAAAGGAGGGGATGGCACGATCTACAACACAATTGAGACTGAGGCTTAGAACAATTTGTACTTTTAAGTATAATTCAATAGTCTAGTTTCCGTTAATTAAATTGTTTAATTAATTGGATTGTTAGTTGAGATAAAAAATTCAGTGTCACAAGCGGGGTTCGAACCCACGACTTTCAGCTAGATTCGTCGCTGGTCTACTACATGTGCTTTTAAGTTTAATTTAATATGTAGGTTTGATATGCCGAAGCGGGTTTGACAGACTAACAGGAATTGACTGACCAAAATTATTGATTACGACCAAATTACGGGTTCATCACCTCGCAGACCCCACGAAGAAAGCTCACAATTTATAAGAACTGATATAAAACTTAACGATGCTGAATGATGAGCATTAATAACAACAATAGCTCAGAGACGAGTCGGAACAAAAAAAATTTTTAATCTCAGGAACCCCAAGGATTGATATGACTTCTACCTCTCCGGATCCTCTTAAATAAACACAGGAAGATCTACGACGTACATTTACAAATTCTAACCTGAGTTTTCTTTCCACTAAACCCAGCTTTATAAAAACTGCCAAAAAGATTTATTATCCAGAAAACTGCGAATAAATTTCAAGAACTAGTTATACGTATATTCGAGACTTATGGGTAACACAATTGTTTCAAGATTTATTGAACAGAAAAGCCATGATTTTTCTTTTTTTGACTTCCTATTCACGAAGATAACAGTTTCTTCAAATTTTGGTGCTAAGACCTCCTGAATGTATTCGGCAACTACAAATCAGGATTAACACAAGACAAAAAAAATTAGCGACAAAAGTAATTCCAGTGGCCTGAAAGAGCCGCAAACCGCAAAAAAATTTGCAAGGAGGAAAGTCCTTGCGATAGAACACAATTATTAGCGGGATAAAAATCTAGAACAAGGTTGCACATTTCGTTATTTATAATGTAATGGAACATGGGTAGATTTGTTGAATCATTTTTGTTCCCACCGGTCGCTCCAAAGATATGCAACTTTTCTTTAACAGTATATTTTCCCTCTTGCAAATTATTTAAGAATTTGGCAATAACAGTAAAGCCCGTCCGCCGGGTCGAACGAGAAAACCGCCTTTGATAAGAATTTCAGATTTCTCTTCCTGTCGTGTATACGACAGGAATGCAGGCACAACAGGGCTTCGGGCTCGCCTCGTACAATTTGTGAGATTTGTATCCCCCTTAAACACTTTATTGGAGAAAAGTCCACTTTTTCAGAACCCGATTTCAGATAAACGTTTCTCTATGTGTAATTTATTTGGACGAAACCAGGCAAAGCTCGCCTTATGCCCAAATGACGGATTTTTCAAACCTCGTTACAACTGGAGCCGGTGACGCTGGCAATCATGAAGAAAATAAATGTTTGAAAAATTATATATATTTTGTTTACTGAAAACTAAACATATAGTTATCATCATATACACCATTTATGTAACAATGAAAGTAGATGAAAACCAAGGTAAGTGTATTTCATAAATATATTCATCATATGGATTTTGAACAAAAAAATCAATTAAAATGAATAACTACACGAAACCTCATCTACGATCGCAAATGGATGCCAACTTAATACAGTCTATTATTAACTAATAATAAGTTAATTAATAATAAGTTAACTCCCGTTAACTCTCTCTCTCTCTCTCTCTCTCGCTCTCTCTCTCTCTCTCTCTCTCTCTATCTATCTATCTATCTCTCTATCTCTCTCTCTCTCCCTCTTTCACTCTCATTCATTCATGCCTTCAATCGGTTTCTCTTCTTTTTCTCTTCCCCTCTTTCTCTCCCTCATTCATTCCTTCATCTGTTTCACTTCTTTTTCTCTCTCCCTCTTTCACTCTCATTCATTCATGCCTTCAATCTGTTTCACTTCTTTTTCTCTCCCCCCCTCTCTCTCTCTCTATCTCTCTCTCTCCCTCTTTCACTCTCATTCATTCATGCCTTCAATCGGTTTCTCTTCTTTCTCTCTTCCCCTCTTTCTCTCCCTCATTCATTCCTTCAATCTGTTTCACTTCTTTTTCTCTCTCCCTCTTTCTCTCTCTCATTCATTCCTTCAATCTATTTCTCTTCTCTCTTGTTCATTCATTTCCTCAATCCGTTTCTCTTCTCTCTCCCCCTCTCTCTCTCTCACTTTTCCTTCCCAATGTTGTGTCAGTATATCATCCCTATAATCTTATATTCACATTTTAGAAAAAAACCCATATTTTGTTTGTATTTTTAATGCATATCTTTCTCCAAAACGCGTACAAATTCTCGAAAATGTTAGTTCTTATCAATAGGTTAAATAAAGGGTTAGAATCATGGTTAGGAATATTTAGCACTAGGGTAGAGTTCGAAGCAAAGGTAACAATTGTTTGGCTAGGTTAGGATTGATTTTATTTGTTTAGTCATACTACTAGAGTTAGTATACATAACTATCTGGAATACTGACTTTCATTCCAAGGAAAATATAGATTATTAGATTTTATTAAAATTTATTAATTTTTCCCAATTAATTAAGGTTTTGGTTGAGATAAAAATTAGTGACACGAGCGGGATTCGAGCCCACGACCTTCGGCTTGATACGCCGCTGCTCTACCACTTGAACTATCGTGACCGCGATTCACTCGGACACTAACTTCCCATTTCAACCACACCTTTTGAATTTTCCCTCCTTTAAACAGGGAAAGAATTTAATTGGACCACAAAACGTAATAAAATTAATTAAAAATTTTGTTTGTTTTTTAAATAATCAAAGCTTTTTTACGGGAGGGAGGAGTATTTTTTTCTTGCTGACAAATGTTAATTCAATGTTTTTTTCTCGCTGTTTTGCTCAGTATTCCTATGATTTTAATTGCCGGTTTCTCCAATATTTTCAAGTAGCGTATCTCCCTTCCATAAAACGGAATATGTTTATTTCATTGTACTTTTTGATAAATGAATAAAACATTTTCAGTAAATATCCCAGGTGGTGGCCCCATGGTGACGGGATTGTTCAGGATGTGAACCATTTACTTAGCGGACACCTGCAAGGATATGCTCACCCAGAGGCGTTGTTACATTAATGTCCTTGTGATGAAATTGACAATTCGACTGTCAAAATTACATTTGCCGCTATAATTACACATTAAACTTCCCGCGGCAGGTGAAATGGACAGTTTACGACGGAAAAAAAGTGCTATATTTAATCAACCCTCGTAATCAATGTTTCTTACGTAATTTAAGTTGTTATGGATATTTCAATTTTCCGGTTTGGAGGAAAATTACCGTTCAGGGTTTTTTTACAATGTAGTAGATTACATTTTTTAATTCAATCCTTTGCTCAATAATAAAATGTACAGACATATACTCTAGCGAGACCAAATTGTCCAAAAATTTTGCAATAGGTAAGCGTACTCTATAATGACTAGAAAATAAAGTTCCTTACAAAACAATTTTATTCAATAAATAAAAACTTTGTTGCTTAATATACACCATTTCTCATCTTATCTGCCGATAAAACAATAGTTTACATAATAAATTTCTTTGAGACCGGCTATAATAAATGTCTCTCGCAATTTTATTGGCTCGCTTTTGTTGTCGTAAATATTAGTATGATGAGCCGGCACAGTGCCATCTGAACATGTAATATTTTAAGCCGGTAAATTTGTTTTCCTAATTCTAATGTGTATGACAATTTATTCGAGAGAAATAAATAATAGTATATCATAGGAAAAGTGACATGAAACAAAAGTTTGTAAATTATCAAACGCATTAGAATAATATCAAATATGAATGTTTCATTAAAAAACATAACTATTTAAGTAATAAACCTAAAAAAATATAAAAATTGTAGTATTGTTTTAGAGATAAATTTAAGGCGAAAAAACTCAAAGCAGCAGGGTTAAAGCGAAAAAGATCATTTTTATTCATCAACTAGTCACGTCTCGGACACGATGATGATTCAGTGGCGATTAAAGAAAACCGGTAAAACCAATTTTTTCTCTTTTAATCCAGGAAACTGGTGTAATTTGGAATGGAGTTTGGATGAGATAGGGACGACTATTAATTACGAGATGTCAATGTTCGTGAGCACGTCATTGGCCCACATCATTTACAATGAGCAATGAACCGTTTCAGCGACTTTTTAAACATCACTCGGAAACAGTTTGGATCCGATGGTTCATTTCCTCTGCATTATCTTGTTTTCAAACTGTTTCGCCCGTCTTGGTTAAATATCGAACCAGGAATAAAGAATAAAATAATTTTTGAAATTCGAACACTTACAAATGGTGGAAACGGACGGGGAATTTCCGGATTTTTTGTTGGTAATACTAGACAAACAATCAGACTCATGCATTAGGGTTCGTGATCTAGAAAATTTTGTCACTTTTTTAATCAAGAATCATTAATAAAGAATAAAAACATGTATAAACATTTTTCGGAAATATAAAAAAAAACTCAAAATTTAACTTATGATTTCATTTTCGAAAATCACAAAACTGGAATGCCTTGGCAAAAACTCCACTTATCTACAGAATGTTGAGAAGGGCATAGGAGCATTAAAATCATACGTAATAGCGCAAACTTGACCTTCGTAGAAATTAGAACACAAGGTATGAACTAAGACGATTGCAGCGATTTCCTTAATATTCCTGCTTAATAAAAGTCCAACATTCGTGCTAATCAATTTATAACATTAAAGAACCAGACATCGACCACAATACCCTGTAGTAACCGATATTCCTCGGGCTAATTGAGGATGATATGAGGAGGACACTACCATTCTTCAGAGTTAAATCCATTATAATTAGTGGTCCGATGGACCAACTCCTTTCAATTAATTAATCTTTATGGTTGAGATAAAAAGGTCAGCGTCAGGAGCGGGATTCGAACCCACGACCTTCGGCTTGATACGCCGCTGCTCTACCACTGGAGCTATCGTAAGCTTCGACCTTTCGAATTTCCCTCCTTTCTTCAGAGTAACTGGAAATAAGCCGCTTGCGCGCTAATAAATTATACACATTGATCCTCGGTACTGCACAGCACTCGATATTCCTATAGGTAAATGGAGAAAAACCTTCCATTATCTCATATACGTCCCGATAAAAAACACCATACATGAAGATACAAATATCTATCTATAATTAAACGTTTTTTTTTAGCGCCTTGATATATTAAATCATTAATCTCTCTGCCTACTATACATTTATTTAATAAGCAATAATAAGTCCTAATAAATGTTATTAAAAAAAAATTAAAATCATTTTTATTAATCAAGTTCCTAATAAAGGTTTAGAAATGGAGAAGTTTGAAAAATTAGCTTATCTTTCTAAACTGCTCATAAAAATATATGACACTAATTTGTGGTTTGAGTAACGAGTACGCAAAAAAAAAAAAAAAAAAAAAAAAACATCGATGAGTAGAACTGTAGACTATAGAGTCGATGGTTGTACCACCACCGATGGTGAGGTTCTGATGTTTAATCGATTTTTTTAATGGGTGCTCATCCCTAGGCAAAATCTACCTCGCACGGACTATTCTTAAGCGAGTATCATCTCCTTCTTAATTGATTCAGATCTTCAGATGGCCACCTATCGGAGTATTTCCATTTTTTTTTCTCGAAAAACCTCTTTATCCAAAAACCAATTTTTTACATAAAATACTTACTGGAAGGCTTAACATTCAACTACCGATGAGTGTCGCGGCAGAGGGGGCCAATTCTATCTTTCTATTATTCATAGCTAAAACCTAAAACTTAACTAACTAAAACCTAACCATCCCTAAAAATCCAGAACTGTGCAGGGATTCGTACCCAGGACCTCCAACATAGCAGATAGTAGTTATTTGTAATTGTTCAGAAATCGTGAGATGCGGTCTGGTGTGATGTAGGTTTCAGAAGAACATCGTGCCAACGTTTCGATCTTTATTGAGATCTTTGTCTTCTATGCAATTGTGCCATTCTTGCGTGTCGTGTTGAGAGTGACCTTTAACCCAACACTGTAAACTCTGAAGACGATCTCAATAAAGATCGAAACGTTGGCACGATGTTCTTCTGAAACCTACATCACACCAGACCGCATCTCACGATTTCGGAATAATTATCGATTAACGGTCACTGATAATCATCACACATTTCTAGTTATTTATCCTAACCACTCGGCCACTGCAGACATTTTAAAGGATAATTGTAAATTCTCCTTTGTATTTATAATTTTTACGCAAAAATAATGAATCTTCACAAAAATTTAGACGAAGACATTTTTAATATACTTCTGACTATTCTGTTTATCACATTTTATACGTATACATTTCTATATGAAATTATACGTTATACATCTATTTTTCATAAAATGTTTTTAATTATCAACCAGGGATACCAACTACAATGTTTTTACGCGTAATTGCATTATTTGATGTTTGTTTTTATCTTTTTTTCCTCATCGCCTGCCTTGCGGACACGTTCTCCTAGATCAAACACCAGGCACGTTTTTCTCTTGTAATCAATAATTATACGATACTGTCCCACTTTGCTATATCGAGTTCGTACTGTTCATTTATATTAAGAATCTTATTCGGAGGAATATTGTAAACCGACAAAATGATTGGCAATAATTTCACAGGTGAATTTTGAATGGGGCAAAAACTGTTGAAAGACAAAATATAAATTTTATAGGTCAATCAACAGTACAACACTCTGTGTACTAAAATATTTCTTTTGGAATTCAACATATTACGTACATATAAATGTTATTATTATTGTGTGGTGTTTAGTGACCGTTGCCACTGATTATTTGGTCATCGTGAGATGCGGTCTGGAGTGACGTAGGTTTTAGAACAATATTTTTTTTATCCTGGCAACGTTTCGATCTTTATTGAGATCATCTTCA
The DNA here is from genome assembly GCA_039619505.1 of Cimex hemipterus. Classification (NCBI taxonomy): domain Eukaryota; kingdom Metazoa; phylum Arthropoda; class Insecta; order Hemiptera; family Cimicidae; genus Cimex; species Cimex hemipterus. The sequence continues at coordinate 10,158,345 of CM077102.1, forward strand.
GGGCCTGGGATTTATGAACGTTGTTTAAACATTACAAATAAATGCAGGATGTGAAAAAAATATCTCACTCGCACTCTCAACACGACAGACAAGAATGACACGACTACAAGGAAAACAAATATTTTGAGTCAATCCACAATTTTCTAACGTTGTGTAAATTTACTTTTTTTAATCTACAAGTTTCTAGCATTGTATAAATTCATGTTTTTGCTAAAATTTTCTAGCATTGTATTTTTTTACAACCTACATATATTCGTAAAATTTAAACAATGTTCATAAATCCAAGCACCTGAAGATGATCTCAATAAAGATCGAAACGTTGGCACGATAAAGAAAATTGTTTTTCTAAAACCTACAACACATACCGCATCCCCTAATATCTCCTAATAATCGTTGTTATTTTTATTATTATTAATAGCATAATTATTCCGAGATCATGAGATGCGGTCTGAAGGTTTAGAAAAACGTTTTCTTTATCGTGCCAACGTTTCAATCTTTATTGAGATCATCATCAGGGCCTGGGATCAATAAACATTATTTAAATATTACAATAAATGTAGAATGTGTAAATAACATCACACAGATCTGCACGGAAAACAAACATTTTGAGTGCGTACAAATACTTTGGTTGAATCCACAATTATCTAGCATGTATAAATTAATTTTTTGGATCTAAAATTTTCTAGCATTGCGCACATTCATTTTTTATCTAAAATTTTCTCGCAATGTATAAATTCATTTATTCATTTAAAACTTTCTAGCATTGTGTAAAGTCATTTTTTTAAATCTAAAATATTCTAGCGTTGTACAAATTCATTTTGTGATATAAAATTTTCTAGCTTTGCCCAAATATTCGTTGTTATTATTATTAATAGTATAATTAATCGGAGACGGTCTGGCGTGACTTAGGTTTGAGAAAAATATTCTCTTCGTCGTGACAATGTTTCGATCTTTATGGAGATCATCTTCAGAGCCTGGGATTTATAAATATTGTTTAAATTATACAAATACATGTAGAATGAGATAAACCGAATTTATGCAAGGGTAGAAATTTTAGACTCAACCAAAGTTTTATTACATTACTTGGAGACATAACAGTGAATGTTTGTTTTTTATTTCATTATGAAAAGTATATATTAAGCAATAAACGAAAAGACCAAAATTAATATAATTTTGCTTGTGTTTTTGTGTCACAATCTGTCTTCCTGTACGTACAAACATTCGTATGCATTCCGTCTATTTCACCTTCTCTATCAGTCTCCAACTCTCTCTCTCTCTTTCCCTTTCCCGCTCTCTCTCTCTCTCACTCACTCACTCTCTCTCCCATTCTTTCACTCAATATGATTCTCTTCTCTCCCTCTCCCCCCTCTCTTGCTCTTTCTCTTTCTGTCTCTATCTACTTAACTATCTATTTCAATCGCATTCACCCTTCGCCTTTCTTATTGTTACCCCTCTTCGTCATCATGGGTTGGTGAATCCCGTATTACTTTTACTTTCTATGTGAGTGTGAACACAATTAGCTCAGTTCGTTCTTCTTCTCTCCATCTCTCTTTCTCTCCCCCCCTTTTTTTGCCTTCTTTCGATACCTATCGCCTTTTTTTAACTGTTTCTATTTCTATCTCCGTCATTCCCCCCGCATCAAAGATCCTAATTTAAATTCAAAAGAAGTTTATTTTAACGTAATTAACCTTTGAAATAAGTCCCTTAACACAAAGGATATTCTCGTACGCCCTTTAAATGTTATTCACACAAATCATTCGGCCAAAGAAGCCAATTTCCTGCCACCTAACTTTCACAGTGGGCAATCAGGCCGTGCCATCAAAAATCTCTATCTTATATTATTCAATATAAAAAAATAAAGATCGGCCCGCGAAGGAGAATACATATGCAAATACATTATCATCAAATGACCCATTGTCATTTCTAACTATCTATTTGTATAAAATCGGTTATCTTTTTATCCTTAAAGGTCAAAATCACTAGCCGATAGTTGAATCGATAGCCGATAACTTTGAATAATAGGTTTTCTTATTGAAATAAACAATGTGACTATTTAAGTTCATTAAATTTAACATTTAAGAATGTAAAATTTTGCTTTTATCGAGATTCATTAAGAATAACTGACGTAAGAAATGAGTTTTATTCCCAAGAAGGAAATGAAATAAATAGAACATTGCGCTTGTTTAGATCGGGACTTCAAAGGGTAATTTTTGTTCTTCTAATCTGCGCATACTTGTCAATGATATTTGTATGTGTCTGGAAGGATTTGGTTTGGAGTTCCATCGAAAAATAAAACGACGTCGTTAAGATGGGACATCAGTTGAAAAAGCTGAATCGATTCGGGTCAATCGTTTTAAGCCGGGGACTTGAATTTGTCCAAGTCTTGTATTTGCGCTTGCATTTTCAGAATCGCGTGAAGTCCAGCGCGACTCGGTATCTTTGAACGCTAATGTGCCGCGCATTGCTAGCCATTATGCCGGACGACGGGCTCTTCGTTTAGAATTTATTTCTGCTCTTTTAGCCCATTCCTGAGTATTTCCTTATCTCCCTTTTAGAAGACATTGTTTTCATTGCGACTGTTAAAACAAATGTTTTGAGAAGGTTGAGAAAAACAAACCTATCAACAAACAGATAAAAGCCATAAAAGTTGCTCATTGACTATCATACAAACTTTAATAATTTACGAAATTCAATTATTTATTATTGCTAATATAATTTTTTAATTTCTAACGCATTTAATTATTGGTTTATAATAAAACGTTCCACATATTACAAATAACAGTAGATTGTACACATATCGCCCATCAATCGAGTAGTTTTACCGCCTTCGATTTCCTATGCTGCATAAATTTAACTGAAAACATTTCTGCTGCTGATTCGCTTTCAAAGCGTTAAGATAACGTTCTATTTCTAGGAAGATTAATGACGAGTATTGAGAAGAGAACAAAGAAGATGATTTGGTGAAATTAGAGGTGAACCATTTACTGTGAAATGTCTGAGAGATAAAGGTTCCATTGTATCGGTTGACTTGACGAAAAGAAGAAAAGAGATAAGAAAACAATTTTGGCAATTTTTGTCCAAATAAAAATCGGAGAACATATTAAAAAGAGGGTAAAATATGCCAATCGAAATTCTAAATGCTTCTAAATTGTCTTTAAAAAAACTGGAGGAAATTTATAAAGAAAGACAAAGATCCATGTTAAAAATTGATGTTTTGTTTGACGTAAAATTGAAAACGATCAGAAAATTGCTATTCGGATTTTTGGCTGTGTTCAAAATTATCAATAACTTTCAGTTAATTAAGGTTTTTAGTTGGGATAAAAAGTGAATGTCACGAGCGGGATTCGAACCCAAGACCTTTACGTCTAACGTCTTTACGCTTAATGTTAAGACGGCTAGATACGCCGCTACTCTACCACCTGAACTACGTCGTGGGTTCGAATCCCGCTCGTGCCTGTCTTTTATATTTCAACTAACAATCTTAATTAACTGAAAGATATTGCTTAGTCAAGAGGATCATGAAAACTAACGAATAACAATTTTTTTAAATTTATGATGGTATGAAGTCAAGGAATATTTCCTTGTTTTGTGACTGGGTGGAATATAATTGAATTCTCCAAAGATTTCTCTTCCATCCCCTACTTTAAAGACACCAACGAGAAAACCGATACGGTCATTAAAAAAGATAAAGTAAAAATAGCATCCAAAAACGAAAAAACTATAGTGGAAATTCTATACAATGCTAAGGAATGAATATACGCGATGGAAAAGTCAACAAAACGAGAAATTACATTTAATTAAGGTTTTTAGTATAGATGAAAAAAGTCAATTGAAAAATGGCAAAAGGAGGGAAAACTCATAAGGTTGAGATGAGAAATTGATGTCCGAGTGGATCGAGGTCACGATAGATTAAGTGGTAGAGCAGGGGCGTATCTAGGTGAAGATCGTGGGTTCGAATCCCGCTCGTGACACTGACTTTTTACCTCAATTAAAAACCTTAATTAATTGGATATTAATTGGTCCAGCGAACCACGAACACTAATAAATCATTATTTCCTTTTCCTAAATATTTATATTTGAAGATTTTGGAGGAAGAGAATATCAAATTTGTTTTTTGAGGGAGAACATTTTGACCTATTGAATTCACCAGTTTTCGTATTGTGCTTGATCAATTAATATCTTTCATTTAATTAAGAGTTTTAGTTGAGATAAAAAAGTCACTGCCACGAGCGGGATTCGAACACACGGTCTTTGGTTTGATACACCGCCACACTATCACCTGAGCTATCGTGACTTCAAGCCAATCTAACCGAAGGTGTTGTGTTCGAATCCCGCTCGTGACCAACTAAAACGCTTAAATGAAAGATATTAATTGGCCAAGCGGACCACGAAAAATAGTGAATTATCAACAACTGGTTTTTCTTATTAGGCATGTTCAGTAGCTTCACCTCACAACTTCAAAAATGAAGCAAATCTTAGACTTATCCCAGGTAGCTATGCAAAATATGCTTCTAATTCAGGCATTGTAAGTTTAGTTCATTTGTACAAAATATTCACAGACTGAGAGCAAAAACAGTTTAAGTTTTCCAAAATGTCCTGTGTCAGACCTCGGTGTACAGCTAAGTCATTTCAGCCCCCAAACGCACTGATTTTTAAATTTGTACCTTATCGCACTTCAATCATTCTTAAATCTATTTTTTCCTATTTGAATAAAATTTACTCAGCTTGAGTAGTGGAATACTCGATATTCCTCCATTACCCTTAAGAATCATTCAGATAATGTTTCTAACTTTCTGACTTTTATTTGGAAGGCGGTTCTAATCATAACTTAAGGAGCCTTCGGAAGAATGCATTATATTTTTAAAAAATAATAACATAAAACAATAAGGCTGGCAAACAGGCGGACGGCTGTTCATTTCTTTAAAGCCTAATTAATGATATAGACGAAAAAATATATTCTTACCAGAAAAGTAACATGTACAAATATTGAAAAATCGAACCTAATAGTTTGAAACCAAAAAAACCAGATGGTTAATTTTATAATCTTAATAATAATACTTCTGCTTGGGCTCCACGGTCGTAATGAAAGTCAATTAAAAAAAAGCAATAAAGACAAAGGACGTGAAAAAGAAACAGGTGGACCTGGTAACGGGCACTTGTTGATATCATCTGCAGAATTGTATTTGGGTTAGCGGCTGATCGATGCTGATTGGTGCCGGTTTTTCGCCAGGGCAGCGGAAAACGGGTAATGTTTATTGTGCATCGGATTTCTACACTCCCTGTTGGCCGTCACTTTTTGTTTCCCTCTCCGCTCGCTCTCTCTTTCTCTTTTGGAGCGGGCAGCAGCTAATTGTCCTCAGTTCTTTGAAAACTCTATTTATTGAGCCTTGGCGAATGCAGATTTACAGCCCTGCCGCGGACAACCCGTTACGTTGCACGAGGCCTGTTGTTAAAAAACCTTTTTTTTCAGACAGAACTGAGGGAATACGAATGGTTTTCAGTAATTTCTAAACTTGAACCACCTTACGAAAAATATGTTAATGTTGGTGTAAACACTAGCATGAAAAAAACAAACTTTTTTCCATTATTTATTACAGACTACAATTTTTTGGTTCCATCAGATAATTTACCATTATTTACACATTTACATTTCTCTTCTTCACTACTTACACTTCACCTCCTAAGGGTCGAGGGAGCCTTTTATCACACAATCTTTCGGTCGCCCAAAAGATTGTAGGGATGGAGGTCCAAGGGCGAGAATTTAAGTGGTAAATTTTTGGAGAATTAAATTTTGGATAAATTATATTTTTTTAAATGATTTTTGGACCGGATTTTATGGTTGTTTGTATGGTAATATTGGAGCATGAACAGTAAAGGCGGGAACACACCGACAATTCAGTTTTCTTAGTAAAATAACCTTATACTTTCAATTAATTAAGGTTTTTAGTTGAGAAAAAAGTCAGTGTCATGAGCGGGATTCGAACCCACGGCCTTCGGCTAAATACACCGCTGCTCTACCATTTGAGCTATCGTGATTTCGACTCGAGTTGTATTTTATAACGATCATAACCTAAGGTAACGGACGAATCCGGAATTGGAGAAGGACTTTGCTGCAGAAAATTGTAAAAACACATTTGCGTGAAAATGTGAAAGACACTGGTAAAAAATGCGAATCACAAAAATGACAATAAATATAAGAGTTAAAGAATAATATTTTTCTCTTCGTGTAGGTTTCAGAAAAACATTTTCTTTGTCGAGCCAACGTTTCGATCTTTATTGAGGTCATCTTCGGTGCTCAAAGTGTTTGTTTTGCCCTCTCAACAAAACATGCGAGAATGAGACATCTACATGGAAAGACATACACTTTGAGCCCTGAAGATGATCTGAATAAAGATCGAAACATCGCACGATAATGAAAATGTTTTTCTGAAACCTAGCTCACGCCAGACCGCATCTCACAATTTCTAAATGAATATACTTTTTCTTCACAATGTTACTTCAGAAAATTCTGATTTGTACCGTGTCCTACTGACAATTAGAAAACAAGCTAGTCGCAGTGCCAAAGCAAAATTATTACATTAAATTAAATAATTTGCATGAAATTGTAAAATTGAAAAACATAGGATATCACAAAATGTTTTCTAGAAAAGGATTGAAAAAAAAAATCAGCCCGAAGACATTGATTGTTAGCCTATATTTTTTAACGTTTTTAAATTTTACAAAGATCAAAGGATCAGCTTTTTCTCTGAAAATTGTGAAAACATGAGTACACCTATTAATATAGCCCTGATGATGAACACAATTAGTATTATGAGCATATAGGCGGCTGAATTGCTCTATAAACTTGATTGGTAAATATACTGGCGGCTAGGAGAATCCTTTTGTTGGCAAACATAAAACTTTTTAATTACATACTGTTATTAAGAGGCCCGGGTCGGCCAATTACTTTTACGACCCCTTGACGGCCATTTTCACATAATGCAGTAAACGTGATGTTAGAAAAAAAAGTCAACCGAGGGTTGTTTATTACTAATTAAGAGTCGAGACCTAGTAGGATATTAGATAGAATTCTAGCGTGAGACCGAAGGTAAAAACAAAATTGAACTTTACATGATTAATAACTTATACCGAAGAAGGAGGTAACGTTTCTGTAATTACTATTATAATTGATGAAGGGCAATAGTCTTGATTATTAATTAGTTTTCAAGAAAGACAAAAACTATTTTCATATCATTATTTATACATTATTCATTTTTTATATTAATGTAGTATTCTAATGAAATACTTTTCTACGGCTCAATGTGCCCAAAATCTGGCCTAAATAAAATATAATTTATTTAAAAAAACAAACATATATTCATATATACAATAAAAAAAATAGCATTTATGTACATATTTTTTTGGAACATAGGCAAATTAAATCGATGGTCAACCTAGATAATCCTAGATAAAAGAAGCATTAATTGGCCTCTAACACAATGCTCAAATTTTATAACGACATTGCAAGCGATGAATATTTATTTTCAGACATGAAACTGGCAACAGAATTGAAAACTCTAGGTCGTAAAAATAATCAAAATAACGAAGATTAAAAATGTCTATTTTTAGTTCAGCACGGTGTGCCAATGAAGTTCAATTGGGAAGATAGTCAACTTTGCATATCAGATCGCATGACCATATGTCTATTTATTAAGTATGGCAAGAACTAATTAAATAAATGTTGTTTTGAGTGTTTAGCTTGAATTTTTTCTCGGGTTAAGCGTACAGTTTACGCTCAAAGGAATTCCAACGTTCTGTCATTGTTGGTGTTAATCATTCGAAAATCGTAAAAGTAATGTCGTATGTGCTGAAAAACTGAAAAAAAGTATTATTGTGTTATAGTAACATAGTTTCTTTACTCAATATAACTCAGGCTTATTTTTGTTTTGTGTGGTGATTAAAAACCGTTAGTTAATAAGTATTCAGAAATCGTGAGATGCGCTCTGCCACTCTCAACACGACACGCAAGAATGGCACACTTACGCAGAAAACAAACACTTTGAGCCCTGAAGATGATCTCGATAAAGGTCGAAACGTTGGCTTGATAAAGTAAATTTTTTTTAAACCTTCGTCATACCAGACCGAATCTCAGGATTTTTGACTAATTATATTCGTTGTTAAAATGTGAATTTGTTAATCCGTATAGATTAGTTGTAATATGGATGAATATGGATGGGACTAACTGTCAGAGTCATTATTTCTAATTCTATCCCACTCTCTCTCTCTCTCTCTCTCTCTCTCTCTCCCTCCCTCCTTCTTTCTCTCTTCACTTTTATTTCCTTATATATTTCAGGCTGTCTTTTGCGTTTGTCTTTATTGCTTTCACTTATATATCTACCTTATACGTAACTCTTTACGTATCTTATCTGTATATCTTTGAATGTGCACACATATCTTTCAAACTTTCCTTCATCTCAGTATGCCAGTTCAAATCATTCAATCAAATATAATCAAAAATCTTATCAAATTGTATCAAGACATGTATATGTAACTAAACCATGATCCTGTTTCCGTTGTAAGGAAGTAATTCACGAAGTAACTTGATCCCATTGATCTTTATCTAGATAACTAACTATCGGTAAAATTCATTCGCTCGCTCTCTCTCTCTCTCTCTCTCTCTCTCTCACTCTCTCGCTCTCATTCTTTATCTTTCTCCCTCTCTCTCTTATTAAATATTTGTATCCACAACTGTGATACTATCAAAATTCTATCCACTCTGACGATCTGTGTCTAGTGATGATCTGTATCAATCTCGGTATCGGTGACATTCATTCTTTCCCTATCTCTCTCACTCTCCCTCTCTCTCTCTCTCTCTCTCTCTGTCTATCACTCTACCATTCTCCCTTTCTATTGTGCATTTCTGATCTGAGCAGTCACAACGATCGCGCAAGTGAGTGAAAAATCATTCTTATGGTGCTTAATTTATTTCAATTTTGCCTGTTTTTGTTTTTTTACTATTATATTGTTGATTGTTACTTTATAAATAAAATTTTAAGATTTTAATGTGTCGTATTAAAAAAACGAAAACTTCATTTAATGTACTTTTGTTCCCCGTAATCGATTCTATATATTAATCAATTAATTAAGGTTTTTATCTCAACAAAAAACCTCAATTAATTGAAATATATTAATTGCTCAAGCGTACCACGAAAACTAGTGAATCAATATATTAATATACTTCGAATGTAAAAGTCTTATACTTATACAATTTATCTATCGTATTTTTCAGTCGAATGAAAACTTTTTTCAATCAAATGAAACCATTTTTAAGCAAATGAAACCATTTTTAAGCAAATGAAACTTTTTTCAACCAAATGAAACCATTTTTCAATCATACGAACCTTTTTCAATCAAATTAAACTTTTTTCAATCAAACGAAACTTTTTCAATCAAATGAAACCATTTTTAAGCAAATGAAACCTTTTTTCAAGCAAATGAAACTTTTTCTCAATCAAACGAAACTTTTTCTCAATCAAATGAAACTTTTTCCAAGGAAAAGAAACCTTTTTCAAGTAAATGATAATAATTATGTAGGGGAATAAATAAATGACATTATAGCACTAAGAATAATTTTTATTAATTATTTAGAAATCGTGAGATGCTGTCTGGTGTGATGTAGGTTTCCGACAAACATTTTCTTTACCGAGCCAACGTTTCGATCTTTATTGATATCATCTTCAGGGCTTGGGAATATAGTAATTTTGCTAATGATTGAATATTAAAATTACAATAATTGAATGGTAAGGCTTAGATAAAGATAGTTTCTTGTGAAGATCAGTTTTCCCGTCGGTGATGGGGAGGGGTTCACATTTGCAATTCATGTCGAGAGACGAGTTTGTAGAAACGCTTCAACCTGATGATGTGCTAAACGGCTCGAAATCCGGATTGTGGCGAAACAACTTACTGCGAGTAGAAAGCCTCTTTTTAAAAAGGATTGAGATCGACACCAACTCCACCATTCATAATTTCTATCACAGAAAGTTGTTGCTCTCTCAAAAACACATTTCTAACCTAATTAATTATACTTCGAAAGATTGGATGTAGAAAAGTTCGATGAATACGGCTCTTCACAAGAAACGCTCTTGTCCTTAGGCCTTACGATTCAATTATTGTAATATTAATAAAATCAATCATCATTTAAATTATTTTAGGACTATAATGCCATTATTTATAAAAAATTTAATTCAAAGTGCAATTTAAATTATTGTTAGTACTACAATGACATTATTTATCCCTCTCTCTAATTATTATAATTACGCTTTAGGTACAGAAAGGTTTCATTTCCCTGTAAAAAGGTTTGTTTGAAAAAAGTTTCATTTGCTTGAAAAATTGTTTCGTTTGATTGAAAAAAGGTTTCATTTGCTTGAAGAAAGTTTCTTCTGATTGAAAAAAAGTTTCATTTGGTTGAAAAAAGGTTCATTTGAATGAAAACTGCTATAATAAAACGGTTTTTTTCCGTTATAACCCACATACAATAATTTATGATGAACTTTATTTACAATATTTTAATAAATATAGCTCAGTATTTAAATTTTTGTAACTAACTCTATATGTCACTAGTTTATTTAAACACTTAAGCATGTTTTGAATTTTAGAATACCGCTTTACAAATTCTAACTAATTTTAGGCTTTGGCAAAGGGTTTCTCACAGTCAGCGTTTTCGATAAACGTATAACCGAAGATTGACACAACTCTGTTATAAATAGATAAGCTTGTTAATATTTCTAAGCCGTCCAGACGATGCTCTAGGCAGTGTAACTCCAAACTCCCGGGGGTTCGGTGTAGTTGACAGCTTTTTTACGCATTACGCGTCAAAACAACTAAAATAGATCTATCCATATGTTCACTTCCAACATATCTAACGGATAGAATCATTTTTCAGGCGGAAAACGTTCGAAATCCATTGTGGACGAATTTAGTCGTCTTTCTCCGATATCCGAACCCTAAACCTCAAATTAGTCAAACACAAGTCGTAACAGGTTTTTTTAGAATATTTTTTTTTTTTTTCAGTATTGACGTTCACAAGGAAAACACCTTATCCATTGCCTGCCATTACTTAAATAAGTTTCTATTTAAAATGCTTACAGTGAACTATTCATGATTAAATTACTTCAGAACTGACTAATTTTCGTGGTCCGCTTAAACTTAATTAATTGAAATTAATTAAGGTTTTAAGTTGAGATAAATTATAGGGGAAAAATTGAAAAATGGCAAAAATGAGGGAAAATTGCAAAGGTGGGGTTGAGATGGGAAGTTAGTGTCCGAGCGGATCGAAGTCACGATAGCTCAAGTGGTAGAGCAGCGGCGTATTTAGCCGAAGAAGTGGGTGCGAATCCCACTCGTGACACTGACTTTTTTTTATCTCAACTAAAAACCTTAATTAATTGAAATTATTTCAGAATTCACTAGTTTGCGTGTTCCCCTTGACCAATATATTTCAATTAATTAAGGTTTTTAGTTGAGATAAAAAATAGGAAAAAATTGAAAAATGGCAAAAAGGCGAGTAAATTCAAAAGGTGGTGTTGAGATGGGAAGGTAGTATCCGAGTGGATCATGGGTTCGAATCCCGCTCGTCACACTGACTTTTTCGTCTCTACTAAAATAAATTGAAAGATGTTAATGGTCAAGCGGACCACGAAAACTAGTGAATTTGATAAGAAATGAAGTATACTTCACTAAAGCTCTCTATGGCCATTTTATTTGTCGCTGAGAATCAAATAGGTCACACATTTGGAAAAGGGCCAAAAGGAGGGAAAATTCTAAAGGTGAGGTTGGTGGTTTGACGATAAAATTCTTTTAATCATTTTTGAATTATAACATTTTCAATCAGATATTCCGATAAAAATCGTCTTAAAAAACAGAAAAAGTTTATGCGGTCAAAACCAGTATATTTAAAATAACAAAAAAAATGTATATTTAGGAGTTTCTAGTGGTGCTAAAACGAAATTTCATATTAGTTTAGAGGAAAATAATTTCATGACCTGTTGATTGAAAAATTGTAAAATATTTTTTTGTAAAATTGTAAAATAATAAAAATAATTTTTTAAAATATTTGGTTTTTGATAAACCTCGATAACTTTTCTTATATTTTTATTACATTCTGCATAAAAAATGTAGTCAACTAAAAACATTAATTAATTGAAATTATTTCAAAATGTTGAGTACTTTAGGTAACACAGAGGAAAAAAAAGGTTTAATCTCCCCTTTCCTACTTAATACCGTTAACTATATTCACCTCTAATGCCATACTTTACATGATTAATGTAAAAATATCGTCAAGTTAAGAGTTTGTTAATTGCTGGTTGAAACGAACGAGGATGCCTACTGTAAAGCCCATATCATTAATCTCCCGAATAGTGGCTCAATAGACTAGAATGATGCCACAAAGAGCATAATGAAACGTCCGTTTCACCTTTTTTTGTATAGTTTCTGTATCCGTAAAAAGGAGAATCGGCCCTAACACGGCCTGTTATTAATCATAAGCATTTTTTTTGGGTGGTGTGTGTGTGTGTGTGTGTGTGTGTGTGTGTGTGTGACCCAACCTGCTTGAAATTCTGATTGAGTTCAACCGAGAATAAACGGGTTCGTCTATTATTCGAATTGTTCTTTCAAAAACGGGAATTGAGAGTAATTACGTTCTGTTTAATAACCCACGCTTTTTAACTCTCACTAAAATTCTATTCACTTTAAAAACCCGGTCTTGACCGTTGCTTACATATACTGGTTAGTCTGTGGAACCAAATCTGAACGATTTTTGTTTGTAGTAATCAATATGGATTCATTATGGAAATCAATTGTGGACAAATTTAGTCTCCTTTCTCCGATGTCCAATCCCTAAACCTCAAATTAATCAAACACAAGTCAACAATAATTCTCTATTTAAAATGCTTTTTATGTGTACTATTGACTATTGATTTATTTCAGAATGTTGGGTTTTTTAGTTCACACAGAGGAAAAGGGCTTAATCTCCCATTTTCTTTTTATTGCTATTAACTCTATTCATCTCTAATCCCATACTTTACTTATGCCTTCACAGGTTTTTTTTTCTAATGATCAATATGGATTAAGAACATGGAATCCCGGGATGTTCGTTTTCATAGTTTCGTTTTCCTTTTGGTTATATTAGTAATTAGTAATAGTCAAATGCATAACAAGTAAGAAGTGATAGTAAAGGAAGTAAGGAATAGTGATAAATAATAGTCGAATAGTATTAGTCAAAATACATAAATACACACAATACATAGTTTTTTTAAATTTAGAAATCGTGAGATGCTGTCGTGTGTGTTGTGGGTTTCAGAAAAAACTTTTCTTTATCGTGCTAACGTTTCGATCTTTATTGAGATCATCTTCAGGGCTCAATGTGTTCGTCTTGCGTATGACTCTGAGAGCACTCTCAACACGATTTTTTCAATCTTTATTGAGGTCATCTTCAGAGTCTGGGAATTACAAACATTGTTTAACTTTAACAAAGACTAATTATTCAGACATCGTGAGATGCGGTCTGGAGTGATGTAGGCTTCAGAAAAGCATTTTTCGTACCAACGTTTCAATCTTTATTGAGATCATCTTCATCCCTCAATGGTTTTGTCTTCTGTGTAATTGTGCCATTCTTGCGTATGAGTCTGAGGGCACTCTCAAGAAGACAAACACTTTGAGCCCTGAAGATGATCTCAATAAAGATCGAAACGTTGGCACGATAAAGAAAATGTTTTTCTGAAACCTACATCACACCAGGTCGCATCTCACGATTTCTAATTAAATATCGATTAACGGTCACTAATTACCTCAGCAATACATAGTTCATACTCCAAGACTTACCTTTCATAATGGACCTCGATAATAATAAAAGTGATATTATACGAAGAAAACACCAAAAAAGTGCATTCTGGTGTACGGTTTGAGAATCGAAGTGTTTCAAGCAACAAAGGTCTTCAGTTGGTGAATCGAAAAGGTTGCTGTTTTGATGATAGCTATTACTACTATTTCCATTAAATTTAGTGGGCCATTGACGAAATTATTTCTTTCAGATAATTAATATTTTTATTACCATTTTATTTAATTATTTAAGGTCTTTATCGAAATCATCTTCAGGGCCTGGGAGTTACAAACGTGGTTTATGGTTAACGAATACAGGTAGTATGTAGAAAAAATTGTAAAAATACGACACTCAAGCATGGCACAATTACACAGCAAACAAACACTTTGAGTAGAAATTTTTTGATTGAATGTAAAAAATATATTTTGCATTGTATCCATATTTTCCCACAACCTACATGTATTTGTTAAAATTAAACAATGTTGGTAAATCCCACGAGATCATGTCTGAGCTCATGGGATGCTGTCTGGTGTGATGTAGGTTTCAGAAAAGCGTTTTTTTATCGTGTCAACGTTTCAATATTTATTGAGATCATCTTCAGAGAATGCCACTTCCAACATGACACGACACAATTGCACAGAAGGCAAACACTTTGAACCCAGAAGATGATGTAAATAAAGGCTAAAACATTGGCACGTCCAAGAAAATGTTTTTCTGAAATCTACCTCACACCAGACCGCATCTCACGATCTCTGAAATTATCTATTAATGGTCACTAATCACCACACATTTGTGACAAAATTGTTCTATTTTCTTTCGTACACTATGGGATCGTTGGCAAATATATTTTTTTAATATTTTATATTTTAAAACTCCACTTGTGCTCGTTGGAATTTATGTTTAACAAGCATTCTTTGAAGTCTTTAAATTCTCAATTAGCATCATAAATGAAAACATTAACAAGTTTAAACAATTTTCAAGGAGACATAAATGGATTTAAAAAAGGTCAAATAGTTGCCATTTTACGGTAATATTTTTTAAAAATTTAAAAATTATTACACTCAATTTTTTTTATTCGGTAGAAACTAGGCTTGTAGAATTTATAAATCGACAATTTAGTTTGAATTAAAAATTTAAATTGAACACATTAATTTTTAACGACATACTTAATTAAAAATCACAACCGAAGAGAAAGAGAGATTAAAAAACACGTAAGCGCAATGGTTCACTAAGTGAATGTAGTATGTAAATAGAAAAGATAGTACTTAAGAGTAGGTGAGAGGGATGGGAAACTGATTATACTGGAGGGGCTGAAATGACCTAGCCGTTGGTACCACGGCGTCGGGTCCGATAAGACCTAGGCCTGGGCCCGGATTGTAAACACCTGAGGTGGGTGTATTTCGAAGTCTGATGGTAATTTATTGTAAATTACAAACGATCGAATTGCCGGTGCACAGTGAGAAGTGATCGTGATGTGATTATATGAATCAGTAACCAGCAATCTTGAAGCAGCTGGAGTTATGGCGAGATGCATATTCAACAAAGTCAAATACACCCAAAAAACTTAAGAAAAGTTCAACATCTATTTTAAGTACTTTTTGTGCTTACAATCTTAAAATCTCATAGGAGAGGTTACATTGTTAAATGGTGTAGGTTTATAAAAATAAAGTTTTATTCTTTACTTCTTTTATTCGTTATTATGCTGTTTTATATTTTTATTTTTACAAATCAAAATATGGACATTCTTTTAAGAATATTCAGCATGTACTTAGGAGCAAAGTTTCGATATGGAGCAGCAGGTTTCTCTTCAGCGCGGATATAAACTTTAAAACCTTTAGATAGAATTTGTTATTAAGGTATCTGGATTGCAACGGGGGCGTTTAGAACAAGCCCTTTATATAGTCTCTGGAATGATGCCGGTGTCCTTACTCCGGAACTTTTCAGGGAGGAGGCAATTCTTAGGTTTATTGCTTGACTTTGGTTTAAGCCTTTCCATCTTCTATTTCTTTGTTTTCCGTAACCCTCACTAAGATATGTACTCGTTCCTAAGATCTAGGACGAGACCTCTCGGAATCCGCGGTACTGAAATGTTGAGATTAGGAGGGAATCCTTGCCGCCGGTTGAGGGTTTTAAATTGCTAGATATCCCACCGCGGGCATTACCTACTGCCACAATTATCGAAGATCTGGCCTTATTGAACAAAAGGGATACACCTTCTCTGATGGTCAAGGCAGAATTCTTGCGAATTTTAAATAACTATCCCATTTATAAAGTATTTTATACCGATGGGTCTAAAAAGGAAATTGGTGTAGGGTGCAGGATATTTGCTGATGAGTATAACTTCAGCTGGTCTCTATCGAATGAGGCTAGCGTACATAGCTGAACTTCATGCAATTAGAAGATCATTGAGCATTACAAAGGACTCAGGAATCTGAACCATTATTTTGCTATCATTCGAAAAGTGGTCTCGAAGCAGTCAAAAATAATTTCTCGGTTGTCCCTTACATCTTAGAAATTCACAAATATCTCTATGAAATCAGAACACTCAACAAACATGTGGTATTTGTTTGGGCTCCTAGTCATGTCGGCATTTCTGGAAATGAAAAAGCTGATGAACAGGCAAGAAGCTCTGCAAACCATCCAATTGCAAGACCAGATCAATTTCCTCTCCGTCCAGATGATATTGTCGTTTATGTTAAAAACATTATCAAACGAATGTGGGCGTCAAGATGGAATATCTGTAGAGAAAGTATGAAAGAAATTAAGCCAGTTGTACATAAATGGCCAACCGAGAAACTTGAGCGAAAAGAACTTGTGATTCTCTCCAGATTGCGAATAGGTCATATCGGGCCAATCCATAATAGGCTTTTAATAGGCAACAACCTTCCGACTTGTCCTCGATGTACGCGAAGTGGAGAACGCATCATTTCGACAGTAAAACATATTTTGGTCGACTGTCCCACTTTACAACCCCTTAGGCAAAGGCTCAACCTTTCGACTGATTTACAGGAGTAAGTACGTCCCCAGCGTTTCTTTCGAAATTTATAAAGAGATTTAGGCCTTTTTCCAAATTGTTATACCATTGAATGCCTGCTAATGTTAGAATATGAGTTGTGCATGCTGTTATATTTATGTACATCTGTATGTTTATATTTATATGGGAAAATTATATTTAATTTAAACTTTTAAAGCTATACAAAATATTCATAAAATATCTTTTAATCAGCATAGGATCGTTATTTTATTTAAAAAAACATTTTCAAATAATGAGCCATGGGCATTAGACTTTTTCATAATAAATTTATAAAGAGACAAACGGTTTGAACACTCTTTCGCTTGTGGATAAGTTTTGTAATTTTATTTTGTTTTATTACGTAATAAAATTACACAACATGTAACTCAAGAAAAGCATCAGCATCAAAAAATAACAATGATTTAATATACAGAGTAAATTGTAAAAAACAAGAGCTCACTTAATTATTAAGAAAAAAATCTTAAATACATTAGACCTTTTAGGATATAAAAATCTCAAACCTCAACCTAGTCAACCTTTCTTCACAGCACTATAGAACATTTAACACAATACAGCGGTTGAGTCAAAAAATAACAAATGGAATTCGATAGTTGATAAATTTAGTATTAAATTGTCAAACAATATATGCAGAAATTATCTTTGAAATAATTTGGCATAAATAGTTGTTATCGTTTAATATTTTTAAAAATGCTGGTTTTTTATTGAGTGATTCTGAGCAATATAGCTAACATACATTCAACTAAAAAATGGAATTCGATAGTTGATAAATTTAGAATTAAATTGTCAAAAGATATATGTAGAAATTATCTTTGAAATAATTTGACATAAATAGTCGATATCCTTTAATATTTTTAAAAATTCAGGTTTTTTATTGAGTGATTCTGAGCAATATAGCTAACATACATTCAACTAAAAAATATATGTAGAAATTATCTTTGAAATAATTCGACATAAATAGTCGATATCGTTTAATATTTTTAAAAATTCTGGTTTTTATTGAGTAATTGTGAGATGGATAACAAATATACATTCATCTAACAAATGAAGTTCGATAGTTGACAAATTTAGAATTAATTTGTCTTAAATTTGCAATATTCTGAACCAAAAGTATCGAGAGAAATTAATCGATTCATAGTATGTGATTTTGAGTTGGTTCTTTCATTACGATATCGTTGGTTTATAGGTTCATGCTCAATTTGAAGAAACATAAACCAATATTAATCAGACCAATGACCGATACGCATTCCGTTAAAGGAAGTATATTTTGTCAAATGTGCACCCTCGTTGTAAGTCCAGTCTAGGTGATAATCGGATACTAACACAAAGTTTCAAAAAATCAAATTATAGTGATGCTAAAATAATTATTTAAAAAAAGATTGAGCCAGGTTCAAAAATTGGCATTTTGTAGGATAAACAAGGTTTTAAATAGTTTACACTTAAATTATTTTCTATAAAATAGTGCTAAAATAATTAATACGAGATTAAATCTTTTTCAACTATTGTATAAAATATACGGATTGTTGAAACTCAGGTGTTGTAAAATTTAAAGGGGACTTTTATATTATAAAAATTGTTTTATACTCCTCAATAAGTTAAGGGGTACGTTTTACAACTCAATTTTTTATACGAAAAGAAATTCCGAGAGGACACCATTAAAAGGAGTTTTATTCAGATTCCTGGATTTACAACTTTATTTACGCTTTACAAAAGGCCCCTCAGTAATGGTACGGGGAGGGGTCTACACTCGCTCGGATCCCTTTACACCCCCTTAAAACAGTGCTCACCGACTGATTAATACCTCGGATGGCTTTTTCCTCAAGAAACTTTACTACGAAGTGTAAATTGCTAACAATAAATGGGCGTCTTCTATTGACCGTGGGTTTGGGCAATTACGGCGTTTAGTATCTTGCTTTTATTGAAATGTTATTCCCGTGTTCCTTTCTGGAAAGAGGTAAGAGGCCTTTACTTTATTATTATTGCCCGCTCTAAACCATAGCCGAGGGGCTCGGCTCCCTCCCAGTCTTAATCGTTCAGATTTGGGTATTAACATGTTTTATTGGAGGGACTTTTGCCTTTTATTGGAAGCCTAGCCCTCCAGGGCAATCAAACTGGCCATCCAAAAAAAGTTAATATTTTTCACATCCGGCCGAGAAGATTAAAAACGCATTATTAACAAACATTTACGTTGCCATGGAAAAGTACCAAAATGAGTCCGCACAAAGAATTTCATTAATCTACGTAAATTCCATGTATTTCATGTTAGACATATTAACATAATAAGAAAATATTTTTAGTCTCGTATAATTGTATGGTATTGTATAATTAATGGTAACATAGATAAGTAATGTTCTAATTAAACAAATTCAACTTGTTTTCGTCGTCCTTGATCAATTAATATTTTTTAATTGATTAAACTTTTTAGTCGAGATAACAAAGTCAGCGGCATGAGCGGGATTGATCGCGGGATTCGAACATAGCTCAACTGATAGAGTAAAATATTAATTGGTCAAGCGGTCCACGAACACTAGTGAATTTAATAAGTAAAATGAAGTATATTTCGCTAAAGCCCTCCATGGCCATTTCATTTCTCGCCAAATAGATTGATTACCCGACATTTCAAATATGGCAAAAAGGTGGGGTTGTATGGGAAGTTAGTGTCCGAGTGAATCGACGTCTCGTTAGCTGACGTGGTAGTCAGTCGAAGGTCGTGGGTTCAAATTCCGCTCGTAATACTGATTTTTTTAAAAATCTCGACTAAAAACCTTAATTAATTCTTAAACAGTAATAATGATATAAAAGCCTATTCTAAGCTTTCTTAGACACTTACAAGCTTGGAACACACTTAACCGATGCAACGTTATGCGACGCTACCCGAAGGCACCCGATAAAAATCCAATGTCCAGTTTACCATAAGATAGTATACCCCGTGCACATCTGCCCAATGCTATGCAACGCTACCCGACCCCCACTGTCCAGCTTTTCGTCGGGTAGCATCGAGTACAGTCGAAGTTAAAAGACCCAGACCCTCTTATTTTTATTTCAGACTAAATATATTATTGTCGTTGTGTTAATTACAACATTCCTATTTTATTGTAAACCATATTAACTGAGATTTTAGAAAAAAATTAATTTCCATATGTTTCGTGGTCCGCTTGACCAGGTAAATTCATTCCAATTAATTACCCTACAATTGTGACCGTGACTTTTTTATTTCAACCAAAACCTTAATTAAAGATTAATTCATTGAAATTAATTTTAATAGTTTGGTAGAAAATTAATCAAAACACCGGAATACAATTTTTTGATGTAATGCACTTAACTAGCATTTGTTACACAAATTGTCTCTACTATACCCACTTCCTTCCCCACCACTTCAAAATCAAACATATATAAACATGAAACAGTAAAATCTCACTGGCACTTTCAACACGACATGGTACAATTACACAAAAGATAAACACTTTGGGTGAGTAGAAATACTTTGATAGAATATAAAATATAATTTTTGCATTGTATAAATTCACTTTTCCAAATTCTATATGTATTTTCTAAATGTAAATTATGTTTGTAAATCCCAGGCCCTGAAGATGATCTCAATAAAAGATCGAATCGTCGCACCACAAAAAACGTTTTTCTGAAACCTACATCACACCAGACCGCATCTCACGATATCTGAATAATAATTTATTACACAGTTTTGCTCATAAAATATGACACCACTATTTTTGGTGGTCCGCTTGACCAATAAAATACTTTTCAATTAATTAAGGTTTTGTTTGAGATAAATTTGTTATTGAGAATCAAATAGATTTCACGGCATTTGAAAAATGCCAAAAAGGATGGAAAATTCAAAAGGTTGGGTTGAGATGGGGAGTTAGCGTCCGAGTGCATGGGAGTCACGATAGCTCAAGTGGTAGAGCAGCGCCGTATCTAGCCTAAGATCGTGGGTTCGAATCCCGCTCGTGACACTGATTTTTTTCCCACAATTAAAACCTTAATTAATTGAAAAATATAACTAACAATTTTTTGAACAAAGAAACAAGAGGACACTCAGATTTTTTGCAGTCCATTTCAAACTATGTATATGCAATTTTGCCGTTATATTATTTACAACATTCTTATGTTAATATGATCAAAAATTCATGAGTTATCACAATTATTAAATTATGATGATTAAGCAGAAAATTCATCAAAACACTGGAATAACTTTATTTAAAACAATAATTGTTTTAAATAAAGTTATTTAGTTAAAAACAATTATTGTTTTTAACTAACAATTTATTATATGGTTGTGCTCATAAATTTAACTAACAATTTATTACATGGTCTTAATCATAAAATGTAAATAACAATTTGTTACACGATTTTGTTTAAAATAATGCAGGAGGAAAAATAGAGGTGTTGCGATTGTGATACTGATTTGCGATAAACGCCGTGTGACTGACTGTACGTGGCGTGCGCTTGACCTCACACAGATGAGTAAACCCTGCCAAAACGAGACGAGGCAGCGGGTAGCGTTGCATCAGGTGTTTTCCCGACTTTAAGCATGCCAGATCAGGTAGTTCTCGATCAATCACAACCATGTGGGCGCTGAAGATTTGAACATACAACAGGAAACATTTAGGCGAAATAATTTATGTTAATACTGTAAAAAGTCATTTGCTGGCGTCAGTAGGGTTCTTAAAAGCTGCAAGCCGATCCCTAGTTTTCCTTCTCAGTTGTTCACGTGCCATGTTTGAAATGGGGGTATATTGTGAAAACTTGCTCTGGTTTTTCATTGATTTAAATACGATGTTTTTTTGTTATCGATCAACTTATATAGACTATGGATTTGAGAAGTTATTGGGCTTGTGGTCCCATATGGGCTTGGGTATAAATGACAGTACGTTTGATTTAACTAAATGTGAAACTTTTTTTTTTACTAAAGCAAGCCAGTGAGATTACAAGTTCTCTAGTTGTTGCGTTTGATATTTGTAATCGCACATGAGCAGGTTATTATTGGCGGAAAAATATGACAAGAGAAAAACCGCCAAAATTTGATGAAGATTGACAAAAACTACAGTTAGACGAACCGTCAGATTATTACATTTTCAGTTCATTGGTTGAATTTTTCCAAAATTGAAAAACTAATTTGTTTTAAACATTACTAATTACATCACTTTCAATACAAGATATAAATATTATATGTTTTAATTCACAATGAAACAAATCTCAGTTAACAAAACCTTGTGAATTGCCATAGCAAGTCACGCTTACTGACAACAACCTGAAAAGAGCCTTCAGGCATCTCGCACTCGACATTAACATCTTCTGGCACAAAGAAAAAGCTAATGTCAGGACTGTCTGCTCCCTAAAAAATCCGATCAAGGGCGTCAACATTGATTTCTCTAAGATAATGTTCCGATAAGGTACTACTTTATTGTTAGTAAGAAAAATATATCAGAAATGCTAGAAGTGCACCCAGCTATCTCTAGATCGTCGGCCTTCATTCACCAGTCACCGACGTTCGAAAATAAAGATATTAGGAAATTCCTGGACCGTCTTTGTGTTGAAAAAAAACCTGTTGTCCAGGAGGAATAATAATTCATTTGACATATAACACAACAATAAAGAGAATCAAAGGAAGTTAACAAACGAAAACAGAGAAACTTAAATTATTAGAATATATATTTTAAAGTGGTTTTATTGAGGATTTAAAAAAAATAAATAAAATCACTATTTTATGTATGACTTTTTGAAAGTAGAATGTTCAGGAGTAGACTGTAGCTGAAGTCTTAGGATTTATTATGCTCTGATTAAATATCTGGAAATATCAATAATAAAAATTATTAAACAATTAATTAAGGTTTATAGTTGAGATTAAAAAAAGTCATTGTTACGAGCGGGATTCGAACTCACGATCTTCGACTAGATACGCCGCTGCCCTACCACGAGCTAACGTGACTTCGATCCACTCTGACACTAACTTCCCATCTCAACCCCACCTTTTGAATTTTATCTAAACAAAAACCTTAATTAATTGAAAGATATTAATTGGTCAAGAGGACCACAAAAAATAGTTATTTAATAAGTTAAAAGGGGCGTCGATGGTCGCAAGGTTGTCTTGGACACGGCGCTCATCACTGTAATGTAGAGGTCCCGGGTTCGAATCCAGCGGGCCCTGCATTCCAGCCATACATACTTACAAATGGGCTTTTTTTCAAAAGCACCCTCACTCTGAGGGTTTATATGACCTCTGCTGCTGCGAACCCTCGTTAAAAAAAATATAAAATAATAATTAAAAAAAAATTAAATTAAATTAAATTAAAATTTAAAAGCTTCACTAAAGCTCACCCAGAATCAAATAGATTACACGACATTTGAAAACTGGCGAAAAAGAGGGAAAATCGAAAAGGTGGGGTTGAGATGGGGAGTTGATGTCCGAATGGATCGAGTTCACGATAGACCAAGTGGTAGAGCAGCTGCGTATCTACCCGAAGATCATGGGTTCGAATCCCGCCGGTGACAGTGACTTTTTTAACCCATCTAAAAATCTTAATTAATTGAATTATATTAAGGCTTAATGAAGAAGAATTAACGAGACCAGGCCCCTCGAGATGATCTGGAAAGTAAATCTTTCGTAATTTTTCTACCAAAAATGTAATCCTTTTGAAAAAATTAAAACATGCAAACAAAACTCAGTATTATTGAACCAGGATGAAACTTGCAGTGAAACGCATTCAAAATTAAGAAAACAATGTTATTAGAAATTAACTTTTGTCTTTTTTTAATGCATACCCAGTGGCCAATATTGTTTTCTAAACCACAACCTAATTGTAATTATGATTTTTTTATTGTAATACTTTTGTGTACGTTTTGAGAAGATATACAATTAGAAGTTTTTTACATCCTAGAAATAATTTTCAAGAATTTTCCAAATTCCTAAACAGAGTAAAATCTTTCTGAGACGAGTCTGGAGAATAAACTTGGAAGGACTTATTACATTTTAATTTACCTAATTCCTCAATGAAGATGGCTCAAAGCCGAATCGGGTTTGACAGACATCGAAATATCTTGCCGAAGATCGTGGGTTCGAATCCCGCTCGGAACACTGACTCCTTTTTGTCTCAACTAAAACCTTTAAGCAATTCAAAGTAATTCAATTGGTCGAGCGGACCACGAAACTAATTATTAAGTAGAAATGTGTAGTGATTAGCGGCCGTTAATCGATAGTTATTCAGATATCGTGAGATGCGGTCTGGTGTGCACTCTCAACACGACACGCAAGACTGGCACAATTACACAGAAGACACACTTTGAGCCCTGAAGATGATCTCAATAAAAGATCGAAACGTTAGCACTACAAAGAGCTTTTTCTGAAACCTACATCACAACAGACTGCATCTCACGATATCTGAATAATTATTATTAAGTAGTGTTAAACCTGTTTAATCGTAACATGAATATGTATTTTATCGATCATTGTTCCTTGAAATAAATATCGCCTTCTGGTTTTCAACAGAGTACGGAAGTAAAAAAAAAAATTTCTGCCTTAACACGCTTGAGAACAAATCACGGTATTTGCGGTTCTTACCTTCATAGAATTGGTCTTAGCCCGTCGCCAAATTGCTCCATATGTGATGAGGTAGAGAATATTAGGCATATTGTCTTTTTCTGTCCTGAATATGAGAGAGAAAGAGAGAATCTTTTAAGACAGATCTTCCAGCTGGGGGAGGTGATCAAGCCATTCAGCTATGAAACCTTCTTGGCAGCAAGTAGTGGGGTTATATACAGATATATTTTTGGCTTCCTTCAAGATAGCGGAATAGATATATAGACTATTCAAATAATAATCAATGTCCAGGAGACCTTCCCGCGCGGCCGGAGGAGTGGAGTGCTCAGGGCGCGTTATGCACCGGGTCGCGGGGAGGATGTAGACTTTTCAACAGCGATGTAAGTGGTTTTTATCTGTATCCTCCCAGAGCACCCGTAAGAGAGGGCGTAGTTCCCAATTGTAAAAAGAAAAAAAAATCAGGGGGGGGCGCTCTAGGCCTCTTCTTGGTGGCTTTGGTCGGCTCGCGCGGGTCGGGTGGATGGTGTCGCTGGCAAAACAAAAACAACATGTATTTACTATTAATTCGCTCTCCTTTTATTATTTTTAAAACATAATTATCTTTTATGGTATAAAACAACGTTACGCTTGACCTAAGGTCAATAGGTGTTTTTAACCATTTAAGTTTTTATTTTCCCATGCCGCCTGCTATTTACAGAATTTCCTTATTCGTATAAGGTATAACAACGCTTTAACTTTTTTTTTATTTATATTTTACTTCGTAATAGATAAAATACGGGAAAAGAATAAAGATAAACTCTAATTTATTGCAATTTACAATACCGCCGACAGTTTTTATCTGTCGATGTCACTCACAATTCGTGTACTTTACTTACGATTTGAATATGTAAAGGAATAAAGTCTTCGTGAAAGGTGAAATAAATCACTATATAAAATAACCATAAACGTACTTGGGAACCTCAACTCTGTGCATTTATAAATACCGTGGCTGAGAGAGAAACTTACATCTAAAAGAAGATGGCTCGATGTGTTAATAAAAGGGTGCTATTTCATTCTTTGGCTTCAAAGAATGCCACCCCATATGAGAATTGGGCTTGAGCACGGCAGCGGGTATTTGACTCCCCCGGCTAATACAGTTTTGGTATAGTAGTACTCACAATTTGGTCGGTTATATAATGGACAACATCAAGAACTCCAATGTACTTAAGATAGAGTCGGTGGTTTGGATTTATGAATTGATAGCATTGGGGACTGAAATGACCTGATAATGCTGATGCCATTCTCATACTCAACCTCAGCTGGACGGTCAACCCGGACTTCCAACTCCTGGGGTTGATTCTCCATTCTTGCCTATAATTAACAGTAAATTACAAAAGTTTGAATGGCTAGTATACTGCGAGAAGTGATAGGCCTACCAATCCCTCATCATCCACTCATCAGCTTGTTCAGTTTAAGGGTTGCCTTCATCCAGCAATGACAATATTTCTGTCCCCCCTTAGCCTCGTAATGCGCTGTGATCTACTACCCGGCCTTTTACAAGCATTTCCTGCCTTCCGGAACGACTAAAGCCCTGGCCAAGCGCCTCTGCGGTATCAACTCCACTCCTATGACTTATTATCACTATGATATTGCTAACTTTTAGTTCAAGATGATGTCTTTTCATGCTTAAAAAGAATACGAATGAATTAAAATGGAGAAAAGACGAGAGAAAGTGTTTCTTTACGAAATGAATTCATTACTATTTTACTTTACTTCATTCTGCTATTCTTACGTAAAACCCATATTACAAGAAATAAATAATTTAAAAAATCGGGTTAATATTTGGTTGTTTTTGTTTTGTTTTATCCATGTAACAAGAATCTAAAGGTTAATTTAATTAAAATTAAGAAAGAAAATAAGAATAAATTACAAATTTTTCTATTCATTTTGCAACATTTTAGATGATTAAATGAGATAGCGGTAATTGTCCGCCCGGCCTCTGCCTCAATGTCCCCATTTTGGTATGTACTACAATTAGCAAAACTTAATTTAAGGATAAAACTCAAAATGTCAGAAGATTCGTGATTTTCTTGCGAAAGGTTTTTGTCGGAATCACTCATCTGCCTACCCTTTCCAAATGTTTGTCCAACAGCCACCAACGGGCCCGTCTGGTGACCCTGGGAAATGAAGATATTACATCTGGAGTAGGAGCAACGTCAGCTATTGTAACGACTCTATTCAGTCCCCCACGCAACTTCTCCATAAAACGGTAATTATTCCAAACTAACGCCAACTAATTCTTCAACGAGAGTGAAAGCTGTTCATATGGTAATGCGACACATTACGAGCCGTCTCCAACTATCCACGGCACCGTTATGCGCTTCATGAAAATTCATATCCTCGGCCGCGGATTTCGAGAAAGTTGTGGGTCAGTAAACACCGTTTTTTATTCAGTTTAACAGTTTAATGTATGCTTTTAAATAACTGCCAAACTGCATAATTGACGGCCATCCGTATAATCTTATCAATTAAACACATTAACATGGTGTCGTCTTAGTTTAGGGTACGTAAAAAGATCTTCCAATATGAAAACAAAGGACTCTTATTTTTTATCTGCATAAAGTAAAAAATAGTACCTTTTATTTACATATATTTTACAGAGTTAAATATTACGCACGGGCCTCTGCAGATTTAGTCAATCATATAAATATGCTTTTTAACTGATCGGCATCGACAATAGGCACTGAACGAGTCTAGTTTATTCCCATGTTGAAGCTGATACACTGTAAAGTTTTCACCCCATTTCTTTTCCTGTCATTAAGAACAAGATATATAGTGTTCAACTAAAATTTTCACCCTACATGACTCTTCATGAAACAACCCATCTAACTATTTGCTATACCACCACCATCAACAACTACTGTACCTGTAAGAAGAAGAAGCAATACTAATGAAAACTGCAGAAGTGTTCTTTTTGTTTATCGTAAACTATATTATGAAATATAGCACCAAGATATAAAATTTCAGGTTGAGCAAGCTTAATATAAATAGCATAAACTTATCATTTTTTGAGAATCAAACAGATTACTTTTTTGTCTCACGCGCACTGTGTGTTCTTCGAGGGTATGGAAAAGTCAAATTGCATTTGTGCAACAATATCTACCTAAATCGGAGTGAAAGCACCAAATACTTCATGTAAGTGCATAGGAGCATCTTTTTCATTACAATGGAGGGCTTATTCTTAATTAACCTGACGCATATCGAGTACTTTATGGCTCTGTGAACGAATCCTGGCGTGTGAATGTAATTCATTAGCGCGAATGGATAGGCTTATCAGTTCAATATCGAGTACTCTGCTGTAGTATAATAACTAGGTTATTCTTGTTACTTTCTATGAGTGTTGTTAATGTTATTTTATCCATTATTGACGAGATTTTGAGGGAAATGCTTTCCCGTATACACGGTCGTCCTTAAAAGGACAATAAGGATCTTTAACATCCACACCTAGCCTATTGATTCAAAAGATCAGAGCTGACTCATCTCCGCATGTGATAAAAGAGTGTTACTGCCTCAGCATTGGTGCTCAGGAAGCTCAGCCCCGAAAGCCCAAGACTCTCGCTCCCCGTTTGCCCATTCTGCATAAAGCATCAGACCATATGCCGCTCACCACTCTACCTCCAACAGTATTGGGGATTCCCCAGCGTAGAACCTGCCGGATCCACACCGGGCGCGGATTTCTTCATAGTGGAATTGCTAACCAATCCTTAGAGAGGGCTTTTACAGTAGGCTTCCTACCAAGCTGAGCCTACATTTACACGCAAAGTATTCTTGAGTAAGAGTAACCGATTCACTACTCGTTCCCATCCACCACTACTCACGCATTCGCGGGACTTTGCGCATAATCACGGCATTCTCAACGCTTATACGCTGCTGTCCGATCCGCCCTATCCCGGGTGTATAACGGTGGTCATACACAAGTTTCGTGTGAAGGTCACAGAACAGAAGACAGCCTCTTCTCTAAGTACGCGCCAGGGGTCTCACCACGGTCAACTTGTCCATTCCCAGGTAACAGGGGCTGAATTTGGAACTTAGTATAGACGGTTATGCACTCTCCCCCGTCTATGCAGACAGATCTGGTACCCTAACCCACGTGTGACTCTTGTAAAACACCCCCGCCCCATGCCGGCACGAGTACAGCTTGTGCTTTGGAAAGGTTGGCCTTCAGGGCTACACCTTTATCTTGCTCCCGGACACCCCCCCCCTTGTAACCAAGGGTTGGGAAGGGGTCATAGGAAAGAGTAAAGAAACCTGGATTGAAAGCGGGACGTGGACGAGGAAAACAAGGGCCCTTTTCAGGTCGCTGAGCCTTGACGACATTATACCCCACTTTGAGGTGCCCAAGATTTGAGGATCGTTAACGTCCGCGTATTCGGCAAAATAGTCTGCAAAATAAGAAAAACGACATCTCAACCCAACCCATGATCTAGCGCGGCCAGGGTTCACGGCGGCAGGCTGATCCATGTCTCAAGGACATAATTTATTTCAATTGCGTACACATTGATTTTTGTATTTTCATGTTTGTGACGTATTGTATTTATTACAACGAATGTATTTATTTGCTTGAATAGACTAACCCCAAAGATTGTTACATAGACGTATTCTGAAGTAATGTGAATGCGAACCAGAGTATTATGTTTTATCTGTGTTTCTGGGTATTTGTGTTGCGAATTGTGTTATTTTATATAAAATCCTGAGAGATGGAGAGGCTGGCGTTATATCGAACATCAAAAATACGAACGGAGAAATTATTTACTACTTTATTAAAAGCTCTAGAGCAATCTGTATAGATGACTTCGGTATAGCCATATTCGCTTGTGTCCATAGGAAATTGGAGTAATAGTAAGCAAAGTTTAAAATAATTACAAATCTAAAGTAATTAAAGTTAAATGTGCTGGATTTGGAATGAAATTAAATTATTGATCATTGCCTTTAATGAGATTTTTTTTCTGCTCTACAGTGTTAAAATACGAGCTTGTGAAAGACCCGTTTATTTTTCGCGTATAACTTGATTATTTGAGTGGAATAGATAGAAAATATAAAAAAAACTCCATCTTTTGACAATTTGACGTCAGCACGTCACCTTCAGACGTGAAATGATGAGAAAAGCAATGCAACTGGAATTGAAAAGTCATTTTTGTTGGTAGGCGTAAATGAAAATGAGGCTTTTTCTCTGAGCCAATGGTCCGGGTGACTATATTAAATTTCCAATTAAGCGGCTACGTAAAGAACCGGAGTCGATTTGGTCTTTGTGAGGTGTTGAGATGAATAGAAGTGGA
Source organism: Cimex hemipterus (assembly GCA_039619505.1). Lineage (NCBI taxonomy): Eukaryota > Metazoa > Arthropoda > Insecta > Hemiptera > Cimicidae > Cimex > Cimex hemipterus. The sequence continues at coordinate 10,188,101 of CM077102.1, forward strand.
GGATGAGGCATTGTTACCAAGTCGGGCGCCTGGCTTGTTATTAGACCGGCCATTCGCTTGACAATCCCTGACAGCCCTGATTCAATGAAGTCCCCATTCAACTGAATTGATGTCCTCCCCAGATTGTAGCCTTCCTGCTTTCGGAATAAAAAGAAAACCGCCGACTCAATCGCCAACCTTTTTAAGAAACCATATTGAAATAACCGGGCGTTACGCAGCTGTGGGACACCCTGTTTCATTTCAGAAATGTGGATTCCGCCCTGTGGTAATTACTGCCAGGGTATACTCCTACAGATAAAATAGAAACGTATAATAAACACAAAAAAAAACACATTATAAACTGGTAAATTAAACCAAAAATATTAAATTCAAATTTTAACAATAATCCTCAATATGGATATAAACATGTAAACACAAACCCTTTAGTGGCATAAAGTATTCTAAAATACCTTTTGAGGCGTATTGACGAATAAATATTAATAAATAATAATCGACTGTTGAAGGACGACCGTCATGATTTCAGTCTGACCTAAAACGCTGCCGGATTCCAATATAATTCTTTTTCACCTTCCATTGCACAAATTGCTTCATGTAGTTTGCACTTATTATTTCTTTTTTTGTTAATAGTGACTCCGTAGCCCGGATATCACGACTTTTCTATACGGCATTCTCGAGATTAATACTGGCATTTGGCATATTGTATGAAAATTGATAAAGTAAATAAAATACAGAAACATTTTCGAATAAATAAGTCATTGCGAAACAATGCCACGCCTTGTATAGGTAGGTAAAAGTGTTTTATAAGATTTAATATTTAAAAATAACTGGAATAGTGTTTTCTTGAGGAACAACGTAGGTTCTTAAAAAATATTACATACTGGTAATTTAAATTTGATAAATTTACAATGTTTTAGAAGTCATCGTTGTGCCTAATGACGTTTTTCAAACAGCCAATACAGACTAAAACTACCATTTTATTACATGACAATGAACACATTTTAGGGTAAATTTGAATTAAATTCAATTATAATAAAGTTCAAAATTGACAAAGATGTGAGGTCGTAGAAAACTCAAGCGGATGAAAATGTAAATGACCAAGGATTTGTTGATGATGTGATTTGCAAAGTGGCGTAATAAAAAACATCAATTTCGAAGTACCTGTAGGTAGAAAAATAAGAAGGGTTAATGAGATAAATAAACAAGAAAGAAAGGGGAAATTGAGTGATTAACAAAACATATATGATTTGTTTGTAAAAAAAGTGTTTCGGGTAACGATTGAGAGAGAGAGAGAGAGAGAGAGAGAGAGAGAGAGAGAGAGAGAGAG
>CM077102.1:10204502-10215418 GCA_039619505.1 Cimex hemipterus
GAGAGAGAGAGAGAGAGAGAGAGAGAGAGAGAGAGAGAGAGAGAGGGAGAGAGGGACAGACAGACAGACAGAAAGAGCAAGATACGTTAATCAAATTGTGTATCGGTTAGATATCGATGCAATAGGTAACAGTAAACATTTATTGATTATGATACTCGTGTAAAAAAATGTTACTTTGTGTCCATGAAAATCCATGTTTAGAAAAAATATTATAACAAATCCTCGAGGAATGTCGAGTACTATGGGACAGTATGAGTCCTAATCAGACTATCACATTTTCATTATTTATACGTGTAACAATTTTCTGTGTTTATTAAATGTATAGTTTTATCTTTGACTGATGACGCCCTAAGGTAGAGAGAGGCTGGCGACATGCTATGAAAATGAGACAGTCAATTACTTTAATATCCAAATCCTAATTGATTTGGAAAAAGCGTCAGAAAAGGGAATTGTAAAGAAAGTAGAGGAATGAAATGCGAAAATTAAAGGAAGAGAACAGCAAAGAAGAACACTGATGAAGGCCAATGTAGTTTGTAAGAGCTACAAATTGCTTAGTTTCTATTAATTAATAAATTTTTCCTATGAACTGTGGAGTGCATAACAAATAAACAACTCTTTACTCATCATTACTTTCCTTACAAAGTTGGCAGATATTTAAATGTGAAGAATGTGAAATATTCTTTATTTTTTAACGTGTTTATTTTTAAGATCTACAAGATTTGAAGGTTCATTTAGTCAACTTTTGCTCCCAAAAAACAAAGAATTCCGTCATTTTCTGTTCTTTTAAGAGTAATTATCACTTAGAATGCGTCCGAGGAGATCCAATTCTACCGGTGAAAATTTAATTCAACACCATAATCCCTCCTACTGTCACAAAACGAGCTCGGATTTCTTATGAGTTCCCACTTCAAAAAAAGTTTTAATTTCAAAGGTAGTCTGTAGACATGGAGGAGATCTAGAAATAATTGTAGGGCCCGTTCCGACTTTCCTCATTCTCTTAAGGCGCTTCTTTCGCCCCTCTATTCATTTTCTCCTTTTTCTTAATGCACGTCCGACATTACCAACGTGCTTGTCATTATCTTCCTTACTCATATTCGTGAATTTCCTTTCGGAAAAACCGAAAGACATGCATAATTAATCCTTTGTGTTTAATTTATTTACTTTGTTTACTATGTAATCTATTTGATGTATGGAAATTGTATTGAAATAACTATTAAATGCTTAACCATTTTTTTTATTTAAAAAAACCTGTTTTACAAGAAAGTTTATCTAAAGAGACCAACTTTGAATATTCATATTAAACGTGTCTTGTCAGTAGGTTTCGCGATAACATTATTGACTCATCACCTGAAACATGCTCAGGAGCGAAGAAAATATATACATTCAATTAATGGTGTTTCCAGTTATCAGAGGTTCGATAGTGTACTTTTTATCTTTTAAGACCGAAACGCATGTTATGTTTAAAAATAAAATGTTGGGTTGATAGACAAATTAATGACTGGTTAGTAATGAATGTTTTTTTAACTTTGGCAATCGTAAGATTATTATCATTAAATTATCCACGGAATTTCGTGGTCCTCGTGACCAATTAATATATTACAATTAATTAAAATTTAGTTGATATAAAAAAGTCAGTGGCACGAGCGGGATTCGAACCCACGATCTTTGGCTAGATACTCCCGTGCTTTACTTAGCAAGCAGCCTTTTCCACGTTTTCGTTACCCTCTCGACCTGTGTCCGGTAACCCAGAGAACCACATAGCCAACAAGCCCGTTTTTCCGATACCTTTCGTTTTCAAATACCACTCGAACTATCTCGAAGTGCCTCGACATCATTCATGGAAGAAGCCAGAAGGTAGTAACGGGCTTAGGGAATCAGTACAGACAAGGTAGGGCAAACCGTCACTATAAGGGCGTATCAAATCGCATATAATTCGGCAGTAGTGTCGGCAGAGGCCATGTAGTTGGTTGGAGACCTTCTCTATACAAGGCAATCATGACCTTGTAGATCCGACGAACCAACCGCCGTGGCCTCTTAGAGGGAGAGAGTAGGCATGAGACCTGAGGTAAAGATGGTATTTGACCCACTATTAACTCTTAAATGGACAACGTAATAAACTAATAAAATGGAACTTTGGTTTTTCCTATATAAAGTATTTCCACATTTTTATAAGTTTTTTCACTTCTGAGGACAACGATAAAAGAAATTTGAAATGGGTCAAATTAACAAAAGTTAGAGCAAGTTAAAAAAAAAATTATTCGGCTATAGATAAGGAAAAATTAGTCATTATTTTAAATTATATTCAATAATACATTTATCCCAAAATATTATGTGGAAAAATTGTTTTACGAATTTTTCAGTGAGCCGTATATTCAAGAAAATTCTTAATAAAATTTTGACTGGCCTAATAAAAAAAAAAAATTCCACTAGTTAACTGTAATAATTAATTGATTAGTTTTCTTGTTCTGCTTGCCCAATTAATATCTTTCAATTAATTAAGGTTTTTAGTTTAGATAAAAAATCAATGGCACGAGCGGGATTCGAACCCACGATCTTCGGCTAGATACGCCGCTACTCTACCACCTGATCTATCTTGATCTCGATCCACTCGGACACCAACTTCCCATCTCATCCTCACTTTTTGAATTTTGCCTCCTTTTTGCAATTTTTCGAAAATTTCGTGTAATCTATTTGATTCTCGGCGCCAAATGAAATGACTACGAAGAGCTTAGTGAAGGTATGCTTCATTTTTACTTATTAAATTTACTAGTTTCCTTGGTCCGCTTGACCAATTAATATTTTTCAATTCGTTAATGTTAGTGTCCGAGTGGATCCAGAGAGGATAGATGTAGATCAGCGCCGTATCTAGACGAAGGTCGTGGGTTCGAATCCCGCTCGTGACAATTACTTTTTTTAATCTCAACTAAAAACTCTAATAATATAAAACATTTCAATTTTTTAAATCCCACATATAATTTTTAAGCTGTTTTAAGTAAATTCTAAATCTTTTGTTATAATGGATATGAAAAATTGGCAGGACGCCATGAAGAAACAGGATCATTAATTTATGAATTAATCATTAGCCCTGTTATAAAAATTACTGAACAACGACTTTAGATGTTAGATAAAAATTTATAATTTATACTATCAAAATTAAATAATTGGTACAATTGATCTATTATTGTAGTAAGTAATTATTAAGTATATATTAGTGAAACTTTAAACTAATTTTTATTTATTTAAAACTGCACTTGGCCAAAACCCTCGAACATTATCGTTCTCTCGATCAAAATGTTTGTTATAATATCCAGAAGGGAATCAGATACAACACATCGTACTTTCTTCAGCTATTTCACGGCGAATTCTCTGGGAAGTGTGAAATTCCTAATTTGCATAGAATATTATGTTAAAGCGTGCCCGGGGCGGTCAGCCCCCCTCTGGGTGGGGACATTGTCCAATCAGCAGGGCCGGAATCGTTAAAAATAAAATATGCTTATTGGTCAGTTAAAGCGAAAGAAGCGGAAGATACTTTATTTATCCTTTGGGCACGTACGAGCCTTTAAGGATGTAATTATGATGCAGGATAAGCAGGCTTCGGGCTTCCTGTCCGAGTGTGCAATAAGTGCCGTTTGACATAAGGTTGAAACCCGAATCGTTTCAAAATCGTTCCATTCATACTCTCGCTCATTTACTAACTGTTCAACAATTTACTAACACACTTCGTTATTACTATAATTTTAACATATAGAATTACACTAAACATGCACATGTGCGCCCAATAAAGTTGAAATAATTTTGGCTTTTTCTTATGCTTTTCCTTTAGCATGTCTTATCGACAAACTAGCCTGTATTAAGATTACTTTATTCAAAAGAGCATCAATCGAAATCTTTCTTGAAAAGCCTAAAATCGAAAAGAGGCCTAAATAAAGAGTGATATGTTAAGTTTTTCCATTTCTTACAGCGAACTTTTAAAGGAAACTATACAAATTATGAACACTTTTCAAATGAAAAGAGTTATTGTAAAATGTGACATTAAATTTTACTAATCTGTCCCTTTTTTTATAAGAGAAACTTATTTTATTATTTAATTATGTATATTAATTGCTGCTCAACTCATCTCTTGGCAAATGAACAAGTTTTATCCTTCAAATCCAACTTTCTTGGTTATACAAATGGTACAGGAACGTAATTAACCAAACGACGTTTTTCCTCATCCGCAATAAAGCTAAATGAGAAGGATTTGGCCTAAATATTTAGGTTAATATTAAAAAAACTAAAATTTTTACTGATTTCTGTCAAAAATTTCATTTTGTGAACTCTCCGTATGCTATGAGGCAAACATTCTTTTTCTATTTTATTACACGCCCAACGTAATATACTAAGTTATAGGATATAAAACACCTCTCCATAAGCTATTTTGAAAAAAGCTCAAAAATCAAAATGTCCTGTAATGTTTTACCAGAATAAAATTTCCTTCAACAATAATCACATCTTCTGTTACAGTCTTACATATTACGATTGATATGATTTTTTGACCGTCTATTTCTGTACACGTTCGAAAAAAATTCTCAATCAATTTTATATTGAAAAAATCGTACAGGATTTTAGAATGGGTAGCAGATATTTATTATTCCGGACACGAAATTTTATAAAAGGGCTTCCCGAAAATGGCGTTTCAAGCCCCAATTGAGACGGATAAACCGCGAATGGTATTGCACGAATCCTGGTTTTTTTCGATTGTACTTTTACCTTTGAAGAGCGTTGACAACAAATTTATTATAATTTGTTCACCATACTAACATCGCTTTAGATTGAAAAATTAAAAAATTATAATAAAGATTTAATTCTGGGTGAATTTAAAACATTTATGTAAATACGAGAATGAATAAAAAAATATAATTTTAAATTTTCACTTTTTTTAAATAGTTTTTTTATGGCCTCATGAACTGTGCATATCTCGCCAGACTATTCGTATTATATTTATTCCGTATTCTTTTTTGGGGGGGGGGGGCTGAAACACGGGTCAGAGGCGACGGCGGGAATCGACCCCAAAAAAGAGATTTTATTTTAAAGTCCAACGCTCTCGTATGTCATGCTAAATTAAAAAGAAAATGGTAATTTTCACACGTAGCCAAAAACTATTGATAAGAAGTGGAAATAGAATTAAGACCATACGGGTATAAAAGCGACGTGCCACATCCACGTATGGTAATGAATCGAAGACAGATTAGTAAATTAAACACCAGAAAATCATAATATTGTAGAAATTCACGAGTTTTCGGGTCCGCTTGACAGATAGATATCTTTCAATTACATAAGGGTTTTAGTTGAGATAAAAAAATCAGGGTCACGAACGGGATTCGAACCCACGACCTTTCGGCTCGATACGCCGCTTCTGTACCACCTGAGCTATCGTGACCTCGATCCACTCGGACACTAACTCCCCATATCAAACCCACCTTTTGTATTTTCCCTCCTTTTTGCAAAAAGGAAACTAGGGAATTTAATAAGGAAAAACGGTGTATACCTTCACTAAAGCTTTCCGTGGCCATTTCATTTGTCACCGAGAATCAAATAGATTACACATTTGAAAAATGGCAAAAAAAATCTACTGAAATTCTTTTGAGCCAATGAGTGTTTATTACATCTTGGTATAATTATTCAGATATCGTGAGGTGCGGTCTGGTGTGACGTAGGCTTCAGAAAAGCTTTTTCTTAATCGTGCCAACGTTTCGATCTTTATTGAGATCATCTTCAGGCCTCATTGTTAGTCTTCTGTGTAATTCTTGCGTATGCTCTGAGGGCACTCTCAACACGGCAGACAAGAATGACACATCTACAAGGAAAACGAACACTTTGCGCCCTGAAGATGACTTCAATAAAGGTCAAATGTTAGCACGATAAAGAAAATGCTTTTCTGAAACTTACATCACACCAGACCGCATCTCACGATATCCTAATAATTATCGATTAACGGTCACTAATCTCTACACATTTTGGTATAGTTCCAAATAATTTCTTTTGATTGTAGATAATTGGAGAATGCAGGGTGGATCAGGCCCAGTCGAACATTATACCCGAAATCTGGCTAGTCTGCCCAGGCTTTCTCTCTCTCTCTCTCTCTCACTCACTCACTCTCACTCTCTCTTTCTCTGTCTTCTTTCCATCTCCCTATTTTTTGGTCTTCTTTTTTTGTAATAGGCACTTTCCCCTAGTGTAAACGTAGTAAAAAAATTTGTTTTTCTAATGCATTTTAATGCAATCCTGGACTAAGTACTTTAATATAATTACTAAATTACAAATAATTTTTGTTTTTGCTGGTCAATTAGTGTGTGAACTGGTATGTTTTTTGAACTAGGCCAACGGCCTTTCATATTCAAAGATAAAAAGAGAAAAATTTGCATCCTGATTGAGAAACAATATGCGATTTCAAAGTAAATTAAGACATAGCAATTTTCTCGTTGATGCTCTGTGTAATTGCCTCTACTGGAACACTGGCTATGATCTTCCAGCCTCACCCCGAATGAAATAATAAGTAAAACACAGTCGATTTTCATATTTTCTAGTTATGCCGACTCCCATCGGACCGGCCACATGGTTATACCTTTGTCACGTCCCGAGCCCCATTAAAGTAGGATTGATATCATCTCAGGCCCAAACAACGGCCAAACCCCCGTTTCCTCACAATTACAGGAAACAGAAAATTGAATCGAGCTCCGTATATTTTTTTTTCTTTATAGGACCGTGTTTCGATCTGGTGGGGAAGAGACCAGGCCGAATTACCGCCGCCCCAATCAGGTCGGGTTATTACCTCTATACAATGGGAACGGGTTTTCAGGCACATTCTGCCCCGCCCAACACGACTACCCAATAAGTCATACTTTCCTGACAAAACATAGAGAAAAAAAATATTTTCGGATGCCGGTAGCTTTGCTGGCTATGGCATCTTCCCAATAAAACCATTTCCATTCCATAAAAATGTATTGACTCAGTGGACGTAGTTTAAGACAGTGTTCTTCTCTCCAACGTCAAAGACATTATCAATGCATCTCCAAATACTTCAATTGTCCAAGTTTCATATTGTATTTTCTTTCAGCCATTCGAAAATTCGGAAAAAACAAAGATTGTCCAGTAATACCTTTTCATTAAACTTTAATCCTGTTGTAATGTGTGGTAATTAGTGATCGTTAATTGATAATTATTCCGAAATCGGGAGATGCGGTCTGGTGTGATGTACGTTTTAGAAAAACATTTTCTTTGTAGTACCAACGTTTCGATCTTTATTGAGATCATCTTCAGAACCAGGGATCTAAAAACACTTTTCCACATCCAAAATGTAATTGTTCAATGTAAACAACGTTTGTAAGTCCTAGGCCCTGACGATGATCTCAATAAAGATCGTAACGTTGGCACGATAAAGAAAATGTTTTTCTGAAACCTACATCACACCAGACCGCATCTCACGATTTCTAAATAATTATATCTGGTTCCAAATTTTAATCCATTATTTATGTTCTACGGTTTCTAAAGAAAGTACTTTTACCCTGTTTCATAATGTTACAACGTCCACATACTCACAAACCGTGTTGTTTATCAATTCAGATTATTCATTTCAATAAAATTTAAATTTATTAACCTCTATATTTTGTAATTGTTTTGTAATAGCATACACAATATATATATATATTTTTTTAAATTTTTTTATGGGAAGCGGTCAATCAAAAACATGGCTATTTATTAAATCTACAACGTTTGTTAAAATATAATGTTACGTAAATTTCTCTCTCTCTCTCTGTCTGTCTCTCTCTCTCTCTCTCTCTCTCTCTCTCTCTCTCTCTCTCTTTCTCTTATGCTCGGTTTTTACATACCTTTTTCTGTCCCTGTCTGTACCTCTCTTTATATCTCTTTATTTTTTCCTCTCACTCTCTTCCATTCGTCCTACCATTCTTTAATATTCATTTATTTCATTTTAAGATTTCCTTCACTCCTCCCGTTGTTGTCTTATTGTCTCATTTCATTGCCTAATCTATCACCTATTTACTTCATAGTATATTGTTTAATCTTTGTTCCTCCTCTCTCTCTCTCTCTCTCTCTCTCTCTCTCTCTCTCTATCTCTCTCTCTCGCTCTCTCTCCCCTTTTTTTTTCAATCTTTGTTTATTTTCTAGAAACCTTTCCGTTATGTTTTACCTCTCTCCCTCGATCCCTTTCTCGCCTCAATTTTATCAGGTCTCACTATCTCAGTTACTTTTTCAAATGGATAATAAATAGATGATGAGCACAAGAAAAGTGTGACAGCCGCAGAAACACGAGATAATGTTCAAATGTGAAAAGCATAATATTTTAACTTAACATCCAAAGAACATAAGTTGAATTAAACAAATAATTTAATTAATTAAAACCGGTTTTCCTTGATGAATATAATAATCAGCGTTAAGGTGTACGGGACCGCGGTTGCTGATTAGTGGCCGACTCGTATTCGCCATGCTAGTTCGAATCCTGTCCAAATATTTTGAATTTTATTTGATATTATTTTGGAAAAATGTTTCAACAGCAACCAACGGGTAGTTTGTTTTAAGTCGTCCTGTTTGATAGGATTACCTTATTTGTAACATGTAAAAACACTTTAAGCAATTTTTCCAGACGTAGCTATTCATATGAAAACGAAATTAAAAAAAAATATTAACATAATACGATGGAATGAAATATTTGTAAATTTGCATAATGTATGATAGGAATTTTGGTAGTAAAGCTAAATTATTGGAAATTACAGTAGCCATAGGGGAAAGAATTAAAATAAAAAATGTTTCATTTTATTTATGTGGCTGTTTTTGCACGTTTCCCGGCCATAAATCCTTGTCGAAATTCACCACGGATTATCCTCGGGCCCGCCTATTTTCGCTTTGTTCTTAATCAATCATACGGACGGTTACGATTCTTGCGTCTTACACGATGCAAAAAATAAACAATTTTTTTCATTTTGAATAAAACGATTTGCCGTTCTACAAGAGAACACTTTTATACGAGGTTTTTTTAAATCAAATAAAACTACTTCTATGTACCTTTTCAGTCCTCTGGTGAAGGAACTCCAGGAGGTGCCAATTGGCTTGGTGGTCAAGCCAAGAATTGTGCCATTATTGCGTGACGTGTTGAGAGTCAACACGAGTGTCTCAATACGACACGCAAGAATGGCACGATTATACTGAAGAGAAACACTTTGAGCCCTGAAGATGCTCTCAATAAAGATCGAAACGTTGGGACGATAAAGAAAATGCTTTTCCGAAACCTACATAACACCAGGCAGCATCTCACGATTTGTAAATAATTATCGATTAACGGTCACTAATCACCACACATTAAAAATACAATTTTTATCCATTGTATAAATTCACTTTTTTTCACATACTACATGTATTTGTTAGATTTAAAAATGTTTGTGAATCCCATGCCCTGAAGATGATCACAATAAAGATCGAAACGTTGCCACGATAAAGAAAATGTTTTTCGAAAACTTACATCACATCAGACCCCATCTCAGGATTTCTGAATAACCAATGGAATGTGTAACTTTTAAGGGAATTTGCAAAGCTTCACAAGTTTGTAATTATTAACTTAGTTAATTCGTTACTAATCCAACATTTTAAAAACATTCCAAATTTGAACATTTTTGTTTTTTCTGAATTTTCCCTGCAGGACTTTTTCATCAATTTTGAAATGTATATAAGCTTTCTTACAGTAAATGTAACGTTCTTTCAGGTGGCGCAAACCAAATTTTTCTACAATCAGTAATTCTGAAGTGTGTAAGCAATTTAATGGAGTTAATTCGAAAAAACCCTTGAATTATTTCTTTACCGTGAAAATTTGGACAGGTTTTTTTTGAGGTTTTCTGTTGCATATGGTGAGTAGAAACACCTCGTGAAATGTTTGACACTTATCGCCAGTCACCCTTATGTAAGAATAAGACAAGTATTTTTGTAAAGAAAATGTTTTTCTGAAACCTTCGTCATAGCAGACGGCATCTCACGATTTTCGGTATATGTGTTTCTTTTTTTGTAATATACGGCGTATTTGTGCAGAAATATCCGTAATTTCAAATTTATTTTGAATTATGAAGTTATTATGAAATAAAAGGGACGTTGAAATTAGTTGTTACTTGATTTATATATCATAATAATTTTATTTAAATAACAGCTCTAGATTAAAATACTAATTTTAAAGTAGTTGAATGATGGTGTTTTCGGGTTTTGAACCGTCATGAGTATCGAGTCATGGATATCACGTAAAGATGTGTGATCCTTTTGAGACATTTTTATTCAAGGAGGATCGTGGGGGCTCCTGTCAGAGCTGATATTCCATTACTCAAAACGAACAGTGAAGAGAGTTTCTTCGTCCATATTGAAATAAGCTCTAATGAGAGCTGTTGGTAGTGTGGAGGAGGTGGGCGTGCTGCATTCCGCCAGTCATCGCACATGATTACTTTTCCGCCTGGGTCTTCCTTTTGGGGTGGTGCCACGGAGGAGCAAACTTTATATATCACTCGTGTTCACAAGATTATCATCAAAGCCGGGCTCACGATTGCAATTTCCATTTGTGGAGAAACCCACGTCTATTACGGGGACGGGATCGGCCTTCCCCTTGCCCACATCCTTCTTTTAAGCGTTCACCAACTAGATTAAAAATACTTCGATCGTGTCGAGAAATCCAATTTCTTAGGAATTATTTCAACTCCGCCTCGACGGGGAGTCTCAGTCTTGTTGAGATTTTAATTTTGATCGTGTTCTTACTTTTGAAAAAGGAAAAAATATAAAATAACATATACAATTTTAACAAGATCCTCTTTTTAAACACGGTGTATTCACACACACACACACACACACACACACACACACACACACACACACACACACACACACACACA
>CM077102.1:10219409-10234213 GCA_039619505.1 Cimex hemipterus
CTCTCTCTCTCTCTCTCTCTCTCTCTCTCTCTCTCTCTCTCTCTCCCTGTCTTTCTATCTTTCTATCAGTATCGCCATTTTCATTTTGGCTCTTTACGAATATTCTTTAAAATCTCTGTTTATCTATTTACATTTCCCTTATTTTCTCTCTCCCCTATTTATCTATCTATTATCTCTTTCCCTATTTCTATCTATCTCTGTCACCCTTTCCATTTTTCTTTTTGTCCCCCCTATCTCTTTATGCATGTGTCAAACGAACATATAATTCAGGTTAACTTTTAGCTATTTAATGGTGGGCAGAAACTGCTTAATGTTTTCGTTTTTAATGTACACAACATCTCTGTGATCATTATGATTCAATAATAGCAGTTTGAACGATGGTATGAAAGGAGTACGATAAAATTCATCAATCTGATCATTCGATAACTCCAAGGACTGGCTCTTCTTGTGTGGCTCTTGTGTTATTTCCTGGGGGCGAGATAGATAAAAAAAAACAATCTATATACGATGAAACTAAGTTGTTCCGAGTTATCGGCGAATAATGTTTTATTCTGTTTTTATAAATGTTACGGTGATTTTTGACGTTTAGTTTTTTAAATCAGATTCCAAATATTAAAAATATCTGCTAACGTTTTCAACTTTGGAGGTTTGAATCGGACTGTGCCTTTTTTTCCTTCAGTTAGAAGGTGGTGGTGGAAACAAAGGCAACATTGTATATTAATGTATGGTGTTTAGTGACCGTTAATAGATAATTATTAACAAATTGTGAGATGCGGTCTGGTGTGATGTAGGTTTCAGGAAAACATTTTCTTTATTGTGCCAACGTTTCGATCTTTATTTAGATCATCTTCAGAGCATGGGATTGTTTACATTTAATAGATACATTTTGGATGTGGAAAAAACCGCAATAACTCACTGGCAATGTTTTTGTTAAATTTAAACAATGCTTGTAAATCCTAGGCCCTGAAGATGATCTCAATACAGACCGAAACATTGGCACGATAAAGAAAATGTTTTTCTGAAACTTACATCACACCAGACCGCATCTCACGATTCCTTAAAAATTGTATATTAAGAGATGGTTTTTTATTAGTTCTTTATATTCTATTGTAGTAATCTCTCAACAGAAACAGCAGCAAAGATGACGAAATATATATACAGAATGATGATTTTACGAAAGAAAACATGATTTATATAAACAATGGTCATTTCTATTCCTAGAAAACTGATTAATGGCGCTTGCAGCATGTTGTACATACATTAGACTACTTCGGACTTGCCAACTTTATAGCTTAGAGGATTTATCTGTTATAAATAAGAATATAAGCCAGGTCAGAAATTAACAAAAGAAACGTATTGGTATGATTTAATTAATCCGTATTTAATAATGAAAATACGTGTAAACAAAAAACAGCTGTTAAATTCATGGCTGCCATGTTGGTTACGTTCGCCCTAACGGATAGCAAAGTGACTACATTTTTCACCTAACCTCTAACATTGGCCCTGGCCTGTTAGATCGCGCCGATTCTTACAAGTCTAGGTCGTCATTTGTCTCGATGTAGCACATTAACAGAGTTAACAGGGTTAACACAAAGATCGTGAATACCTCTATTATTTGATTTTTTTGCTACATTGTTATGTAGTTGTACACAGCTAATTTAATTTCGATGTAATTTTTCTCTTATTGGTATGTCTTATGTTACGTTTGTTTACTTTACATATTATGTTGTAGTAAACGAATTTCCTCTGTATGCTTTACATTACGTTGGATTACATTGTTACCTAACATCTAACATTGGCCCTGGCCTGTTAAATCAAGCACTGTTAACTAGTCGATTCTAACAAGTCATTTTTTCTCGATTGAACAGGACCTGACAGTGTACTTGACATCTTTTTTTAAATAATAGTTAACGGTGAAAAAAAATGTTTTACCAATTGTATAAACACTAAGATCGATACTTTTCTTTCGATCCTGAATCTTTTGCTGCAGTCACGAGGTTATTCAACTTTAAATAAAACTATAAATTGTAAATATGAAGATTTGAAGTTTGATTTACTTATAATTAATCCTTAACATTGATCTGATGCTATGAATCATATAAGAGGAAAACTCAAGTAAGGCTTCAACAACTGGATCGTTAGTCTTGATTGATTATTGGCTATAAATTTTATAAATAAGTTTAGTTTGGGCGGATAAATGGAAAATTAATGTTTGTCTTTTCATTCGGGCCGTGAGTGTGTCATTTTCCACAAAGTTATTGATTGCCATAGAGTCCCGCGCTCCGGAATGCGATATCGGCCGGTTGTTGTGATTCATATGTTTAACTTTTGTCGACTTTATTTAAATGAACGCATTACCTCTCGGTATTGATTCCCTTCTGGGTCCAGTAACAATCTGTCAACGTCTGGATATGAAAATGGTTGTAGGAGCCGGTAATGAGCCGGTCTGCGGTGAAGCCCAACCACCCCAGGGGAAGACCTCTTCTCGACGGTGTAGGCGTTTTTTCTCAATGCCTCTCAAACAATCTCCATACAGCCACTTCAGATCGAAAAAACAAATAAAAAAACGCTCGCCCGGACGAGCCGGCTGGGGAAAAAATGTTAATGATCTTCGGGGTAAAATCCGGGATTTAATGAATTCATAACATACTCACTGGCTTGTATTACGGAATTAAAATCCTGGATGATTAATCGTGTCGTGCTTCTTTGATGGATGTTTCTTTCTTCTTGTTTTTTTGAATCTATATTAATCTAAAGCTTTTGTAACATTAACATTTTCTTTAGAAACAGAACACTTGACATAAATATACTTTAAGGTACATACGCACTGCAAGAATTCTATATCACATCGTAAGTGTGAATAAATACAAACTCAAACACCATAAATGTGTAAATTTTAATAAACGTTGTCACTAAGGACTTCAGACAATCATAAATCTATCTTACCTCATAACTTGGAACAAATCGCATAGGCAACACGACATCAACCAACAGGTCTATTAAATCAGGCTTTCCTTAGAAATAATTGCACCCATCGCCCTTCTACATAAACTGAAATCTTGTCTTCTTGTCTATCTACAACCTGCTCATTAATGACATTCTTGGCCGATGGCATGACATAGCTCATCAGACATTCCGACATATAAACTGCTCAAACTTGAATAGGGTTATTTGTAATTTATTCTTAATCTATTCATTTTGATTAAATTATTCATTATATTCTTGTTTGTACACATTATACACGAGTAGGACGCGATACGACAAGAAACGCACCACACTTTATGCTCTGAAGATGATCCGAATAAAGGTCGAAACGTCAGCAAAAAAATGGAAAAAATGTTTCTGCGAGTTACGTAATTTTTGACCGCTCTTCACAACCTCTACAAAATAGAAAACAAAGTTAATCCTCATTTTTTAATAAAGATTTACTTAAGATTAGTAAACATGAAAATGTCTCATTTTCGAACCAAACACATTTTCTGATATTTTTTAATTTTAAATGGTGGCAGTTCGCGTTTCTCATAGCGTGGTCTCCCTGGCTTTAGTCCGTTCTGAGAAACTGGAAGAGCCTGGAGGAGGCCTGGTAGTAGATCTCAGCGCAGTATGAGGCTAAAGAAGGACAGAAATATTGTCATTGCTGGAAGGCGTAAGCTTTTCCATAGTGTCGGCCAGATCCTAAATAAAGCACAAGATGATTTGGATCGCTTTCATCAATGCAAACAATTATAATCGTTTATGGGAGTGGGCCTCACGTTGTATACTCCTTTGAGACGACGTTCAGCAACAGTGCGCCCCCGCAACTGAGAACATGCGGCAAGAGCGTAGTAGAGAACAAGTGGAATGCTGTAAAGTTTACCGATGAGTCACGTTTTTGTCTGTGAGTTGCAATTTTTTTCTATCACTAAACAGACACAGAAACTGGTGTGATTCAACGTGACCTTCTGCTAGGTCCAAAGACATATGGAGGTAGAAGGCAGCGAGCGGCCACCCTAGCAAGAAGAGGGGCTTAGATGCCCGGACCCGAGCCTTTCTGTGGCATCGTAATTCACACTATCACCTCAGACAGAAGGGTAAAATAATGAGAGTACAATGGAACTCACTCATTAGTGCCAAACAAGTCAATAACGAACTTTGGAAGGAAAGAGGTAACAGATTGCGTTAGCAGGATCAGGAAAAAAATGCAAGGAGAATATGGTGCAGCGAGCACCTAGTAGAGAACCAATTGGAATGCTGTTATGCTTACTGAAGAGCCGCGTCTCTCTCAGTTTATTGGTAGCAGGTGCCCAGAAGTCCACCGAGTACAGGAAATGCTTACAATGCATTAATTCGTGCTCCCTTCAGACCAGTTTGAAGGAGGTGATATAATGGTCTGGGATGGGAATTACACTGGTGGACTATTATTCGAGGCATTATTGAGGATCTCTCAAACCAGGGATTTCTGGGTTATAATGGCATCTCTTATCCAAAGCTAGTGAAGGCAGATTTGTTCATCAATGTGGGGGATTTCCCACCTTTCTCTTCTCCCATTGTCTCCAGGCTTCAGTCGCATCGCCGAGAAGGTTTTTCCATCACCATCCGCAGTCAGTTGACGTGGAAAAACTGAGTGCAGCATTGCAACTTCTATGGGGTGAAATTCTTCATGAAAATAGTAACACCCTTACAGGGGGCCGCGGTAGCCGAGTGGTTAAGGCGTCAGACTCTCGGCTAATAGACCCCGCGGTCGTGGGTTCGATCCCCACCGTCGCCTCTGGAATTTTTCTGACGCCTAAGGGGACCGATGGCCGCAATTAAAAGAAATTGACACGGCACTCATCAATAGAAGGGGCGGGACCGGGTCTCAGTGACCCTGAACCTGGTCCCAACCTCCTTCAAAAATGAGTTTCTTCGATGGAAGAACACTGGTACAACGGGGGCTCAAGTTCACTTTGTGTTGTGAGCCCTCCCCCAAAAATGGAGCCAGGGTATAGTACAATAAGCTGTACAGCTGCAGTGCTCAGTCCCTGGTATCCATCCATCCATCCATCCAACAACCTTACAACAGCATGCCTAACAGTTGCACATAGGTTTCAGCTAGGACTTTATACACGGTATAAATTGTTTAAAAAATTATTATGTCCAGTAAACAACATTATTAAATTAAAACCTTGTTTTTTTTTAAATCCCTCAATTAAATTTTATTTTAGTGCAAATACCATAATTTCTAATAAATTTTAATGTAATTTATAATAAAAATACTACGGAAAATTAATTCTGCATAATTCGGAATGTCCCTTGGAATCGAGTATCGAGCGGAATATCAATTTTACATGAGCCGTCTAGAAGATAATATCGTTTCGTTTTCTGTGGCGAACCGCTGGATTCTTAAGAATAGATTCAACATTGATCACACCTATATGAAAAGCATGCATTAATGAATACAAATGGAATTGTTTTCGTCCATGACGGAGCAAGGACTCGAATTTCGATAGTGACTTGGCAAAAATATCTATTGGCACTTGGGACAGCCGTCTCACCCACCATATTTACCACAAGAGTGCCTTGAGATTGCTATGTACCAGTCCATGAAAATTTATTTAGAGAAAAAAAACATCTTGAGTTTCCTGGTAAAAAATTAAAATTCCATTGGAGAAATCTGTCCATCAAAAGCGTAGTTAAAGAAAACAAATCAAACCACGTTTTTTAAAACACTACATTCACCGGGAAAAACGAGACGAATCAAATATCTTCAGAATGAGATAAACGCACATTTATGTCATCCTTTTGGTCTGACAGACTGCTTAATTTTTTAAGTCGAGAATCAATATTAATAATCAATGAATTCAATATTAATAACTTCCAATCCGCAAACTCACTTTGTAGGGTGGTCCAGCATAAACCAGAAAAAAACTCGCTTATAGTTCATCCTAAATAAGGTAAAACTTTCAACCAACCGATCTATTCGATTTCAATCATGTCAGAAGTTATGAATTTTTACGAGTTTTTTTGGTGAGAAATCCTGACCAAACTCCTCTTCTGTATGAGTTAAATTTACTCATTTTAACCACTTTTTTTTAACATTCCAGGTTGATTTTACCGTTGAAATGTTGGCGTTTTGGGATTTCGAGTACACCACAAGAAAGCTTATTAAATCGAGAAGATTTTACTATATTTGGGTACAAATTTGTTTGTTGTAAAAAATTTTTAAAAATAAAAAACCAGCAAATTTATGAAAAATTTCTCCTTTTGTAAAAATCTTCATTTTGGGAAGAATTACTAAACATTGATTGGCGTTTGTTATGTTTAAAAATATTACCTTCTTAAAGGAAATGTAATGGATAATTAAAAAATGTGGTTAAAACTTAGAACAGATATTCTAGTTCTTGACGAAATGCCAATTTATGATCGAAAGTTGGGACTTTTTGGAAAAAACCTAAAAAATTCGTAAGTACCAGCCGGATTAAGTAGAACATTTGGGTTGAATGACGACCCTGTATATCGAAAATATCGAAAATGAAACGTACAACCAGTTATTTCAGGAAAACATAAATTTATATTCAAAAATTTGACCACCTTTGTGTTTTTTTCCGGTTCTGCAATTCTTTTATAATAACTTTAATGAATTGATTTGCTTTTTGCGTTTTTTTATTCATTTCGGTTGTTTAAATTGTATCAAGGTTATCAATTAACACAATTGTAGATAGGTTAGAAATATGTTTCAATTAATTTAGGTTTTTTGTTGAGATAAAAAAAGTGTCCGAGTGGATCGAAGTCACGACAGCTCAAGTGGTAGAGCACCGGCGTATCTAGCCGAAGGTCGTGGGTTCGAATCCCGCCCGTGACACCAGCCTGCCGATGGTTCAACTTGATTTTGTCAAATATCTAGAAAAACTTTATAAAACTAAGGAAATATCCAAAGTCCAAAAAACTTCGTAAAAGTATGTTTTTTCCGATTTTTTGAATTTGAGTCGAGTTTAATTAATAAGATAAACGTCAATTTTTTAAATTATATTTCTCAACTATGGGTTTTAAATCAGCTTTATGACAAGTTCATAAACTATTTTTATGGTATTATACCTACTTTTATTAGATCGATTAAAATATCTCTTGTACTGTTTTGAAGAATCGTCTTTTCCTTAAGAAATTGCAGTTAAACATTACAAAAATATATGATTTAACGAAAAAAAATAGCTAACACGCATACGAACGCATACATATACGTATATATTTTACACAGAAGTTTTGTGATTACATTACTGGTGGAATCGGTTGAAACCACTTCACCCCAAGAAAATTAACTTGGGTCAAAAATTAGCATTAGAAAGCATAATATTGACAGTTTTATTAGCAATAAAAATATTACAATTGTTACGGCTTTTAGTTAAGATAAGAAAATCAAGGCACGAGCGGGATTCGAAAAAATGTCAAAAAGTAGGAAAAATTCAAAAGGTGCAGTTGAGATGGGAAGTTGGTGTCCGAGTGGGTAGAGGTCACGATAGAACAAGTGGTAGAGAGCAGTGGTGTATGAAGCCAAAGATCGTGGGTTCGAATCCCGCTCGTGCCATTGGCTTTTTAACCCAACTTTTTGACCACGAAATTAGTGAATTTAATAAAAATATTGTGAGAAAATACACATTTTAGGTCAGGTGACGAAATGAACGTGTTTGGTATGTAATATTTTTTAGTTTTAAAGCGAAGACAATTTATTCGATGTAACCTCAAAATTAATGGAAAATAGCAGTGACATAAATATTATGAATTTTTCGGTTCGGTTCGATTCGAGCATTGTTACTGTATTTATCGATGCATTATTGGTAAATTTGAAAAGATTAATTGTGTAGCGAATTGAGAAAAAATGCGTGTAAATTAATTTTGCATACGAAACACATTAGAACTCCGCTAAATGACTGGATGGTAATTTTTATGTATAATTTAGAAAGTAATCCTCATGTTTGGCCGTTCAGAACCAGTTATTTTTATGTATTCCACCTTCTTAGGATTTGGCTCTGGTTGCTGCCATTAATGCAGGTTTTTACGATTATTTATTAATTATGCGATGTCTTAAAGTTCATACTTGGTTCCTCTTAATAATTACATAAGGGCACAAGAATTCAAATATTGATGATCGTCATGACCATTAGTAGTATTTTATTTGGTCAAGATTAAATAAAAAATGAATTTTATTTTAATGCTGTTGTTTCTCTTGTTATTAAATTACTGTAGGATTAAAATTTTATGGGACATGTGCAGTATTTAGCGACCGTTAATTAATAATTATTTGGAGATCGTGAGATGCGATCTTGTGTGATGCAGGTTTAGAAAAACATTTGCATTATTTTGTTACGTTTCGATCTTTATTTAGATCATCATCGGCACCCAAAGTGTGTTTTTTCGATGTAGATGTGTCAGGGTTATGTCTTTCGATTGTTAATCTTAGTGTACGAGTTATGTAGAACATTGTTTCATTTATTAAATTCACTATTTTTAGTGGTCCGCTTGACCAATTGATATGATTCAATTAATTAAGGCTTTTAGATGAAATAGAAAAGTCAGTGTCACGAGCGGGATTCGAACCCACGACCTTCGGCTAAATTCACTTGAGTCACGATAGCTCAGATGGTAGAGTGGCAGCGTATCAATCCAAAGATCGTGGGTTCGAATCCCGTTCGTGACACTGACTAAAAACCGAATTAATTGAATGATATTAGTTGGTCAAGCGTACCACAAAACGTAGTGAATTTAATGGGTCAAAATGTTCTCCCTCACAAAACAAATTTATATTCTTTTTTGCATCTCCAAATTCAAATATTTAGGAAAACTAAATAATTATTCACTATGTTTCGTGGTCCGCTTGACCAATTAATAACATTCAATTAATTAAGGTTTTTAGTTAGATAAAAAAGCCAGTGTCACGAGCTGGATTCGAACCCACGACCTTTGGCTTGATGCACCGCTACTCTAACACCTGAATTATCGTGACATCAATCCGCTGGGGCACTAACTTCCCATCTCAACCCAAGCTTTCAACCCCGGCGTATCAAGCCGAAGGTCGTGGGTTCGAATCCCGCTCGTCACACCGACTTTTTCATCTCAACCTTAATTAATTGAACTTGTTACATTTAGTTCAGACAAATTGTACACATTTTGTGTTTTTGTAGATGGTGGTTTCGTAAGGGTTTCTTTTAAGGGTGTTACACGAGGCAAAGATTTTGCGGGGAAAAACACGAGTTTTATTTCTAAATACATTAATGGGTTTTTCATATTATTCACTTTTTTCTGTGCGGGCGGAAAGGAAGATGTATTAATCTATGCCCTGATGAAGCGTTGTCAGCAGAATCCCGGATTCCATTGTTTACACTTGTACAGCAAGAGCCCTGAAGATATTACCATACAATGCCTTCTCTTATTAACATTAAAGTCATATTAGAATCATGAGTGAATGACCCGGCAATTACCCCGCGTCGCCGATTCCAATCCAGGAATTTTACTTAAAAAACGGCACTGTTAATATTGGTAGATTTTGTATATCCTCTCGTCTGCTTTTTTGGCAGTTGAAAATGTTTCGGCGATTTTGGCTAATGGCAATAAGACGTGACATAAAACGGGAATTTTCTGTCTGAAAATACATACACTTTGAAAAATAAGGGTTGATGTGATCCGGTGAGCTGTTTGGAATACCCATACCCTGGAAGACGAGAGTAAAATGCCCTTGCGTGACTAAAGCTATAATGAATAGATCACTCCTTCTCTAAGTTAATATGACAGTCGGGAAGATGTTGAAAAAAGCCCATTGTTTTTGACACAGTGCCGTCGACCATTTGAGAATAATTTAACAATGGGTGTACATCTTGATTTTATAGACCTCAGTAAATATGCCTCATATTTTTTATCAATTTGTCATAGATCAAAAACTAATTTATAGAAATATTATTTTAAACCAAAAGCCCTTTCAAAGTGATTTATTGAATTATTCGGAAATCGTGAGATGCGGTCTGGTGTGATGTAGGTTTCAGAAAAACGTTTTTTGTGGTGCGACGTTCCGATCTTTATTGAGATCATCTTCAGAGCCTGGGATTTAGAAACATTGTTTAAATTTAGCAAATACACATAGGGTGTGGAAAAAATTGAATTTATACAATGAAAAAAAAAAAATTTTTTTTTGTATTCAATCAAAGTATTTCTGCTCGCTCAAAGTTGTCGCGTAATTGTGACATTGCGTGTCGTGTTGAGAGTGCCAGTGGCGCATTGCTGTTTTATGTTTATGCACGTTGGATTTTGAATGGATGGGGAAGGTAGTCGGTATAGAAAGACTTTTTGTATGAGGTGAAAAAAGCCGACGATGAGAAAAAAGTTGGTACTAGTTGGGCCAAATTATCCTTTCAGGATTACATAGACGGCGATAATTAAGAAAAGTAAAGCTAAATTGTGTAAAAAAATTAGACTATGTAAATTTTTTTGAATTAATTATGGTTTTGAGTTGAGATAAAAAAGTCAATGTCACGAGCGGGATTCGAACCCACGATCTTTGGCTAATACGCCGCTGCTCTACCACTTGAGCTATCCTGACACCAATGCACTCGGACACTAACTTCCCATCTCAACTCCACCTTTTGAATTTTCCCTCCTTTTTCCCATTGTTCAAATGTTTTGTAATGCATTTGATTCTCGGCAAACAAATGAAATGGCCATGGAGAGCTTTAGTGAAGGAATATTTAATTTTAAATTACTAAATTCACCAGTTTTTGTGGTCCGCTTGGCAAATTACTATCTTTCAATTAATTGAGGTTTTTAGTTGTGATAACAAAGTTAATGGCACGAGCGGGATTCGAACCCACGATCTTCGGCTCGATACGCAGCTTCTCTACCACTTGAGTTATCTTGACTACGATCCAGGCGGACACCAACTTCCCATCTCAACTCCACCTTTAGAATTATCCCTCTTTTTTGCCATTTTTCAAATGTCGTGTAATCTATTTGATTCTCGGCGACAAATCACGTGTAAAACACCAACATTTAAAAGGTTCATACATCCTCTGTTGTTTTAATCGGATTTAAAAAAATTAAGACCATCAAATATCAGACGACTATTTTCTTTCAATGGATGACTGCGTGACCAAAAATGATAGAAACACTTAAACACCTATTTCGAACTAGACAAGTAATAACTATGATTGGGTACAACAAAGTATTGAAAAAAAGGCTGTCGCACAAATTCCCTAAAACCAAACTTCCCCCTGTAGTAAATTTATCTGTCGCTATGTAAAATAACAAATTTATTTGACCCCATTCTTTTACGACTAATTTGTACGTTCTGCAAACGAATCATACAATTAACGCTATATCGTTTATGAAATTTTTAATTAAATTATACATCCAGAATCCGCGATGGTACAACCAATCTTTTTTTTATAAATTAAACGTCCCATGAGTTTTTACTTATTTTCTCCTTATTTTTCGTACCTATAAATGACGTAAATGCTTAAGTTGTTGTTATAGATTATTATAAGAAACTTGCAGTTGAGCTACAGAAAGTGTTTAAATTTATGGAGTAAAACCACAGACATGTAAAAACACATTGCCTATATCTCTCCCCTAAAAAAAAGAAAAAAATCATGATGAAATTAGTATGTAAGGTGTGCAATGGTGCTTAAAAGGAATGAGGTTTTCCAATAAAAAAAATTAGTCTACTTCACTGGAAGCATTCTTTCGTTGTTCTCACATACACAATCCTGCAAATAATTTTCTTACAGTACCTTACTTTCAAATACAGGCACACAAAAAAATCAAAAATACATATTCATACACATACGCAATGCTGTGTATTTAATTAAAAATTCTTACAATATATCGCTCAATTAAAAAAAAAATCTTGAACCCCAATCGTACCAAATGAGAAATTTAGAAAAACCAAAAGACACTTTCTCACAATTAGATATAAAATGTTTTTGAAAAACACAGTTCGGGTTGTTTTAAACTCACTTTAAACCCTTAAATATGAATTTTCTTAGAAATAAAAATTATAGATTTTGGGCTGGACGAGTCTAGGCATTTATTTAAAATCCAATGTTTAGTGTTACATTGAAAAATGTACATGTTTTCTTGCGTTGATTAATTTTTTCAAAACTCGATAACGATAGATTTGACATATCAATTATGTTGAAAAGTGATGACTACTTTTTTTTTGTTCTTACCTATGAAGAACGAAAATATGAAGGAAACGGCAAATTTTTGTTTATTTCAACGCACGAGCTTATTTTACCATTTATGAATAAACGGCAAAGTAGTCATATTACGAAGTACCCGTTAGTATCGAATAAGTTCTGTGGATACTTGAGTACTCAATATATCTTTGAGTACCAGTATCGGGTACTGGTGCCGAATATTTTCGGTTATAGCACGTCACTAGTTTTCTCATGTCCACGATCCTTTGGACAGCCAAGTGTTTTCTGATCTTAGCCTATAACTCCAAGGCTCAGATTGTTTATTTTATGTCTCCAATTCAAATGAATTCAGAATTTCAATGAATTAAGGTTTTTAGTCGAGATAAAAAATTGAGTTTCACGAGCCGTAAACAATCTTCACAACTTCAGACTATAAGGGAGAGGAAGAACACAGAACATCAGATACAATGATATGGTACAGAGATGGCTCCAAAACAAATGAATGAACCGATCGGGCATTTTCTGAAGCGCAAAACATGAGCAACCAAATTCATTTAAAGAAGGACACATCGGTTTTTCAAACGGAAATACATGCCATCAATGCTTGTGCCCTGGAAAATCTTAGAAGAGGTTACACTGACAAAAAAATCCTCATATGATCAGACAGCCAAGCAGCTTGTAGAGCATTATCATGTAAAAGAATCACATCAAAACTAGTCAATGAATTTATCCAAAATCTCCAAAACCCGAGAAACGCAACAACCTGATGATACCTTGCCAGGGCACAGTAGACTTTTGGATAACGAGAAAGCAGACAGACTGGCCACAGGAGGATCTGCATACCATACACAGGCCCCAACCCTTTCCTTGGATAACAAAAACAAACATAGAATCCTCCATCGCAGAATGGATCCAAACAAAACAAAAAGAGAAGTGGAACTCAAGCGGTCTTAGGCATAGTAAACTTATGATGAAACAACCCTCACCAAGATTGGCAGAAACACTGCTGCAACTGGAGAGGGTCCAACTCAGAGCAGTGGTAGGATTACTAACCGGTCACTGGTATCTGGGAAGACATCTAACAACATGGGTATATACAGCGATGAATCCAACTGCAGATTATGTAATCAGGAGGAGGAAACAGCCACTCATATCATCTTCGAATGCCAAGCAACAGCTCAATGAAGGTTTAACCAAACGTACGAAAAAGACTTAGGGAATCAAATTGCAGCAAAAACAGTCAATGACCTGACACTTATAAGAGGAAGGATTGAGTCTATCGCACTGAACTAAGGAACTAGGAAGACACAATAAACCAGAAGGTTGCAGTGTCACGAGCGGGATTCGAACCTGCGACCTTCGGCTTGATCCGCCACTGCTCTCTACTACTTGAACTATCGTGACCTCGATCCTCTCGGACACTAACCCATCTTAACCCCACCTTTTGAATTTTCCTTCCTCTTTGCCATTTTTCAAAATTTGACAAACCAACCGAAAACACTTGTATTTAAAATTTTTTGAAAATAAAATTTCAATCGGTAATCCTACATCCTAATTGAATTGATTAAGTCTACTTTAAACTGGCAAGGAGCTATTTTCTTACAATATTTTTAAAAACTGAAAGAATGAGAAAATAAGAAGAAAGGCCTTCAAAGTTTTCAAAAAGCCAATCTTTTTACAAATTATTTTAATTGATGTGTGCCGGAGAGAAGAAAATGAATGAGATAAAAAGATAAGCCTTGAGATAAGAAGATAATATGATATGTTTCCGAGTTATGGAGTTTTGTAATAGTCCTTAAGAATTCTTTCGTAACGATGTAAAAAAAACTTCCGATTA
Source organism: Cimex hemipterus (assembly GCA_039619505.1). NCBI lineage: Eukaryota > Metazoa > Arthropoda > Insecta > Hemiptera > Cimicidae > Cimex > Cimex hemipterus. Next base: position 10,233,384 of record CM077102.1, read on the forward strand.
AATATGTACTGATGTCTATCCATTCAGTTTTATTATTGTATGGTGTGAAAATTTAACTTTCAAGGTTTATGTTGGTAATGTGTTAAAACTATTTTAGTTCTTCTTTTTTTGAAATATTGGAATATATATTTAACTGTTTATAAATCGATAGAACTTTTATTCATCATTGTACATATGTTACGGGCCGGTTTTAATCGACACTATTACAACTAAAACGACTCGCATGCCACCTGTTCTAATTACACAAAAATACTAGTGTAATGGATGAGCTAGTCCTCCAGCCTATAAAACTCAATGTGAAAAAGAAAAACCACGTTTTTTTTTTTGTTTTACACCTATTTAAAATTGAAAATGCACACCATTGAAGATATGTAAAGTAGAAAGTTTGTTGTTTAAATATTGAAATTATAAAGTTTCTAATGAAATCTCTGAGTTGCTGTTTTACTAGTTGCAATAGTTAATTGCGTATATGAATTATCGGCCAGTCAATGTGAACTTCTCAGACGTGATTTCCAAGCAGGCAAATTAACGAATATACGATCAATACAGTTAAATATTATGATATAATGCGCAACAAAACATTATACAATTATATAATTATTTCTGAGCTGAGAAATCAATTAGACGTAATCCTCAGATGGATGTTTGTGTTGTTTCTGTCAATTAGGTTGAGCAAACCTAGGTAGATACATTAATATGGAATTATGGGTGATACTTGTTAATAGATATTTCCACATAACTTGAGAGAGAGAGAGAGAGAGAGAGAGAGAGAGAGAGAGAAATAAAAAATAAAATAAATCGATAATGATAGAGCGATATTTTGACGTTTA
>CM077102.1:10234223-10250482 GCA_039619505.1 Cimex hemipterus
GGGAAGGAAGTGAGAAAAATGGAAATATGTATATATTCAATATTTTAATACAAAAAAAATGAATATAAGAAAGAGCGTGGAATAGATAACGAATGTGAGAGTGATTGATTGTGAGATAGAAAAGAGAAGATAGATAGAGAGCGAGAGCGAGAGAGAGAGAGAAAGAGAGAGTCAGAGAGAGGTAGGAAAAATAAAATACATTAATGGTACACATGACGAGAGAGAGAGAGAGTCTAGTTTTTATGACTTTTGTACAAGTTGTTCTAATTATTTTACATTTGACTCAACATCCAGGCAAAAAGGGGCAATGTTGCGAATAAGACTACAAATTAAATACAAAACAGTTTCGTGTTTTAAATAAATAAAGGCAAAGACCATCGTGCACGGTAGCGTAAAAATATTTTTCGGAAGCTTTTGAAGCTGTCAGAGCAGAACAGAAAAAAAATAAGAATATGTAAATTGTAGCACGGAATCACGACATGCCCATTCAAAGACTAAATTGATTCAACAGCTACATAATTGTTATAAAAACTGCTTCTTTGTGTGAAATTTTATATCGGGAATATCACGTTTGGTTAATTTACTTATGAGGCCGTTCAAAGCCTAAAAGGATGATTTTAGTTGTGAAAAATCCAGTCACGTCGAACAGCTATGCAAATTTCTTTAAAGAATACGTAACAAGGTAATTGTTAGGCGAAAAGATTTATTTTTTTTCTTATTAAAAATTGCTATTTGTGAAAGTGATATTGTAATTTATCAAAGCCCTGTAGCAGGCCATCAATTATTAATTTTCAACAACCATGAAATCACCCCCTCCATCTCATAATCTAAACGGCTCCCTTCTTGTTAAAATGCTTGTTAGCTGTTTTACTATTAGGTGAAGATTTTGTTTTTGTAACGAAAATAATCGTTTCTGGCTGATGGGAGAGTCTTTAATATCTTGTCAATCGATAAATATTGAGAAATATGAATGTAAAAAATTTTGAAACTTGTCACCTTTCTCATCGAAAGGTTCATTTGCATAAAATTGGCGATTGTAATCAATTTAATAATGCTTTATCATCGAGCAAGCAAGTATTATAAAATCATTGGGATTAATTATCTTTGAAAGATTAAAATGGCCCAAAGAGTTCTAAAGATTAAAAATCCCATATTGTTAAGGTCCGACGAAATATACTGTTTGAGCTGAGGAAAATTTATTTTTTTGCGAAACAAATACAAAAGCCACAATTAACTATGGTCTTGTTTGCATATTTACTAGTCTGCTGCGGAGGTGCATAAGTTGAAGTCAAACATCGCATAACCAAAACGCAAAAAAGAACTGTTATAGTTCCTTTACAAATGGAGGTCAGAACACTAGCTTCCAATTTTACAAGAAAATACTTAATTACTTTTATGTATGTAGCATAAGTTTTAAGAAACTTTTCTAAAACAATGGACTGTAAAACAGACAAATTCAAACTTGAAATTCTAAGTTGAGGTATACAATGCAGTGTCTAATACCTCAACTTAAAACCTCACTAGGGTGAAAATGTTTCTTGTACGAAGGCCCCTACTGTGGCACATAAACGTCCGGTATAATTAGAAAATTAATACAATTTTAAGACAAATAAAAAATAGCACTTCTGGCAATTAAACTCGTCAACCGAATAATAAGTGAATTAAAAAAATACATTATGCGCAACTCATTTCACTAACGATGTAAAGCCATAAAATAGGATAATGATGTTCATGTAAATACATTTTAATTTTATTATTTAAGTTAACTAAGGTTTTTAGTTGAGATAAAACAGTCAATGGCGCAAGAGGGATTCGAACCTACGATCTTCGGCTTGATACTGCCACCTTCCCATTTCAACCGAGCCTTTTGAATTTTCCCTGCTTTTTGCCTTTTTTCAAGTTTCAAGTCCGAGTGGATTGAGGTCACTGAGCTCAAGTGGTAGAGCGGAGGCGTATCAAGCCGAAGATCGTGGGTTCGAATCCCGCTCGTACCATTGGCTGTTTTATCTCAAATACAAACCTTAACTAATGAAGAGCTTTTCATTCTCCTATGTTTGTACACAAAGTACATGTCCTCGTCGAACTGACTGATTACTATTGTTTAATAGTCACTGTCATCCCGGTCTCCCTATCCTCATTTTCCTATACCTTGTTGGTAACTTAGCCTGGCTAGCTATGTTAACCTACTGCTTACATACAGCTTGTAGTCCTATTGACCGAATAACGTTTTTCAACTAATTAATCTTTATATAAAGTAATTATTTAGATATCGGGAGATGCGGCTAGGTGTGATGTATGTTTCAGAAAAACATTTTCATTATGGTGCCATCGTTTCGATCTTTATTAAGATCATCTTCAGAGCTCAAAGTGTTGTTTTTCTTCTGTGTAATTGGACCATTGCTGAGGTTATCGGAACAGAAAGAAAACAGACAATCACAAATAATACATCACCACAAAAGCTGGTCACATTCGCTCTCCCAGAGTACTAGATATTCCTCGGGGCGGGGTTATAAACAACCCCTTCCTTTCACGCTAATAAATTACTTTTATTCTCAAGACGCCATACACTCACCCCAAAGTACTTGATACTCCTCGGGGTGGGGTTATAAGCAACCCCTTCCTTTCACGCTAATAAATTACTTTTACTCTCAAGACGCCATACACTCACCCCAGAGCACTTGATACTCCTCGGGGTGGGGTTATAAGCAACCCCTTCCTTTCACGCTAATAAATTACTTTTATTCTCAAGACGCCATACACTCACCCCAGAGCACTTCATACTCCTTGGGGTGGGGTTATAAGCAACCCTAGTTATATAAGATAAATAAATAAGATTTAATAAAAATAAAATTTATTACGTTGCTAATTAAAATTTGTCTATTGATAACAATTTCAGTTATCTATGTTTTTATTACTCCTTTAGTCTATTCAAAAATAATGAAAGTATCTTTACAATATTTGTATGGAATTAACCTCGCTCTACCCTCCCGTTTAGCAAAGATTATTACATTTTATACCAATTACATTTCATTTTCCGGATACCGTTTTATGGGCCTACCTAGATAGTTCTGTACAATTCTACATGACATTACATTGTTTCTTCCAAATGACTTTATTGTTCTAATCTCCAGCTCGGTCACGAAGACAAGAATTTGTTGATTGTCCGACGATTGTACGGGTTTTATGACGGTTTGCTCATTAAAAAGTAAATTGAGATAGTGCTGTAATTTAGGTTCATCGTTAGCTTTAAAAAGCGTTTTTTTTTTACATCACGCTCGGTAAATCTTATGATTCCCCTTAAAGATTTTAATTGAATCCATTAGCGGTCGTATTTCTTTTAAATATCAGGCTGGTGTGCATTGTTGCTCGTATTGCAATAGCACGAGCGCTAGTTTTACTTTAAAATGTCTATTTGATAATTTAATTATTCGGAGATCGGAGAGAGAAAAATTTCTTTATCGTGCCAATGTTTCGGTATTTAATGAGATCATCCTCAGGGCCCGGGATTTACAAACAACAATGAATGACATATCTACAACGAAACAAACACTTAAGCACTGAAGATGATCTCAATATAGACCGAAACGTTGGCAAGATAAATAAAATGTTTTTCTGGCACCTACATCACACCAGACCGCATCTCACGATTTCTGAATATTCATCGACTAACGGTCACTAATAATCAGACGTTTCGATCTTTGTTGAGATCTACTTCAGGGATCAAAGTTTTCGTTTTCTGTGTAGATATGCCATTCTCTGAAGAAAATCTCAATATACATCAAAACATTGGCACGGTTAAGAAAATTTATTTGTGAAACCTACATCGCGATCTCCGAATAATCATTGAATAACGATCACTAAACACCACACATAATAACTTAAAATTAATTCAATACTTATTTGTATTTGTACATGTATCAGGCGTTCATGCATTACGAAAAACGTACTCAAACGGATCTTTGATTTTTTTTTTAGAAATAAACTGTCTATATTGAAATATTTGACGTATTAATTTAAAGAAAGATTATAATGTATAATACTCCAAATGTTGTTTCATACATAATATATAAAAAGGAGTATTTACGATCTTTGTTTTAACCCTGTTAACTATGTTAAGTCCAATACTTTCTAAAAAGATAGTTCCTACTCACAGTAATTTGTTATGCAATGATTCGGATTTCGAGCTTTTTAACTCATCATCAGGTTGAAGGACTTATATATATATTATATGCTCGATTTAAGGAAGTTTTTTTTACTCATGTTTTTATTTCTCTACCGCTTTGTCCTATACATTTAATATCACAATCGTTACAATTGAGTTGGTGAACCTCATTTTTTGCCAAGATGTCTACTTTTTCTTTAAGTTTTGAGAGGATGTTTTTAAGTGAACCCGTACTTCTAAAAGCTTTAGAGCAGCGTATTTGTGGTAAAATGTCGAATATTCACTGACGAACTAAGTCTATCTAAGTTATTTACTATCTTTCGGTAGGGAAGTATCACTGGCGTAATATCAAACTGTCCATGTATTTATTTGCGTGAGTGGTTAAATGAGAATGGACGAGACCTGTGAGAGGATAGCGCATACCCACAGATCAGGTTGACTAGTATACTAAATGAGCGATTTTACTCAGTATGAATGTACTTATTAGCGTGAATGAAGTGTGTCAAAGTGAATAAAGCCTTTCCGGCCGCCCAACCGTAGGTTTAGGTATATCATTTGAGCGGATGGGATCTTACATGTACATCAAGTACTTTCTAATCCTGCCAACCTGATATTAGGGTATCGCTTTAATAATATGAATGTTTAAAGATTAGTGACGGTTAATCGATAATTATTCAGATATCGTGAGTGCCACTCTCGTCGTGTTGAGCGAGAATGGCACGACTACACAGAAGACAAACACTTCGAGCCCTGAAGATGATCTCAATAAAAGATCAAAACGTTGGCACGACAAAGAAAATGTTTTTCTGAAACCTACATCACATCAGACCGCATCTCGCGATATCTGAATAAGTATGAATTTTTATTTTAATTGTCAGAATGGATTTTAATCAACTGTAGAAGGGTAAAATTTTAATTATTCACCATCTTTTTATCTGTTCGCCTTTTACTAACCCAAAATGTTTAATGAAACTAAATTTGAAAAAGTAAGAGGGTATAAAAAATATACGATTAGTATAATTAAGTAGATGTTAAGTTTAATTAGTAATATATGCGGTAATATTTAGAGCACTGCCTTACATAAATATGTGGCTGACTGTTTAAAAAAAATGTCTTGTAATATATGAGGTCGTTAAATCGTTAAAAAATATAAGTCTAACGTATTACACAATAATTCCGAGAAATCATAATTTCTAATAAAACATGTTGGACACGTTTCTTGGCCGGGCAATTGGTTTTTGTAATCCTATAAAGTGGATTTGAAAGAGGGGACATCGGTGGAACGTACAATGAGCATTATGTAGGTAGAAGAATATTTTTTTACCGGGGCCGGACCGGTTTTTGGGTAGCGACCACTCATAATCGGCATCGTCATCATCATCAATAGGCCGATGTAGTAAACTTATAATTTCATACAGAGCCGTGCCAACCGGTTTAGACGAAAAGGAAACGTACCGCGGGGAAAAAGAGTCCCTCCGATGTTCTCCGTCTGTCGTCGTCGGTCACGGCCGGGGGATCTACCGTCCCGAGGCTGTAAAATCACTATTGGAATCCTAAGCGATAATTATACCAGCCGTTTATTATAGCAGGTTGTAAACCCGGGCAAACTGGATAATTAGGGAGGCTGGAGTGGGATGATTGGAAGAGAGAGAGATGAAAAAAAGTTGTCGTGATGATAATGGTGCGTGCTCCTGACGTCAGCCCTAGAGAATGTTCATTCATGCTTAGCCCACTGGCGTTGACACAGTCCCACCTCCGTTCTTCCAGCTCGACTGCAAATAATTATACTTAATTACATAGATTACTTTACCCCCCAGTCATTATGGACATGTTAATTCAACGATATTCAATACACCAAGTCTGAAAGCTTTGTCTACATACAATAAAATTTGCTACTTCGAACAGTCGTAAATACTTAAACTAACAGCTTGTAAGTATCATAGCATGTCATTTTAAGTGTCCATTTATGAGTCCGTTGTCCCATCATTTTTCAAAACTGATCCGACCGAACCAATGAATCTTTAGTTTTTTAACTAAAGATATTTATTTTATTTATTGCTATCTGAACATAATATACATTGAGAAAATAATTATAAACCAATCTGACTGACCTGTCAGACCAGGAGGCAGTGGAGAGAGAAACCAACTTTTATTTATTTGGGAAGGGGGAGTTAAAATTAATTCGATGTATTAGATAGAAGGTCATCGTCGTTTTAAACGGCGTTGGAGGATTGTAAGGGTGGGATGTTGAGGAAAGAGTTAGGGTGGAGGGAGAGTTTCGAGTGAAAAGTGAAGAAGCATGTTCGAATAAGATTATTCACGAAACGGATTTTAAGATCTTTATGGATCGTTTGATTGGTGACATAGAAGGGAGCATGGAGGATACGGCGGAGAACTTTAAATTGAAACGATTGAATTCGTTCGATATTGGATGATTTGGCCGAGCCCCACAGCTCGACTCCGTAGGTCCAAATAGGTCTGAGGTGGCTTAGTAGTTCATATCTTTCGTGTATGTGGGTTCCAAGTCTACTATCTAAGTAAAGCCCGAGGTAGCAGACTTGGTTCCATGGTGGTATTATTTTGTTGAAAAATTTGCATTAGTGGACAGGTTTGTCGTTTGAGCGTAAATGTAACTTGGTGGCTTTTGTTCGTTTAACCTGATCCGCCACAGATTGCACCAATTGGTAATAAGGTTCAGGTGTTGTTGGAGTGCTTCTGTTGCTAGGATAGGATTGGAGTGTGTTGATAAGATTGCGGTGCCCGCGTAGGTTGTGATTTGTATGTTTGGATGTGTGCGAAAGTAAGAAGTGTAGATGGTGGAGAGGATTGGGCTTAGGATATTTCCTTGTGGAACGTAAGCTTTGATTGGTGTGAAAGGTGAAAAATCGGTTCCGATCTGACAGGAAGGATTTCACGATGCTAGTAGAAATGAGGGAGGAGATAAGATATCAACTTATAAACGAGGCCGGGGTGCCTCTCGGTCAAATGCTTCCGTAACTTCCAGAAATACGGCTTAGCTGTGTGCTAGCACAATAAGTGTGCTAATTCGGACCAACATCATTATCTAGATTCTGCTAACCTGGGTGCTTGTGCTGTTTTTATAATCTCTTTTAATGTTAGTCTAAGAGCTAAGAGACAAGAAAAGAATATTTGAAGAAATTTAAATAGCTTTTGAAACAAATGTATGAAACGATTACGTACAAATCGATTTATCAACCTGTGACCGCATATGATAAGTATTGTATGTACAGAACATTCTGAAGGACATTGCCAACATCGAGAAGAAACTTGCATCGGCTATCAACCATTTTGAAATGCAGACAACACGAGAGGCCCCGATGATGACCTCAAAAAAGATCGAAACGTTGGCTCGATAAAGAAAATGTTTTTCTAAAACCTACGTCACACCAGACCGCATCTCGCGATTTCTGAATAATTAGTTTTTGTTAAATTTAAACATTGTTTGTAATTTCCAGACTCTGAAGATGACTTCAATAAAGATCGAAACGTTGGCTCGAAAAAGAAAATGTTTCTCTAAAACCTACGTCACACCAGACCGCATCTCACGATTTCTGAATAATTAGTTTTTGTTAAATTTAAACATTGTTTGTAATTTCCAGACTCTGAAGATGACCTCAACAAAGATCGAAACGTTGGCTCGATAAAGAAAATGTTTTTTTGAAAACATACCAGACCGTATCCCACATTTCTGAATAATCATCGACTAACGGTCATTAATCACCACATATTGTTTATAAAAGCAAAGTGTTTTTTTTCACGCAGTGCAATTTATAAAATATTTTAAATAGAAGTGTATCGAAATGGGTTTGTCATTAATTTTCTCAGCCTTTGAAGTCACAGGCCTGGATTAATTCTTATATTTCGCTGAACAAGATGGTTTTTCATATGTATTCCTAGCTTCCCTTATTCATTCATACATTCAAAAGTTAATTTTCGGACTTTTTAAAAGACTTCAAATTGAGATGTGGAGTCTAATAGTAAATAGAAGAAATTAAGTTGTCAAATCGGCTACCATAGATGACGGTGTTCAAAATATGGGGCAAACCTAGGTCATCTCGATTGATCACATAGTGTCAAGGTCTGCAAAAACGTGCCCCAAAATCTTGCATTTTTGGACTGACAGAAGAGTATATAAAAATAATAATAAGTGGATGCCCTAATACCTTCAGGGCCTGGGATTAACAAACACTGTTGAAATTTAACAAAAACATGTAGGATGTGGCGGAAAGTGAATTTATACAATGCAAAAAAAAAAACATTTATTGAATCAAAGCAATTCTACTCACTCAAAGTGTTCATTTTCTGCGTAAGTGTGCCATCGCACTGGGACTCGCAACACGACACGCAAGTATGACACAATTACACATAAAACAATAATTCACTTTTTTCCACATCCTACATGTTTTTGTTAAATTTAAACAATGTTTGTTAATCCCAGGCCCTGAAGGTGATCTCAATAAAGATCGAAACGTTGGCACGATAAAGAAAATGTTTTTCTAAAACCTACGCCACACCAGACCGCATCTCACGATCTCCGATAATTATTGTAAATACTGAAATACATAATTTGTAACTAGAGACGACATGAAACAAAGCTCATTAAAGATCACAAGATTAAAGACCTCCCCCCCCCCAAAAAAAAAATTCAAAGTTTTTGCTTCCTAAATGTACCTCAGATTTATTTGCGCAAATCAGAATAAAAATTTAACTGATTTACATGAAAATAGAGGTTTAGTACCGTAAAAGTTATGCGAAAGGCACAAAATGGCTTTACCATACACAATTTAAAATGAATATTGAAAACAATTTTTTAGGTTTTTGTTGATTTCATTGTAAATTAATTTTAATTTATAACATCTTTGTTTCTTGGTAAAAACCCATTTTATAATTCTTTTTAACTTTCCAGTACGCTAAAATTCCTTTGACAATCCACCAGATATTCGGAGCATCTAAGCAAGTACATGATGATTTATAGCATGATTGTAGCAATTATAGAAAATTGTTTTGAGCGAAAAAGACGTACATGGTCGTGTTTTGCGTCCTAAAATATTCCCGACTGCAATTTTTGGGGGAGAGGAATAAAAGGAAGTAAACTTTTTCGCATTCCAAACTCCTCCCACAAAAATTGTGGTGAAACAACTGCGCTGATCTAAATGAAAATGTGGAGGATGTTCGAAATCTATAAACTAGGACTGGTACATTTGGGCCTCTGTAAATAAATTAAATTCGGATTTGTAAAATAAAACGTTGGTAAGTTTTTGTTGATTTCATCTTGATTTTACTATTTCATTGATATAGAAGAAAGTGCAACTTTTGCTGTTGTTCAACGTGCTGAAGTAACGTTGAATGTATATAAAATTAAAAATAATCAGAAATTCTTATTGAGATCGGAAGAAAAATATTGCCCGCGGTAAATCTACCGTAACAATGTTTTTTCGTATAAAGTTATTATTTAAGGGCCATAAATGATGTTTAAAATAAATCCGATTTCCTTTTAGTTTCAACTTTTCAAAAACGAAATTTATTGGCAAATTTTACTTACAGCGTAAAAAAATGGACCAAACCAAAACGTAAAATTTGACTACTGTCCGTAAGGAATATTAGTTTCAGTGGCACTAAAATTATGGATTGATATAAGAACCGTATTTTCATAAAAATGGAAAAATAATTATTAAAAAAAACCCGACTAAAATAAAGCAACAGTTTGGTCTATGGGGCGAATAAAAACCCAGAGAAAAGGTAAAAATTGAAAATATACAAACATATGAAATAAAATTTCCTAATAGACAGTAACATGGAAAAACGTATTATTTTAAAAATTAAAGAGGTAAAGCTAAGACAAATTTGCTTTAATCATCGTATAATAGTAATTTTTAATTTTAAAAAATCAACAAAATAAAAATGAAAATAGAGAAATTTGTGAAAATAAAAAACAGAGAAAAGATATGAACGATGATGTTTAAAATTTCATAGCCTGAATTATAAAACTTTCTGGGTGGTTTAAAACATGGTTTCGGTGTCCTGTAGTACTATCATATTTCATGTTTGTCGATTTAGTATTATTCATATATTTGTAAATTTCAGTTTTTCAGGCCAAGGATAATATAACAACAGAAACGTTCGACTGTTAATCATTATTTCAAAACAGTCCCTCTACAGTTACACGTTATGTTTGAGTTATTTATTAGTTTTTGCTATTTACTAAAAGATTAAAAATTTAAACAGCAATCTTTTTGAAGAGGAGGTGTCTTTTAAATGACCATGAACAATTCGCACGAGTTTGTTGCCCTGATACTTAAATAGTTTAGACCGCACCTTTCCATTGACCCCGGCCAATATCGGAATTAATAAAACCAACATGTGACCGGTTAATTTGAAAGAAGAGGAATCGTACTGAAAATTTTGAATCGTCTATTTAAAATTTTGCAATATCGTTAGACAATACTGCCAGGTCGTTGGGGTGTCTCGAACACACGGATTCCATACAGTAGGAAAAATGTAAATTCAATTTTATTTAAATTCAACACAATTATTTAAGAGGCAACGGTTTAGGCATTGATACGGCGCTCATTACAGTAAGGTGGAAGTCCCGGGTTCCCGACATACTTACACGTGGGCTCTTTAACATGGATATGTCTTACGCCTGGGGGTCAGTCAGAAAGTTTAACACGAAAATTGTTACCACGTCCGTGCGTCGGTGCACGGTTGACCAAAGATACGCGAGAACGAACTGGTGGGCAGGTGCTTTTAAAGTCGTGATGCGATTGATTCTTATGACGCGACACGATGACGCTTATGACACGACGCGATTGATTCTTGTGACACGACGCGATTGATTCTTATGACGCAACGCTTATGACACGATGCGATTGATTCTTGTGACACGACGCTTGACGCGATTGACGCTTTTGACGCGACACGATTGACGCGATTGACGCCTGTGACGCGTGACTGACGCTTATGACGCGACGCGATTGATTCTTATGACGCGACGTGATTGTAGTTTATGACGCGATGTGATTGATGCATGTGACGCGACGCATTTGATTCTTATGATGCGACGTGATTGACGCTTATGACGCGACGCTTATGACGCCTGTGACGCGACGTGATTGATGCATGTGACGCGACGCGTTTGATTCTTATGATGCGACGCAATTGAAATAAGGGTTCCCTGATAATTTGCGAGTGTGTTTAAATAGCCATCATAAGACATATCCTTGTACCGACGTATCTCCTTGCACTGTAGATACCCGTTCCATTTTTTTAAAACAACGCCGGCATCCTGAAGGTTTATCTGACGTCTGCTATTCCGAACAATCGTAAAAAACCCAAGACGCATTAGTGGATTTCAGAAACATCCAAATCCTTTGTTGGGAAGAATTGTTAAAAATAAATCAGTCTTAACCTAACCAAATTCATCAAATGATTTTCTCCTAATAAAATAACTACATTTACTACATCGATTTGGACGGAATCAAACTTTGATATTTAACTGAGAGTTCCAATTTCCAAAAAATCAAGCCGCCATGAAACACCTCCAGAACCCTAGCCGACAGTCACCCAAAGCCGGCAACGCTCTTACCCGATGCAACGCTATGCTACGCTACCCGATGTTACCCGACTCCTCGTCACCTTTTAATAGGGTATGCACATCTATACGACGTCAAACGCACGCCACGTACAGTCACACAGCGCATCACAATAATTACTATCACAATCGCAACGCTACTTTTGTACTGAATGCATTATTGTGAGCAAAACCATATAAAAATTGTTAGTGAAATTTTATTAGCACAAGTTTTGCTAAATTTAATTGTTTTAAATAAAGTAATTCCGGTGTTTTCATAAATGTTCTACCTCGCCATCATAATTAAATAATTTGTATAAAAACTTTTTGACAATTTTTCATTCCGGTTAATTTGGTTTACATTAAAATAGGGATGCTGTAATTGGCATATCGACAAAATTACATATACATAATTAGAAATAACCTGCATAAATATGAGCTTCCTGTTCTGCAGTTACTCGACAAAATTTGGCGAAATTTTATGAGCAAACCATAAAATAAATTGTTAGTTACATTTTATGAAGAAACCATAAAATAAATTGTTAGTTAAATTTTATGAACAAAACCGTGTACTAAATTGTTACTTAAATTCATTATATCAAAAAATTGATATTCCGTGTTTTGATCAATTGTATACAAAAACATTAAAATTAATTAATTATTATTGAGATTAGTGACCGTTAATCGATAATTATTCAGATATTGGTTCAGAAAATATACATTTTTTAAATTATACAATTACATGTTGGATGTGAAAAAATTAATTTATACAATGCTAGAAAAGTTTAGATTTCAAAAATACATTGTATAAATTGATTTTTTATTGAATAATTATCGAGTATCGGTGACTAATCACCACACATTCCAACAGAATTAAAGGGTATTGAAAAGGTTCTACTACATTATCTTTTTCGAATTTAAAAAAATTAATTTTAATTAATCAGAAATCGTGAGATGCGGTCTGGCGTGACGTAGGTTTTTCATGTACATAATTTGAAATAAACTACAACAAATATGAATGTCCTGTTCTGACGCTACTCGATGAAAATTGTGTGTGTAATTTTATGAGCAAAACCATAAAATAAATTGTTAGTTAAATTTTATGAGCAAAACCGTGTAATAAATTGTTAGTTATATTCATTGTATCAAAAACTTATATTCCGGTGTTTTCTTTAATATTTTACGATACCATTAAAATTAATTTCAATTAAGTATTTTTTAATTAAGGTTTTGGTTGAGATAAACGTCAGAGTCACAATTGTAGTGTAATTAATTGAAAATAATTTATTTGATCAAGCGGGCCACGGAATCTAAGAAATTAAAATTCATTTTTTCTAAACTAGCAACTAATTATTGTTTGAACTCGGTTAAATTGGTTTGAATAAAAATATGAATGTAGGGTTCTTTTGTCTTTAAATGTACGCGATGCTACCCGTCGAAAATCTGGACAGTGGGGATCGCGTAGCGCAGAGTAGGGAAGCGTAGCATAGCATTGGGCAGGTGTGCACAGGGGTAATACAATCTTATGAAAATAATTTGCGTCGGGTAGCATCGGGTAAGTGTGTTCCCGGCTTAAAACGCCACCGGCCTCGCTATTTATTTTCAAATATGGAAAGTTAGGAATGCTTCGATAGGATTGCATTTAATGGGGTATTTCTCCACTCGCATAATATTATAATACAAAATCCATAAAGACAACAAAGTTGTTTGTAGTGTTTTTAGTTTTTTCTAAGATAATACAAAATTAAAAAGTCTCACCCCTTGATCTTTCATGATCTTTCTCAACATCTTGTTTTTCCATCTGTTGCCACTTTAATTGCACATGTTGGAAAAAAAATAGTCAATGGTAATTAAATGCATACGACTGATTAATTTCAAGCAAGGTGTTAATAAGTCTGTCTATTTAGAGAGGTGTACTGATGTGAAAGCTAGATGAGATTATTCCCATTGTGAGAATTTCTTTTCCTAACTGTCCAATTAGGAAAACAATGCAGTAGCAAAGTTTCTTAAACAGTTACATGTATCTTTCTCTAAATCTTTTATTCTTGGAAAATTAATGTAATTTGTTTATAATTATCAGTTTATTTGAGTTATTGAGAAAGCTAATAAATAATGGCGGTTTTTAATCATGTTTTTTTCTACGAAATATTTTTGTCTTAAATTGTGTTAATATTTGTAAAAGGTATACAATCAATAAAAAATAAAATACAGAAGATTTTAATGTCATTTACATTAATAGTTGAACTTATTTAATTCACTAGTTTTGTGGTCCGCTTGACCAAGTAATGTCTTACAATTAATTAAGGTTGGGATAAAGAAGACAATGGCACGAGCGGGATTCGAACCCACGAACTTCAGGTACATTCCCAGCTGCTCTACCACTTGAGCAATCGTGACCTCGATCCACTCGGACACTAACTTCCCGTCTCAACCCGCCTTTTGATTTGAATATTGATGATAATTGAAAAATGGCGAAAAGTAGGGAAAATTCGAATGGTGAGGTTGAGGGGAAGTTAGTGTCCGACTAGATCGTGGTCACGATAGCTCAAGTAGTAGTGCAGCGGCATATCTACCCGAAAGATCGTGTGTTCGAATCCCGCTCATGACTCTGACTTTTTTATCTCAACTAAAAACCTTAATTAATTATAAAATTAATAGTTAAAACTTATGAAATAAAGCAACACATAAACAATTAAAATGTATATGGTAATCGAGACAAAATTTTCCTCCATAACATCATTAAAATATTTTAATAATGATTGTCCTAAACGTATAGCAGTAACAAAGGCATAAATTAAAAATTGCTTGCAATACAAGACGTGTTAATAGCAATAATTAATCAGAAAAGGATCTATTTTTCTTTACCGCCATGACTCCTTTCTTGACTAATCACCGGTGATTACCAGCTCACAAACGATATTAATGTCTCATTGTTTTATAATGAGGCGTTATTTTATCATCCGTTCAATATCAAATAAAATGTTTTCCTTACGGTTACAGTTTGTGTATAATGCAGTCTTAAAATTATACTGTTATATATTTTTCAAAGTATAGAAAATCAAAGAATTTGGCTCTGATTTAAATTCTTAATTAGTTTGCCAGAGCAATTAATTAATTTTTACAAATGATATTTTGACTGTTTCAAAGATAAATCATAACATGTGAAATATTAGTATAGACATAATTTATTGTTAAGGCTAACGAAATAATTGTTTAAAACTATTTCAGAAGTTATATTGACTTTAATTAATAAAGGTAATGTACCTACCTTTTTTATGCCAACGTTTCGATCTTTATTGATATCATCTTCAGGGCACCAAGTGTTTGTTTTCCGTGTAGATGTGTCCCTCGGCACTCTTAACCCGACAGACACTTTGAGCCCTGAAGATGATATCAATAAAGGTCGAAACGTTGATACGATAAAGAACATGTTTTTCTGAAACATACGTCACATCAGACGGCAGCTCAGGATCTCTGAATAACTATTTTTATTATGTATTTACGATACTTTATTGAACAAACGCTTAATTACATTTGACAATTCACTAGGCTAGAACGCGAGCGAGTCCAGCTCAACATTATTTTTCGGAACTGAAAAGAGAAAAATAAATTAATTAAATAAGAAATACGATGACATAGAGATAATATAAACTGTGACAGAGAGAGCAAAAAAGCTGGGGGAAAAATTTTATGAATCACACAAAAACCAGGTTGGTGTGTCACGGATTTTGACCAAAGTGTAAATTAAATTTAAAGAAATGAACATAAATCGTATTTATATATTTAAAAAAATATATTATTTTGGGTGTAATAATTCATTGTTGGTTAATATAAAAGCAAAAATGTTCTAAGGAACAGAATTTTATAACTTGGTACGTTATCTTGACTGACACTCCTTGTGTAAGATTTAAAACATAATTTTGCCAAAACCAAGGAGACCGATTTTCAATCGTTGACAATTCTTTTTAAATGAATATGAAATATGGCAAAACGAGGGAAAATTCAAACGGATGTAGATGGCAGGTTGGTGTCCACGCGGATTGATGTAATGATAGGTCAAGTAGCGGAGCAGCGGCGTAGCGGAAAATCGTGGGTTCGAATCCCGCTCGCGACACTGAATTTTTATTTCTACCATTACCTTTCATAAATATTAATTAGTTGAAAAATGTTAATTGGTCAATCGTACCACGATATGTAATGGATTTAAAACTCGCTGTCCATAATGACCTCAACAATCCTTTGAACCATGCCCAATTCCATCCGGATTCTAAACGTTTCACAACAAGCTTTCCATCGTTCCTAACCATACTGCCTAAGTCTTTTAACTGCTTTTCCATCCGGAGAACAGCTACGTAGCCTCTAATGATTATCGCCTCTAGAAGTCCTTGCTGCTTAATCCTTGTGCTTTGTTGGACAAGGGGACATTGATGTAACTGGCAGAAAAAAAATCCATAAACGAACACACACACACACACACACACACACACACACACACACACACACACA
>CM077102.1:10250492-10269232 GCA_039619505.1 Cimex hemipterus
ACACACACACACACACACACACACACACACACACACACACACACACACACACACACACACACACACACGCACGCACACACACACACGCACACACACACATATTTTTGTTAATTACAAAAAAGCTTGTTAGGATCAAAGCATGTCATAAAATTTATAGAATATAGAAGATACTCTTCATAAAAATTTGCTATAAAATACTCTAAATTTAAATATCATCTGATGAAAAAAGTAATGTTGTGATAGATAACATATTCTAATCAGTTTATTTTTCATGCTTCAACGTACTTTCGTCTTTTTGCAGTGCATCATTTTTCTAGATTCTTTATATGTCTGAATTTGGTTGACAGATTTTAAAACAAATGCCTGCACTAAAATGGATTTTTTTTATTGAAAACAATTAAAAATAGAAAAGCATAGTTTTTTTTTATTGATTCGTAAGATAAATTACTAAAAAATTTTGCATAAACTTTTAATTCTTATATAAAATTTTGGTTGCGGGAGAAAAATAATCTTGAGATTAATTATTTAGAAATCGTGAGATGCGGTCTGGTGTGATGTAGATTTTAGAAAAACATTTTCTTTGGATCTTTATTGAGATCATCTTCACGGCATGGGATTTACAAATATTACAAATATACAAACAATAGAAGTATTTCTACTCACTCAAAATATTTGTCTTATGTGTAATTGTGCCATTGTTGCGTGTTGATTGAATATTTAAAAAATATATTTTGCATCGTATAAATTCACTTCTCCACATCCGACACGTATTTGTTAAATGTAAACAATGTTTGTAAATCTCAGGTCCTGGAGATGATCTCAATAAAGATCGAAACGTTGGCACGATAAAGAAAATGTTTTCCTGAAACCTACATCACACCAGACAGCATCTCACGATTTCTAAATAATTATCGATTAACGGTCACTAATCACCACACATTTCTACTTGAAATTCAAATTAATTAATAAGTTAATCGGTGATATAAAAGCAAACTATATATCATTTGATTGACCATAATTAATAACTATAAAAATTAAAATATCCTTGATTTCTCGTATTAAAATTAGTTTTGATAATAATAATTAATTAAGAAGGTATCAATTTTCTTTGCCACCGCCGCTCCCTGCTGGACTAATGTCCGGTTATTACCAGTTCACAAATGATATTAAATGATGGGCCAGGTAGAACATTACTGAGAATAATTACAATAGGGTCGCCCTTGTAGCCAGCCGTCAGTTCGAAAATATTCACTCCGGATCCCCGCTGTCAAAATTTTAAAAAGACGTGAGCATTGAAAGCTCGCTTTAAAACGGGCCTGGGCCCACTAAAACGAGGATGGTTGCGAGTCGAAAGGGCCGATCAAGTGAGTGTCTACTTGTCAAAAATATCTTAGCCCGGTTTGAGAGGCAAAGCGGTACCTTTTGATGCTGCCAAAATAGACTTTGGAATGGTCGAGTTTCTAGACAATGGGAGTCATTAGGGTTGGAGATGTGTGAGAGGACTGATATAGCCCACCTGCCCCACTGTCCCAACTTGTATATTTATACAACTCTAGACATATGATGTCTCCCCGAATTAGACGAGCCACTCACCAATTGTAACTCGGCTCTGATTGTCCTTTCATATTATTAATTCTCGTGTTTCACTGCCAAAACGGCTCTCGAAAAATGAACACGATTAAAAGAGTTCGGCTCTTCGCCTCTATCAGCGCCTTTGGGCCGGAGGTGTTTATTAACCTATGACGGTGTGATTAATCTTACAGGGGCATCGGTTAAATAAATATGGGATTATTTTTGGGACAGTTCTATTGTTAAACTCGGCTAATGGCGGGCATTTCTTAGACGGCTTATGGATTAGGAAGCCTTTTTCTCTCTCTCCAAGAGAGTATTTGTAGATTTAACAAATGCGCAGTCTGCATTCCTTTAACTCATATTAGATTGGTTTCATTATTCTCTTAGGCAAGGATTTTGTTTAATCTGACTATTATAATTTTGAAATATCTCCGGTCACCTTTATTTTCTAGTCTATTAGTAGACTCATTTTTTATTGTTAAGTTAAAATATCGTGTAACTTAGACCTTACAGTCAGGCTGTTTTTGAAATAACGCGTGGATTCTTCATATTTCTTTTAATTCCTCCTAGTTTTAAATTTAGGCTGACGTATATGAAAACAAAATTATTATCATTTATATTCGAAGTTTACTTTAAATTTAACATTTGCATCGAAACGCGGACTTTCATAGTCAAATATTATTTTTATTATATGTGTAGTGTTTAGTGATCTATAGACAATAATTATTTTATCCTGAAATGCGATCTGGTATGACATAGGTTTTAGAAAAACATTTTTTTATTATGCCAACGTTTCGATCTTTATTGTGTACATCTTCAGTGCTTAGGATTTGTAAACATCGTTCAAATTTAAAAAAACCTGTAGGATGTGCAAACAATTGTAGAAAAAACACGATACGATTACACAGAAAACAAACGCTTTGTGAAATATTGTTTTGCATTATTTAAATTCACTTTTGTCCACATCCTACATGCATTTTTTAAAGTTGAACCATTTTTTTTAATTCTTTGCAAGTAATATGTATTTTATATGTTTGTTCCTGAAGGTTACATACCACACATTTAAACAACCAAACATTTTTTTATCATGCCAACGTTTTGACCTTTATTGAGATCATCTTCAGGGCTCAAAGCAAAGCGTTTGATTTGCGTGTAGATGTGTCTCTCGACACGACAGACAAGAATGACCCATCTACACGGAAACCAAACACTTTGCGCCCTGAAGATGACCTCAATAAAGGTCGAAACGTTGGTACGTTAAAGAACACGTTTTTCTAAAACCTACGACACACCAGACCGCATCTCCGGATCTCTGAATAACTATTTTTATTATGTATTTATGGTACTTTATTGAACAAAAGCTTAATTGCATTTGACTAGGCTAGAACCCGAGTCCGGCCCAACAAAATCAATCTTTTTTCATATCTGAAAAGAGTGCATATAAAACGAATAAAAAACACATTACCACACATACTTACATACAAACAGTGCATTTTACTTTCATATTACTTATTTCTTTTGTTCTATAGCTGTCTCTGTCTACCTCTTTCTTGCGCCCTCGCTGTCTAGTTATCCATTCCTATCAATACCTATACCTATCTGGCTCTTAATCTGTTTATATCTGTAGTTGAATTTTTATTTATCTTTCTTTTCACTTTCTTTATAGAGTGTTTTCTGAATAACTTTTCTTTTTCATTAGTTTCTTTTTTTAAGTGTTGATTTACGCATCTCCTTTCTTTTCTACGTCACTATTTTTCTTTTTATTTTTTCACGTAATGTACATCTCTTTCTCTTTGTTTTTGTTTCTCTTTTACAGTCTCTTTCTCTAATTGTCAATACGACACAGGAGGACAAATCTTGCATTGCTAATAAATCGTCCGTTAATTCATCCTGCATATTTAACACTGTGTCTCTTAATTTCTCATTTTCTTTACTCTTTGTTTCGCCTTTTCCCTCATTATTGTTGATCACTCTCTCTCTCTCTCTCTCTCTCTCTCTCTCTCTCTCTCTCTCTTTTCTATTTAATTTATTTAATTTTAATTTCACTCAATTATCGTTGCTATTTTCTATCAGAAGCATTTTCCTTCTTTTTTTTCCGTTGTCAGTGTGAATTAACACAACTACGTGAGAGGATCTGGAAGTTTTTATAGTATAGGTGAGAGGAATAGAAAGAGAAAATGTTGGCGGTTATTTATTCCTCGCCTGAAACAACAGGCTATCCGACGGTAAGGCAACACAAAGAGTGTTCGGGAGGATTGGGGGTGCCAAATGGACTGGATGGAAATGTATACTCTTCAAAACTGCTACTTCAGTTCTTCTTAAGGTAGGTTAGAGACTTCGAATGCTGCCTGGAATAACAGTGGGCGCTCGAACTGTACTGAAACTTACAAAAATTAGATTACATGTCTGAAGCATTTTTTATACATTTCTGTTCTGTCTATGAATCAATGATTTTCTATTAAAATCTCGATTTTCCTTTTGTATTCTCTCTCACTATTTTTTTTGTCCACACCTAAACCGTTGAGGCCATCGACGCCCACTTTCGTCCCTCTTCTTTATCTTTCGCTTGTAGTTTTTCTATTACGTTTTATATTTCTATCCCATTTATTCTATCTATATGTACGTATCTGACCATATACCGTCATCTCTGTCATATATATATACCTCTCTTTCATCCCAATTTTACTACTATTCTACCTCTGTCTTACTTCTATGCCTTTGTTTATCGTATTCTCCTATTTTTCTTACTTCCTTTTCGTTTAACCTTTATCATTAACACCTTAATCATTTTTTATTTTTACACATACGTACTATGTTTTGTAGGATAAAAACGCAGAAGAGATGTACAGCTAGTCCATCTTATTTTTTAACGTTGAATTGTTGTAATCTCAACATTTGGTTTATACCATGTTCAAAATTATTCGCGGAAAAAAGTCGTTTCTTGATTTTGTGTCCGCGCTGTGAGAATTATGTCTCGATAATGTGTGGACAAGTTTGTCGGTAGCAGTTGCGGTGAAATGTGATTTAATGGTTCCTCGACCGAAGTGGGCTCAAACGGCAGTATTTTCATCTGAAATAAAACCCTATCGGTGCCAAGTCTGGTACTCCCTCGTGAGAAATGATGTGAGATAACCATTAAAAGAGAGCCCTCTGATGTCGGTCACAGCACCGTATCCTAACACCATTGTCACCTAGACGTCGTTCATTTCAAATTGAGGGGAAACTTTTGCCCACTTCGCCTCTTGCATTAAATCTTATATATCTGGAAATACTGTTTCGTTTCCAAATTACTCTAGAAAAAGAGAATAAATAGTTTAAAAAATACGTTATATTAATTACGACCTTTAATATAAAACATTGTTTCAAAGACGATAATGTTGACTGTCGGTGGCAGCAATGGTATGGTAAGGTCAAGATCTCGGGTTCGAATCCAGCGGCCCCGCATTCGCATCTGACACAAATGGCCTTTTTTTCAAAAACGTCACGAGGGTTCGTATAAACCTGTTGTTGAAATACCATCATTTAAAAAGTGTCGAGTTGCTCGGAGGTTGAAAGAACAAAAAATGAAATCTTATGATAACCTACACCAATATGCAAGGCAAGTGTTCAGATTTCTTTTTAATGAGAACATAATTAAAACTCTTAAACTTAAAATATCTAGAAGTATGGACGCTTTTTTTTTAAAAAAATTGCCTTTGCTACTGTCATTTTTTGCGTACTGTTTTAAAATAGGTAAATATTTTTTTTAATGGCCTCAATAATTATTCAGAAATTGTGAGGTGCGGTCTGGTGTGATGTAGGTTTCAGAAAAAGATTTTCTTTATTATGCCAACGTTTCGATCTTTATTGAGGTCATCTTCAGAGTCATGGAATTACCAACATTGCTTAATTTTAACAAAAACTAATTATTCAGAAATCGTGAGAAATTTAAATCAAGAATATTTTAATTTCTATAGTTATTAATTGTGGTCAATCAAATGATATATACTTTGCTTTTATATTACCGATTAACTTACTAATTAATTTAATGTAGAAATGTTTGGTGATTAGTGACCGTTAATCGATAAGTTTTAGAAATCGTGAGATGCTGTCGGGTGTGATATAAGTTTCACGAAAACATTTTCTTTATCGTGCCAACGTTTCCATCTTTATTGAGATCATCTTCAGAGTCTGGGAATTACCAACATTGTTTAAATTTAACAAAAACATGTAGGATGTGGAAAAAGTGTAAAAAACAACACGACACGCAAAAATGGCACAGAAAACAAACACTTTGTGAATTTTTTTTTTTTTTTACATTGTTTAAATTCACTTTTGTCCACATCGTACATGTATTTTTTCAATTTAAACAATTTTTTTTTAATTCTTTAAAAATAATATGCATTTTATACCACACATTTATTGAAGAATTTGGACCGGCATTTTTCAAACTATGACGCTTTATAAACGGAAATTTATTAATGACTCGTGTAAATATAACGGTCTAGAAATTATTAAATTGCCTTTAGAAAATACCGATAAGGATTTTCTAAAGTGGATTAATTAAATTCTCCGCTAACCTTTGACCTTCATGAAAGTACAGAACCAAGCTAAACTCTCTTTCCCTCACTCTCTCTCACTCTCACACACGCACACGGCGCACTATCTCCCTCTAACTTTGCTCCATTTTACGATATTCATTAATTCTCGTAATTATCAGAAAACTGGTTTTGTTAAGAAAAGACTAACCGTTCCTATCCCGGCGATAACAAATTACCCCTGGAAATATTAATTAATGGCTTATTAATTTTTCAGTTTTGATCAGTGTAACATTTTAGTTCAAACACGTTGTAAAGGCACATATTACATAATAATAGTGAATGAAAAACTGTTCTTATATCTCTAATAATTATTTCATTATGTTGAAATTGATATTTTGTCTATATGAATGTTTTTGCTTTTCCTCATTACTCAGCCACCGCGCTCTACTAACAATTTTGTAACGCTGAATCTTGTACAGTAAAACGAATGGATTCAATGTAAATAAAATAATATATTTAGGAAAAAGATCCTTTTTTTTCGTATGGAACAAACTGAATGTTTACAATGCACGTGAAGCTTCTTTTTCTTATAGGACAATAAACAAAAATCCAAATTAACCAAAACGAATTAAAAATATATATGAACTTTAAATTTCTCGCTATGGCACAAATATTAAAACTTAATATGTCTTTCTGCAAGTTCAATACTTTCCGGATCTTCTCAATGTGTGTGCGATGATTGTCCCCTCTCATCCACAGTGCAGATTCCTATCTTCAGAACGATGATTACAAAGTATTAGTGAACGTTTCTAACGATAATTAATTATTCAGAAATCGTGAGATGAGGTTCGGTGTGATGCAGATTTCAGAAAAACGTTCTCCTTATCGAGTCAACGTTTCGATCTTTACTGAAATCATCTTCAGGGCCTGGGATTTACAAACATTGTTTAAATTTAACAAATAGACGAAAAAAAATAAATTTATACAATGCAATTTATTTAATATTCAATAAAAATATTTCTACTCACTCAAAGTGTTTGTTTTCTGCGTACGCAATATTTTTTTGCATTTTACAAATACACTTTTACCACATGTTACATATTAAATTTAAATAATTTTTGTAAATCCCAGGGTCTGAAGAATATCTCGATAAAGATCGAAACGTTGGCACGATAAAGAAAATATTTTTTTGAAACCTACATCACATCAGACCACATCTCATAATTTCTGAATAATTAGTTTTTGTTCAATTTAAACAATTGTCACAACGTTTCGATCTTTATTGAGGTCATCTTCACGGTCGGGGAATTACAAACATTGTTTAAATTTAACAAAAACTAATTATTCAGAAATCGTGAGATTCGATCTGGTGTGTTGTAGATTTCAGAAGAACATTTTCTTTATCGTGCCAAAGTTTCGGTCTTTACTGAGATCATCTTCAGGGCTCAAAGTGTTTGTCTTGTAGTTGATCTCAATAAAGAGCGATACATTGTCAAGACAAAGAAAATGTTTTTCTCAAACCTACATCACACAGACCGCAACTCGCGATTTTTGAATAATACACGATTTTTCGTCATTTGTTATTTTTCTCTCGCGTTTATTTGACTAGCGCAGAATAAACTTGAACATTTATTTGTTCTGATGATAATTTCAGAGGTAAATTCGGTTGAAACGAGGATTATAATGAACCAGGATATTTTACGGATGTTAACTTTTCACCTTTATTGAGGGAACGTCCAGGTGCCTTTCTGCAGCTCGCCCAGGCATGAGGAATGGCTCGACGTTGTCCCTCTGTCTCTGAAAACTGTATTCATCGTCCTCGCTCTATCTTATTCTTATCCGTGGTTTAGCAAACAAGCAGGAAAAAAATTGGACATGTGAAATGGACTAAAACTAAAGAGAAAGACTGTCTAAAATCGAAAGCCTAACCGTAATCGTCCCGTGGTAACTCGCGGAAAACAAGACGGCTGTATGCCTAATCATATCTCCGAAGGAATTTATAACAATTAAATTTACAAAAGAATAATGAAAATTGAGATGTGTAACGAAATTAAAAGCTTCCTGATGGCAAATGAAGAAAAATATTTATATAAATGAAAAATTAAAGATGGGCAAGGGTGAGGAAAATTATTTAACATGGGGTTGAATGAAGAATGAGCGCAACTAGTGGTCAATGGAGTTTGAACTCGAATCTTGTGACAAAAGAGAAATTGATGTATGCATTTTTTTCATACGACTAAAAGACACCTTTTTTCTACACAATTTAACTATAGGAAAACAATCCATTTCGGCGTGGAAAACGGGGAATTTTTTTATTAATATTTCCCAGCGTTTATAATTTATGAACAGTATTGTTCGCAATAACGCGTTTCAGTATTTGAAGGCTTACGTAGGCGTGTGGGGGCCCAGATGCTTGCCAAGCCTTTGGGGCTATGTGAAAACAATAGCAACAAAAGGGAAAAAAGACCTTTCTAATGCCTAGTATTACGCCCACGGACCCCTGGCCGACGGGAGAAGAGGAAAAAAATAATAAGCAAATCCCAATTTACCTCGGGAGATGTGAGGCCCTCGGGTCAAGTTTCAAAGTCCGGACCTCCCCACTTGGGAGATATACAATCTTTATTGTCGAGATTGTGGCCCATCGGAAAGCCGTGCCATGGAGTTTCCGGTCCATTTATGCAAATAGCAAATTCATGGTTGCAAAAAGGGTACTTGGCCGATTCGCATAATGGACCATTTTGACTTTACCCACCTTTCCAAAGCAATAAATATCACAAATCGCAACTCTAATTATTACTTGTAAAATAAATAATAATTTAGTGCCGTCCACGAGTACTCCAGCGAAGAGAGTGCCATGCTATAATAAAACTTGATTTTCCTTATCTAATTTTATGTATGTGTTTATGAGTCTGTGAATTCCTATTAATGTACCGTATGAAATTCAAATACAAATCCTCGTTGTACGGTACGCAATGTCAGTATTTGAGGTAATGTTATAAAACTGAAATCAATACGATAAATTCTTCTTTAACCAATCAAAAAGACTCATTAGTTGAAATACACTTCTCTCAAAGTTTTTTTTATCCCTCCTCATTGAAGTTTGGAGTTGGAGAGGTAACAAATTCTTCGATTGGGGTTCTGAGAGCATCTACAGTTTGAAAATTTAACATATTAGAAAACGGCCCAGGGCAAAAAAATATGAAAGACAGTTGGCGATAGGACAGGTGAATATGTTGGATGTGGAAGGTCTTCATTTTTTAACTATTGAAGATTTTGCCTAGTCGATCTTGAAACGTGAGGCTGAGCATTGTCGTGGAACAGTAGGTCAAACTTTCTATTGACAAAACTTGGATGTTTTCTCGACGTTTGTCGTAAAAACTTTTGGCAATACGAGTTCGCAGTGATTGATTCACCAGGGTTAAAAAATTAAAACGGATCAAACAACCCATTCTCCTTCAAACTGTCAGCATAATTTATTTGGAGTGCAGGCCGGACTTTGCCAACTGCTTTGGCGACTCGCCCCTATCCAACCATTGAGCTGACCAAGTTTGATTGTCGTACAGGACCCACTACATGTGAGAATCCCGTTCAAAATTAGGTTTCGCGGCAAAAGGGAAGAGCAAATTTCGTAACGGTTGTCTTTCTACGATTAATTCAGTGGTACCCATTTAACCAATTTTTTTGTCT
Source organism: Cimex hemipterus (assembly GCA_039619505.1). Classification (NCBI taxonomy): domain Eukaryota; kingdom Metazoa; phylum Arthropoda; class Insecta; order Hemiptera; family Cimicidae; genus Cimex; species Cimex hemipterus. The sequence goes on from CM077102.1 coordinate 10,260,272, forward strand.
TCCCCATTTCTGTTATGTGCCTTGAAAAAGGTCGTAGCACCTACTCCCAAGTCTTTGGGCATATTGTCTAGTGCTTATCCAGTTCGGTTTCTGCCTCGTTCCTCGGTGTCAAGTTCCGTAGTATTTTTGAAATATTTTTTATACGTTTCGGACTATTGACCCATCTTCACCAGCCCCCACAGTCAATAAAACGAGAAAGAAGTAACTTATTTCATTATTAATGTAAGAATTTTGGTTTTTATTACTCTTAATGCATATTGTGAACCGTGGAAAATAACAAAATGAAAATATATAGAAATAATGAATGATGGATTGAGTGTGCCTACTAGTGATAAGATAGTGCCTACTCACAATAAATATTTTTTCATTTTACCAACGAGACGGATTTCGAGCCCCTAGATCACATCAGGATGTAGAAATATTTCAACCTGATGAAGTGCTAAGGGCTTGAAAAGTAAGTAGTTTTCCAACGCTCCGGATTTCGAGCCGTTAGCTCACATCAGGTTGTAGAATTCCTTCAACCTGATGATGAGCTAAAGGCTCGAAATCCTGATCGGAAAAAACTTACTTGTTAGTAGGAACTATCTTTCTTAAAAAGGGATGGAAATGAAAACCTCCTTGCAAACCTTTTAGCTGAGATCCAAAGAAAATTCTATACCACTCCAAATGGAAAAACCATTATTTTTCTTCTCTTGCCTAAAATTTAATTTCTCTTGTACCAAACGAAAATTGTACGAATTTGGCAAGATAAATTCATAATTTAACCCTTAAATACTCGCTTCGGCTCTCACGTTTTTGCGCAGTCCTAAGAAAGTAGACAGCGATGACTTCAGCATTGCTTACATAAAATTATGAAGTTATTTACGCCCAGGGTAACATCCACATGCCTAGGCTATATGGATGTTCGTCTTTACATCTTTCTGGTCATGTAGCTTAAAATCTTTTGAACATATTTTTCCATATGTAAAATTTATGAGAGGTGGTGTGTATTGTAATCTCGCCTACGTAGTACTAATTTGCCCCCATAATGCTCAAGTGAATAATCTTTTGGTGTATATTTGTAGCTTTTCTTTTCATGATTACAGATCTTTTTCCAACCAGACAATCGCTATCTTTAAACTAAGAAAACCACATCTGAACGTGTTTTCAGCTTCCGTATTAAAGATAACAGCCGTAATCGTCACGTTGATTTTATGGTTTTCTTATAGTTTGCAATGTTTCTTCTTAAGAAACCATCCTCCTGTTTTAAATTACAGCTCAGTGCTGAACAATTATGAAAGTGTTTTAATTTGCGATGAATCGACTATAATGATGTATGCAAAAAATGTAAATAAATGGTTATTCAAAGATCGTGAGATGCGGTCTGGTGTGATGTAGATTTCAGAAAAACATTTTCTTTATCGCGCCAACGTTTCAATCTTTATTGAGAACATCTTCAGGGATATAGAAACATTGTTTAAATTATCCAAATATATTTAGGATGTGAAAAAATGAATAATAAAAAATAATTCCCTTTTCCACATCCTACATTTGTTAAATGTAAACAATGTTTGTAAATCCCAGGCTCTGAAGATGATCTCAATAAAGATCGAAACGTTGGCACGATAAAGTAAATGTTCGAAACATCACACCAGATCATATCTCACGATCTCCGAATGATCGATCATTGACTACCTGTCACTAATCACCACACTATGTAAATAAATGTCTGTATTTGAATGGAACTTTTGTTTAAAGAGGGTCCTGTTTTATGTACAATAGGTGGTTTAATTTTTTTAAGCTTTTAAACGCTGGATTAGTCTAACTTCAATAATTGGTTGATTAAATTATTATATTATTATTAACGTGAAGATGCGAAGTTATAAAAACTTGAAGAAAGGTGTTTCTCATTTCAACCCTTAAAAACCAGGAAGAGTAACTACAGTGTCATTATAGACAATTGTAAATAGAAATCGTGTAAGGTTGTCAGGGTGCACCTTGCCTCAGAAAGGGCTATAATTTGAAAGGGGAAACTGTGTATATAGAATATTCAGGTTTTACCGGGGTTGGAAAAAAAGTCTCGAAAAAAAGCGGTGCGCCAGGTGGTTCGGAGGACAATCCTAGCAGGGATTAAGGGGACGTTTCCCGTATTCCTGATTCCCGTGAGGGGCCAAAGCGCCGTTCTTGCCATCAAGGAGACCATCCATTTCCCGGAGGGGTTGACGGCCAAACAAGACATTTATCAGGACGCTTGCTGTTTAGTGACAATCTGTCAAAATATAAGTTGAACATCTCTTCTCACATTCTGTCCCACTTTCAGCCCGCTCTATTTTCATGTTCAAACACCTTTCTCAACTCTTTTTTTTTTCACTTGAACTGCATATATCGCACAAGAAAAGTCGAAAAAATATAAAGCCCGGATTATTTGGATTTTTGAAGGATTGGGGTGCGTGACACTACAGAAAAAGCGACACAACTGTAGGTTCTTAGGTGCTGGACACTACCTTGTGTTCAGTGTCGATGTCGGTCATCTAGTTGAAGAAGCAAGAAGGAAGCACACTTGAATAGTGTTTACTACTGCCTTGTCGATGACTAATTTGTTACCAGCGGAAAAGCTGGAGGTTGACATCTAATATTTAACTATGATCTATCGCTATGACTGAAAAGACAAAAAGGACCAAGGAATTATTTCAAAACTAGATCATTAATGTTGATTGATTATCGCTGATAAAATGTCATAGAAAAGACACAATTTTGTCAAAAAATTTCCTCATATTAACAAACTTTTTATTACTTAAGTGTTCAGTATTTATGAATTAAAGACGGCGATATACGTTGTATGAAGTATTTCGAATTACAACAACCGAGAGGAAAAACGTTTCATGAAATTACCGGTTTGGATTGTTGATAACCTAAATTGTACTAAGAGTAATTACCTTCATTATAAGGAAAAGAGGGGAAATTCTCAACGCCTCATATATCAGAAAAACATTAAAATCTTTCGCCTAACGTTTTGGTGTTTAGTGACCGTTGCAGGATGCCGTTCTAAAGGCGATTTGTTCGCACGCAACCAGATGAATCTCGCGGAGCATTTACCTCAATTATAAATGCTACTGACCGAAAAACTTTACTTCGAATCTTTCATGAAAATCCCCTGGCCTGAATAAAACATGATGATGGGATGATTTCACAATTAATTGCCTTCTGTGGCATGAACGACAGGTCTTACAAGTCAGAAATTCTTGGTTGTGACAGACAAAAATATTCTAAATCTAAATCAGTCTTCAAAGCCCTTAAATACAAATTTAGATAGGAACGAAAAAAATTGTTTTTGGCTTCTACTTCTGGCTGGTTCTATTTTGTTCATTTTTCTATTAAAACTTCAAAACTGCTTGTTAGTTGTTCAGAAATCGTGAGATGCGGCCCTTGTGAGATGTAGGTTTCAAAAAACATTTTCTTTATCATGCCAACGTTTCGATCTTTTATTGAGATCATCTTCAGAGCCTGGGATTTACAAGAATTAATTATCCAGAAATTATGAGATGTGGTCTAATGTGATGTAGGTTTAAGAAAAACATTTTCCTTATCATGCCAACGTTTCGATCTTTATTGAGATCATCTTCAGGGCCTGGGATTTACAAACATTGTTTTCATTTAATATATTGGGTTGTCCGGAAAATAATGCAGGATTTTAAGTTTTCATTTAAAAAAATCTATATAAAATATTCTGTTTACGTTTACAGGATTACTCATTTGTATGAATGTCAACACTTATTAATCCTCTTCCAAATGATATTGTTTGTTTACCTCTGTAGCATTCCGCTACTTGGAAATAATTCAGTCATCCTAATAATCTCAAAGCGAGAATTTCGTACGATTTTCTTTTACGAGTTTAAACTCGGCCGAAGCGGTGCCCAAACGGCTAGAAACATTAACCAAGTCTGGGGCGAGGGTTGTGTTAATGAGTGCACTGTGCAAAGGTGGTTTAAAAAATTTCGGGAGGGAGATTTCAGCCTTGAAGATGAAGAAGGTCGTGGAAGGCCTTCCTCTCTTAATGATGATGTTCTGCGATCAGTGGTGGAAGAAAACCCCAAAACAACTGTTGAGAACTTGCAGAGCAACTCAAAGTCAGTAAAACGACCGTCGCTGACCACCTCTTTGGTCAATCGGAAAGGGCCCATTTTGTTGCATGACAACGCTCGACCACATGTGTCACGTGTAACGTCACAAAAATTATTGGAGCTTGGCTATGAAACTTTGCCTCACCCACCCTACTCTCCGGGACCTCTCGCCTACTGACTACCATTTTTTTAGACACCTGGACCACTACTTACAACACATAATATTCAAAAATCAAACGGAACTGGAAAATGCATTTATTGACTTTATCAATTCTAAAAATTCTGAATTCTACTCAGACGGAATTAATACGTTACCAACACGTTGGGAGAAATGTATTGAGAGTATGGGAAATTATTTTGATTAAAGAACATTGCTTTAAAGTAACTAGTTTCTTTTTTTTTGTTTAATACCAAAATCCTGCATTATTTTCCGGACATCCCAATACTAACTCATAAACAGAAAACAGCAGCTACATGTATTTGTTATATATAAACAATGTTTGTAAATCCCAAGCCCTGAAGATGATCTCAATAAAAGATCGAAACGTTGGCACAATAAAGAAAATGTTTTTCTGAAACCTACATCACACCAGATCGCATCTCACGATTTCTGAATAATTAGTTTTTGTTAAATGTAAACAATGTTTGTAATTCCCAGACTCTGAAGCTGACATCAATAAAGATAGAAACGTTGGCTGGGTAAAGAAAATATTTTTTTAAAACACACCAGACTGCATCTCACATTTCTGAATAATCATCGACTAACGGTCATTTATCACACACATTATTTAAAAAAGCAAAGATTTTTTCACGCGGTGCAATTTGTAAAATGTTTTAAATAGAAGTGTATCGAAATGGGTTTGTGATTAATTTTCTCAGCCTTTGAAATCACAGACAGTAGTTCTTATAAAAAAAAAAAATCGCTGAACAAGGTGGTTTTTCATATGTTTTCCTAGCTTCAGTCATTCATCAGTACATTCAAAACTTTGGAAAACATGTTAATTTTTTGACTTTTTATAAAAACTTCAAATTGATCTGACGAGCCAGGAAATCGCCCTGAACGTGGAAATCGTGATAGGGAGTGAGCGTTTTTTTTTCCTTTGAACCCCTACCATTTTCGGGAATAACTCGAAAAAGTTATAGAATACGGGCAAATTGGAAGCTTATTTATAAAAAACTATAGGGCGCAGCTCCAGGCCCCCTAGCTCAATCTAGAGTGTTTGTGTGTGAAAATGAATTTTTTCCAAAATTTTTGAATTTACTTATAGATTACCAAATCTAGGAAAATATTTAAAAAATCTATCTAGTCCAAAGTAAAATTTTCAACAAAATGAGATCTACTAGAGGTCTGTGACTTAAAAGGCTGAGAAAACTGCATTTTAATTTTTTTCATGGGCTGTGTATATCCGCCGAAACATTGGCAAATTTATGACAGTTTCTTTCATTTGTCGACATTTTGTTCTGCGAATCCACAGCGGGTACAATTTTGTATCTGAATGCTACGTCAAAATGATTTTACCATTAATGTATGGACTTATTACTCTCAGCTTCCTGTCAAGAGTAAAAGCCATTTCTGATTTCGAAGCTAGATTTTATTGTTTGATGCTGTGGGAGTTGGATAGGATTTCATCATGACTACTGGTGACACCAATAGTTAATATTTATTCATTAATTTGTTTACTTATTCAACTTTTGAATTTAACGACCTTCTTATAAATTTTCAACTTGAAATTTCCCACTCACCTCTTGTCTCGTTGTTTTAGAATGTTACCTGTATAATTGTCATTTTGCTTTACAAGGCGGCATATAATGTCCAGGTCATTCCAGAAAGTGGAGAATTTCACAAGGTCAGTCTCTTTCACAGTGACATTTGTAATTTATAGATCATGAAACGAATTCAGATTAGTGCTGACATTTAGCCCGAGTCAAGTCGGCAAACGGCGATCGATTTTACACCGGAGAAAGTTCTTCTATTTCAAAAGGAATTTGTCAGTTCCAAGAGTAAATTATTGTTCCTCTTCCATCGGAGAGAACCGTGACCCTACTTGTCTCCCGATCAAACAGTTGACGGTGTTGATAAAGGGGATGGAATGTTAGAAAGGTCCTGGCGTTTTGGTGAGAATCAGTCCTTTCATCTTATGCCAAACATTATTTTTACCCCGGAGTAACGTACTGCACCCAGCTTGGATGCAACCGCACTCTTCTATGTAAACTCCATGTCTAACGTACTTGTTACTTCTGCTAAGAGACTGGACGAAATGTCATTTCTACAAGCAAATAACATTCTTAATTGATCATTCAATCTGTTCGCTAAAGCAATTTAATCTCAGTAAAGGTAGTAACATCAATTAACTTAATTTACATATTTCAATTAATTGCCGCTGTCTTTTTGGTACCAACATTCCATTTCATCGTGTCTGATAATTTTGTTCTTTGATTGTTTGTCACTGTCAAACTTGTTAAAGTAAAACCACGCTAATCATGAACAATAATAATTCTTCAATAGTGAATTTGGGTTTTAAAGGCAAAATAACACAAACACCGTTTGTTTTCGATCAACAACTGAAACAAAAAGATAAAAGAAAAAAGTCAGTGTCACGAGCGGGATTCGAACCCACGATCTTCGGCTAGATACGCCGCTGCTCTACCACTTCAGCTATCGTGACCTCGATCCATTCAGACACTAACTTCCCATCTCAACTCCACCTTTTGAATTATCCCTCCTTTTTGCCATTTTTGAAATCCCGCTCGTGCTTTCAATCTCAACTAAAAACCTTAATTAATTGAAAGACATTAATTGGTCAGGCGGAACACGATAATTAGTGAATTTAATAAGTCCTACGTAAATTTATAACAAATAAATCAAATCTCAAAATTGGTCCAAAAATAACAAAGGAGACATGGAGGAACTCTTGAGGTAAAGGCACAGTAAACTTAAGTACGAGTAAGTATTAAGTAGTAAAACACATGGCTCCAATGAGAGATAGTAAAACTCAGAGTAGAGTAGTAGTATACACAACATGGGTGTATTCAATGATGATGCCATTTTGTAGGTGATGCCATGAGTAGAATTAGAAGTGGAAAAGGAACTACCACCCATATCATTTTTTAATGACCCGAAAAAAAAACGATGCAGCAATGATTGTCAATGAATTAACTGAATTTAATAAGGGCTGTAAGAAAGTAAACAAGAAGACTGCCATTCGATATACCAAACCCCCCCAATCATCAACACTATAGGCAGGGAAAAAGTAACAAGTGACTTTACACTGTCCAGGTGAATGAATTCATCAGCAAGCAGCTTGAATTTTTGTTTTTTTTCATGAAGTCCATCTAGATGTCTATCTATATTACGATAGTAGATTAACGGTTGATTCAGTTACTTCGTTTTAGAAACTACTACTCACTCTTTCTGAAAGTGACTGAGACATTTTCATGGTTCATTAAGTAAGGAAGAAATGAGTTTAAACCTCTGATGAGCAGCGTGCTTTTATTTAGCTTTTTCCATAATTTTAAGGATACTATGTTACAGATTCGAATGATTGGCTCTAAATCCAAACTTTGCAACGCTAGTTTTTCAAGTAACCGGGGGTAAAGGTGAGGCGAGGGGGTCGCTGTAGCCGCGTGGTTAAGGAGTCAGACTCTCGGCCAGTAGATCCCTCGGTCTTGGGTTCGATCCCCACCGTCGACCTTTGGATTTGGACGGCTAAGGGGACCGGTGGCCGCAATTGAAAGAAATTGACACGGCACTAATCAATGGAAGGAGCGGGATCATATCTCAGCGACCCTGAATTTGGTCCCAACCCCCTTCAAAGATGAGAGTTCAACTGCACACCGGGAGCTCAAATTCACATTTGTTTTGCTAGCCCCCCCCCAAAAAAAAACACTTTATGGAGTTGTTAATTTTGTTAATTTTTGGTATAGTTATCTCAGCCATATTCCAGTCCAGAATGTCCTAATTCTTAATTCCCTAAGAGTGCAATAATTGATAATGGCTTTCAGTGCATCAATTTGAAATTTTTTCGCAGAATTCATGGAGGATCTTTTACACTTGCTTAAATCGTGCAAAAACCCACAACCGAGAGTAGTCGGCGGATGAGAAATGAGGAATGTAACGTTCAAAGCGGTGGCGGACCTGCCAGGCGACGCCGATAAAGTGCAAAATGTATGCTGGCATTAGAAAGGGTGACGCGTGCACCTTGCGACTATTATGAAATGCCAGAGTGCATATTTTCCCCCGTTTTATAAACTAATGTCCCATAAATATTCACAAAATTGAAAACGTACTGTTATAATGTACGGGTTTATAGTAGCCGTAACGATAACTTCCAATTGTTAATTAGATTGCCTAAATGTGGACGAGGTAAATAATGATATTTACACGTGTAAGTTTCCCTCTTCATCTCTCACTCTCACCCTCTATCAATCAGTCTATCTATTTGTCCATCTCACTATTCCCTTTCTGTCGCTCTCCCCGTTTCTCTCTCAAAACTAATTTTAAAAAATACGCAATAAAAGAAGTTTGTAATATTTGTCAAAATTATAAATCTATCTGTTTTGTTTCTTTCTCTCTCTTCATGCTTTCATTCTCTGTGGCTCTGTTTCTTTCTCTTCTTAAGTGGTTGCTTGTTTAACCAAATCAATCAATCTATCTTTCTATCTACCTGTCCGTCTCTCTCCAGATTTTTCTCTCTCTTTCATTTTATATTTTCTTAAATGTCTCAGCCTTTGAACACTTGAGTGTAAGAAAGGTCAGTATTATCTAAATCTGCGAGTTTTATAAATAAACCGTACCAATTCAATTCTCCTTCTTGCCCACTCTCTCTCTCTCTCTCTCTCTCTCTCTCTCTCTCTCTCTCTC
>CM077102.1:10279232-10292411 GCA_039619505.1 Cimex hemipterus
CTCTCTCTCTCTCTCTCTCTCTCTCTCTCTCTCTCTCTCTCTCCCCCTTTGAGGGGGAGAGATGAGGCATGAAATATAAATTGTGGTTTTGTATGTGGTTCGTGAGCGCGCGAAAGTAATCATACAATAATGTGTCTATACATTCGGACTCGCACACATTTATTTTTCATTTATTCATTCACATACAAAGACAAATTTTCTCTCTCTCTCTCTCTCTCGACTCTTCTCGTTGTTCTGTCTGTCTCTTTCACTCTCTCACTCACTCTCCGTTCCCTCCCTCCCTATTCTTCTGTTGACCATTTGCGTGCTCATACAGAATCGCCCATTCCCTCAATCACTCCCTCATCAATTATTTTATTGATACATACTCTAAGAAAAAATGAACAATCCAGCAGTAATTGATATTTAGTCTTAAGCCTACATATTGCAGTTATTTCTTTCACAATACTCCCTTGTAAATATTTTAAATTTAAAGCCTATACTATAATCTCGTAGTGATCTTATGGCAGCTTTATAACAAATGATATATTTTATATTGATAATTAACCAATCTAAACCGATGACCATGTCACGCTTGTCTAAAAAACTCCCTACCAATAATAGAAATAACAAATATAGTTCTTATAAAAATAGTCGGCCTGGTTAGACCAATGGAGGATCCATTCTCGAAGGTGGTTGTTACCGTGTTTATAACACGGCTCGATCATCTGATCGCACTTAGTCTCGCTGCATCTTCATAGACACGGTTCGATTCTATCGGCCTGTTGAATTAGCAATTAAACCCTTTAGCTAAGTAATTCAAAATGAACTATAGGGCGTTTTATAATTCGGTGAAATATGTTGGGTACGAAATGATTGCCGGCTAGGTAAAGTCCCATAGGTCACAATACATTATTAGGTTAATTCATTCAATGAGTTCATTATTCAAATGTAGTCTAATGTTTAATTCGGCAGAGATTTTTTACTATTATATGTTTTATATCGTTTTGTCAAAAATGATTGCATTTTTAATTATTATAACACTAAGCCTGAAAGCATTTAGCGGTCGTTTTGGATAAATAAAACATTGTTTATTTTTTTTCCGCAAGTAAAATTGGTTATATGTACAAATTTAAAAATAAAATAAAACAGAATTTGGAACTAGGGTCCGAATAATCAACCGATGTTGGCATTTTTAGTAGGGCCTATGTGCTATGACTGAAGCCAAAAGGTCGCGTGACCACTGCCGCTTTACTACACTATCCTTGGGGATAGTGCGCGATGTTAGGTTTAAAATCAATTTTAATATGAATTTCGGACTATTGGAAGGAATTTGTGGAATTGTGTGATGTTACGCAAATAAGAGTGTTTGCTATTTTTGGGGGGAAGATTTCGGATTGGCGTGTGAGGCGATAGTTGAAATGTTTGGTTGAAACCCGAAATTCATTTGGTTTGTCTAGAAGTCGACAGATTGTTTTGTAACGTTTAGTCTATTCCTGTATATTTAGTTTTGTATGTGGATTCCAAGTCGGGCTTTTGTCAATTTCCACTTCGAAGTTGCAGACGTGGATAATTGTACGAACAGGATGAAGGAATTGTGGTCGCATTATTCCATGTAGTAGATAAATGTTATGCGTAGGCTTTTACATACATTTTTTCAGCCAAGGTTTATGTTGAGTGGATGAGCATGTCGGGGGCGATGTGAAAGGATCGGATAGAAGTATCAACGCAAACGTGTGAATGAATGCATCAGGGTTGGTAGGCTTGCCCGTAAACGCGCAATGAGGATCTTTAACTTCCGCACTTAGACTTCCGGCCTCATCGGACGTTTAGATTTCAAGATGAGAGTGACGCACCTCCGCAGACGAGAGAAGTGTGTTACTGCAGCAGCATTAGTGTACAGCACTTACTGCAGTTCAGCTCCGAAGGACCAAGACAACCTCTCTCCCCGCTTGCCAGTCAGTGGTCGGGTCCGCATTAACCATCGAACCGTATGCCGCGCGCAAAAGGCGAATACATCAACCTGTCTCCCGTGCACTCCCTAGATATAGAAGGCCACTCTATCGCCAGAGTATTGGTGCTTCCCCAGCGTAGAAATTTCCGGATCCGCCCCGGGCTCGATTTCGTTTAACGTGGAATCGCTAACCACCCCCTAGAGGAGATCGTCTACGGTAAAAGCCGACAATCGAGCTTAGCCTACATCTGCGTGCAAAGCATACTCCAGTAGGAGCAACCGATTCACTATCCATTTCTACAACCACTACACATGCATTCGAGGGACTGTATCAGCGTAATGATAACTAGCGTCCTCAACACTTATACGCTTCGGTCCGATCCGCTGTATCCCGTGAGGCCAAGTTTATAACCGTGGTCATACACAAGTTTCGTGCAAAGTCGCAGATAGGAGACGGCCTCTTCTCTAAGTACCCGCCGGGGTTGTCACGACGGCCAAGTACGAATCAATTCCCAGTGTAACAGGGGCTGTACCTTGGGACATTTCTGTTACCCCGTATTACAGATAGTTATGCACCCTCCCCCGTATATGCAAACAGGATCCCCACGTGGGCCTCTGATAAAACCCGCCACTCCTTGCTGTCCCGAGGTCGACACACAGCTCGTGCTTCAGAGAGGTTGCCATGTCCTCAGGGCTGCATCATTATTTTGCGCCCGGACACCCACCTAGGTAGGCTGATGATGATAGGTCGGCCAGTAGTATACGTTGAATAAAGGATAGGGACCGACGATACTACCCTGCGTGACTCCAGCCTTATCAGGATAGTAGCCAGACTGATCTGAAAGAATCAGGTATAATCGGAGTATAATGAAGTAGGTGAAGGGAAGATGCTCATGTGCTTCTCGAGCAAGCCCATCAATGTCATCAGACAGACATCATCAAAATCTCCAACTCTGTGCTATTGCTGGCTTGGCGCAGTGGTACAAAAGCTAAACTGGTGAGATGGAATAATTCTCTATTATTCTAGGATGGGAAGGATTATTTCCAGAAGGAGCTTCCCAAGGATTTTTCCGAGCATATATAAAAATTTAAATATAAAATATTCAAAACTATTGCAACAGTAACTTAGTGAACTCGCTTCGTTGACGATAATCATATAATCTATCAATAGTTTCTACGTAAGTTATTTTAATGGTTGCTGTTTGCAAAAATATGCAACAAAATATGTTCAACATGTTTCTGCAGTTCGCCTCACTTAATTAAGTTTAACTTTCTACACGATTGTAATTATAATTGTTACACAACATTAATTATTCCGTTGCAAAAGACATAAAATAATAGTAAAAATTATAATATATCTTTATAAAAAAACACAGAAGACTGTAGAACACTAGAACATTAAATAAAAACGAAATTGAACCGCTCCTGGTTTCGTAATTACAGTTGTCGTTACACTGGGTGATCATTATCACCTGACTCCGCTTAGTCTCGCTGGTTGAGGTGTGTATAACGATCCTCCAGCAATGAAGAATATTAATAATTACAAGATAGTACTAAAAGTTAAAGTGAGTAATTATGTAAAGAGATCTAAGAAAAAATGCAAATATTGTAATTAGGTTTTGTGGTAAAGAACTAACGCCACAATTACTTATATTACACATACTTGCATAGTTCTACAAGAACAATCAACATGATTTTTGGATTTAATTTTATTGATCTCTCTTACCTCTCGCTTGTTACAGAATGTAAAATGAATCGAACGCAACGGAGAATTTATTAATTCAAAGAGATTATTGGAAGATTAAAAAAAAATTGAAGATGAGGTCAGCAAAAGTTACAAATTCCAATTATGTAGATTTATAAAAAATATCAACGTAATAATTTGCAACCAAAATCAATGTTAAATTTTATTTATTTTAATTTAATATTGTCTCCGGTTACTTCCTCTTGTTGCAGTCTGTAGAAATTCACACCAGTAATGGAGAATTTTAATTTTACAGCTTTTATCACTTATTATTAAACTAATATATTAAATAAATAGTTACTATAGTTATTTTAATAAATAGCCTTTTTGTAAATTTATTAAATTATTATTTGGTTTATATAATTAGTAGTTATACGAGAGTTTTCAAATTTATGGTTGGCACATATTTAAACAAAATGAAATATATAGGCGAGTGAAATTTATGGAGGGAAAGGTTACGCAATTGCGTGTAGTTTATAAGGTTCCAAAATCCTCTAAAATTTGGTTTAGATCGTTGGCCTGATTTCAACGTTTTCGCTGTTCTTATCATTTAAAACAAAATTTAAAATATTTTTGACAAAAAGCGGGTAAAAAATTATTATTGAAAAATGGCAAAAAGGAAGGAAAATTCAAAAGGTGGAGTTGAGGTGGGAGGTTAGTGTCCGAGGGAATCGAAGTCACGATAACTCAAGTGGAAGTGTAGCGTCGTACATAGAGGAAGGTCGTGGGTTCGAATCCCGCTCGTGACGCTGACTTTTTACCTCAACTTAAAATCTTAATTAATTAAATTGTATTACTTGATCAAACGGACCACGAAAAATACGGAGTTATTACTTAATCCCTAAATATTTATATATGGACATTTTGGAGATGGAAGAACAGAATATCAAATTTATTTTTTGGGGGAGAACATTTTGACCTATTAAATTAATCAGTTTCCGTGTTCCGTTTGACCAACTAATATTCAGTTTTTAGTTGATAAAAAAATCATTCTCACGAGAGGGATTCGAACCCACGACCTTTGGCTTGATACGCCGTCACTCTACCACCTGAGCTATCGTGACTTCAAGTGAATCTAGCCGTTGGTCGTGTGTTCGAATCTCCATCGTGATATTGACTTTTTAATCTCAACTTAAAACCTTAATTAATTGAATTAAATATAATATTAAATTTAGTGGTTCAAGGATACATGCACAGAGGTTTGATATTCCGATTAGCCAAAAAAAAAAAAAAAAAAAAAATGCGTATAGATTATTTACTATGAAAAAGTCATTGCAAAAGATTCATTATGTTTTTAGAGATAGGGACTGAGAGAAATTGGTTTGATATTATCTGCCGCTTTTGTTATGAAAAAAGTTTCACGTATAAATGTAAAATTTTTCTGATAAAAAGAAAAAGGTTTCTAGTGGTTTATTTTGTTGTTTTAATAAAGCAGAAGCCGAACTAGTTAAGAAGGGCCTTGTCTTTCCCGGTTGTGGCCGAAATAAAGCGGGCCTTCTTTAAATCATCTAAGTTCAAGTGGAGTCAACGTCCGATGCTTTATACCACTCGAAGCACTCATGAAGCATTGTAAACCCTCATGTCTTATCACTTAAAATTGACAACGATCGAATCAATTCAATTTGTTAACAAAAAAACAAAAACAAAAAAAAATGAAAAAGTTTCTGTCCGGTAGTTGAACCAGTGCGTAAATAACATCCAGTAGGGCGTTGTAGATTTTTATACACAGAAGGGAACCGTATCTATCTACTAATTCCCCAATACCTGACAAGCCGGATATTGAATTAATCCCTCTACGTAGAGATACATATGTTGTGACATAATGAAATGTCGGATCAAAGAAGCCGGCCTCATGACCCCCGGGCTCCTTTCTATGGTTGATCCAATATGTAAAATATCATAGAAGGAATTATAAGACATATTATTCGTGACCGTGAGAATTTCTTTGCTGGTCTGTATCTAATGAAATATCAACTTTTCTTTTACTAATTTTTAATCCGCCATAATCTTTAAAGTCAAAGATGATCGATCGATTATCCTTTAATTGTTTACATTTTTCACATGGCCAAATGAATTATACAAAATCTAATATGAAAAATATTTTTAATTATTCCCAGCAGATCATAATTATGTTTGCCTTTTGTTAACCTTTTTTTTTAAAATAGTTACTCGGCTTAACTTTTATCTTATAATTGATTAAAATTGTGCATTGCTTCAGTAACGTTATGCACACCGGAACCGACGAGACTAAGCGAATTCAATATTAATTATATAAATATTGTACAATGTATAACTATAATTATTTTAAATTTATATTAAAAGTAATCTAAAAATTAATTACATTAAATATTAAATAATTAATATGGTAAAAGTATATATACCTTTATTTAATTATTCAGAAATCGTGAGATGCAATAAAGAAAATGTTTTTCTGAAACTTACATTACATCAGACGGCATCTCACGATTTCTGAATAATTTTCTAAATAGGGTCAACAATAGGAAAATATTAAAATTGGACCTTCGGCTAGATACCCCGCTGGTGGAGACTCGGAAGTAACATTTTTTTTATACAAGTAATTAAGGTTTCCAGTTGAGATAAAAAGTTACTGGCACGAGCGGGATTCGAACCCAGGATGTTCGGCTAGTTAGGCCGCTGCTGTACCACTTGAGCTATCCTGACTTCGATCCCCGCGAACACTAACTTCCCATCTGAACAGCACCTTTTGAATTTTCCCTCCTTTTTTACATTTTTCGTTACATATATATTTATATGACAAGTATATATTTTTATAATCTAAAAACCCGACATTGTTAAAATAGTCAACACAATAAAAAAATTATTGGGTATAAATGTAATAGATAAAATCAGTTAGGGTTTCAAAACACATGGACAACTTTTTGAGTCAAACACCGCGCAGGTGCCCTGCTATTAAGGAAGGTCGCTTAATATGGTCCGCATGCTTGGCCCTTTACAGGAAGCGAGCAGGCATAGCACCTTACATAAAGACATTCCTTGTGCACGCTAGTGGGTGTTGAGTCCGATGTCCCATGAAAAAAACACACAAAAAAAACCAGAAGTAATTTATTCTTTTTATGTCAACTAACCTCAACCCAGTACAAATCTTACGTCTAATTAATGCAATTACAATTAAGTCTATCAACTAGTGCTTTCCTGTTTTTCCTTTTAAAACTATAGTTAACTGAACTAATGTTTCCCTCAGCACTTCCTTCTAATTGCCCTGGTCTATCATCGCATCCAACTTTATTAATTTTTATGAAATTCAAAGTTTATCTCGATTAAAGCGACTAACCATGTAAATGAACTTAATCAGAAACAAGTGTGTTGACCACCTTTTTACAGGCAGTGACTAAAGGAAAAACTGTGCAACCTGGAGTAACACAAACAAAGATTAACAACGAACCTTCTGTTTGTTTAGTTTAACTTTTATACGAGTAATAATATATGCTAAAAAAAAAGAAGCAACCATAGTTAAACGTAAAAAATTAAACAAGACACAGAAGATCATACTTTTCTTCATTAAACAATAAGTGATTTCTATTATTCTACTGTAAAAAAAATGGATATAATATATTTGCCTTTTTTGGTAGATAAACGTGGTTAACCGTGAAAATTTAATTGCAGACAAGATTTATGGTCGACCTTTCATAGACATTGACCCAGAGACAAACGACAGAACATAAATTAACATAAGAAAATACTAACGACGGAATGACTTCCTGTTTGTTTATTTTCTAGATTTTACTATTTTACTATATAAAAATTGTGAAAATAGAAAAATTGACGCCTATAGTAATTAGCGTTTATTAATTTTTTTTGCATATTTTGCTACAGGTAAAAATGTTTTAGGCACCGTCTGTTTTTTTAAATAAATTAATTTTAGTATATTTTCCCATGGCTGAGACGTGTAATTAATTTCTTTATTAATTTCGGGGGAACGTGTTGTTTCATCACTAAAACGAAACTCAGACGAGGATTTCCTGGCTTTCGGGTTTTTATCTTCCATCGAGTTAGTTTAGAGGATCAACCCCATCCTGGTCAAACGCGATCAATCTGTTTTAATTAAAAAAGATAGAAATCGAGTTTCGGTGGTATACAATTACCTTTGAGGAATTCTAATGATCGATTTTGGAAAGTTTGTTTTATTTGCCGTTAACGGCGGACGTCGTAGTGATAATTGCCGGCCGGACGTAAGTTACGGTTGTGGCACAGTAGTTCCAAAAGGATTAGTCGAAGTGATCTTCAAAATAAACACACGCCAAACAGAAGGAAGGGAAGAAAAATCCTTTAGCAAACTGGTTTCTATTAGTCTCCGTATCAATTAATGCAAATTACATATGCGTTAATTAATTTGATGTAAAACATCGGCTCGGATTTATTAATTCGTTAGTGCCAAGTTTATGAGGTGATTATGTCTAGTAAAAATCGTACCTATACTGCCAGCTACGTTTCTTTTTAAATCCAACTGGATAATCTCTTGGTAAAATCTTCTTATGTTCGTGAATAAAATCTGTCTTGAAAATTATACAGATATTGTGAGATGCGGTGTGGTGTGATGTAGGTTTCAGAAAAACATTCTCTTTATCGTGCCAACGTTTCGATCTTTTATTGAGATCATCTTCAGGGCCTGGGATTTACAAACATTGTTTACATTTAAAAGATACATATAGGATGTGGAAAAGTGAATTTACATCTCACGATATCTGAATAATTATCAATTAACTGTCACTAATCTCTACACACTTTCTTCAAAAGTGGCATTATTAATTAAATAAGTTTCTTCCTATTTAGGCTACATATATTCGATGGTTTTGATGGTAAATTCAATGAAAATTACAGTACAAAACATTTTGTTCCAATACCTGCAGTGAAGTTTTTTGGCAATTAGTTTCGGTAAATGCTTTCTGCAGTTCACATGTAAGATTCTACAGTTGGGGTGCTCAAACTTGAACTGCTGGCGACCTCAATATTTTTAGACTACTTACGATCGACTCTGAGAGGCTGCAAGTGTGTGTGATGCAGGGTTGTCGTACATATAGCTAATATCTATATATGCTACATAGATATTAGCTTTCTGCACAATATAGGTACATTATTTTAGTCATGGTTTGGGTTAGGTTTAGTTAGGTTCTTCTCTACAATATCAATGAAAAAACTCATAGTTATTCAAAATTGCGAGTTTATTGGTTGTTACAAAACAAAAGAGTTACATATGGTGTTAAACTTAACTAAGGAGTGGCTTTGGATGTTGAAGCATGGCACTGCATGTCCTCAGCATACTTTTCATAAGATGGTACGTAACCAATGAGTGCTAATCGCAAGCATGATGACATATGACAGTCAGTCGATTGCGATATTTTGGCTTAATTATTTTCATTTCAGAAAATGCAGACTCGCACAAGTAAGTTGACCCAAAAAATGCCGTCAGTTGAAGGGCGATTTGCCTTACAATCGGATATTTATCGTCAGATATAAAACACCAGAAATTTGTATCTTTTCTTTGACAAGTGCCGCGCGTTCCTTTGATAAAGCCACCTTTTGCCGCAAGCAGTGTTATTTTATTACGTAATACATTTTTGTAGTTTAGTTACCTACCTAATTATTAAAAATTTTGTTCTTCTCGAGATCTACTCAAAAAGCACTCGGGATCGACCGTTTGAGCACCCCTGTTCTACAGCATTATAGAGGTTTGCGGATGCCTGAAAACATTAGCAATGTCGGACAAACACGGTGGGTAGGCTAGAATATCATAACCAAGCTCCGAAAGTTCTAGTGTATTACGATCTTTCCGCGAATCCCTTTCACGCGAAGCAAACTCGTTTCCTGACGAGTGTAAAATAAAAATGAAAAACAAACTTGTGCCACAAAATCAAACAAGTTAATGGGAAAAGACAAAAATTGGGACCTGATCCAAATAAATTATAACAAAGTCTTCAAATGAATAAATGTATTCAGATATGAAAAAAATAAAATATGTGTTCAGTGACATACGCAGTTAACTCCTTGTCATTCAAATTAAAAAAAAAAAAAGAAAAAAAAAAAAAAACAGGTGGGAGTCCTTCCTCGTCCTTTCGTAGCTCAGCTCGCACTGCCCGAGCCTGCGGTAGGGCTTTTTAAAAAAAAATTAAAAATGTGCCAGGCTTTATATCTTTTTAGAAAATTAAAAAAGCGATTAGCCAATGTAATTCGTTGATATTTGTTGATTTTAATCATTTAATTGTTCTGTGGTAGACAGCAGAATTAACGGCTTGGTTTTGCGGGAAAAAAGTACATTCTTCCAATTCCATCAAATGCACAAGCTCCTTGGTACCTAATCCGGCTTTCTGTTAACAGTGGGTCGCTGCGTTTTTTCGAAATATTTTCACTCCCAACAATGTTGCAACGGGTTACGATCTTTTGTACCCAGTTAGCAATATTTTGAAAAATTGGACGTTTACATTGTGTTTTTTTTGGGAGGACATGCAGTTAAATTAACCCTGCTCTGTCAACATTTGAAGCATCCATAATCGCTCTGATAAACACAAATTAGGTGGTATCAAATACATTGAAACGGCTCTAGGATGTCAATTATTTCTGCGACGTCTCCTTTCATCGAATGTGGTTTATTGGTGAGAGAGAATTTGGCCATCATGGATGGTTAAAGGACGACCAGAGCGTTTTGCGTCTTCTGAACCGTGCAAAGCTGATAATGTCGAGCTTTCTACTGAAGTGTTATAACTAACGATGGGATTTTCATGCCGAGAAAACCATCAATGTGAACACACAAAATCGTGCTATAAAAACTCCAAAAGATGCCAAAAAAATGTATAAAGTACATTTTCTCATTTTATTTCCATAGTAAAAATAATTATATTACACATTGCTTCTGACGTGATTGTGTATTTTATAATCAATGAATATGTTCATTTTTTAACGAAATACATATATGAGTTTAACTTTGTTAAATTAAATTCAAAAATATAAAACCAGCTGTACCTACATTCAAACATATATAACCACCATAAAGTTTATGTACTTTGCGTTAAAAAAATAAAATAAAATAATAAATAAATGAACTTTATGTAGTAAAAATGTAAAAATATAATAGCCATTAAATAAAGCGAATTAACTTTTTTTAGTTTAATCCACCGTCATTTACATCTATTGTTTTTTTCTGTTCGTTTATACACAATATAATAGGTCAATTTCAGTTTTGAATAGCTGTTTACTCACCCAGACAATTTTGAACTTACAGTGCTACGAACATAGAAGACATTATTCATTTATTTAGGTGATTTCTTCTCAATAATGTGTGGTGGTTAGAGACCGTTAATCGATAATTATTCAGAAATCGTGAGATGCGGTCTGGTGTGATGTAGGTTTCATAAAAACATTTTCTTTATCGTGCCATCGTTTCGATCTTTATTGAGATCATCTTCAGGGCTCAAAGTGTGCACATAAAAGGCAAACACTTTTAGCCCTGAAGGTGGTCTCATTAAAGTTCGAAACGATGGCATGATAAAGAAAATGTTTTTCTGAAACCTACATCACACTAAGTCGCATCTCATGATTTCTGAATAATTCAGAATAATAATTCACAATAATAATACACAAGTAGTTGAAAATGTTGGGTATGAGTCGATGTTCAAGAAAATTTGAGATCGCTTGTAAAAAGAAAACTTAACTCAACAACCATATTCAACATTGTTTTATCCTGATGATGTCCTTAAAATCGGTCGAAGTCTTGACCATAACAACTGAATTTGTTTTCTTGTTCAAGACCTTGATCTTGAGTGTTCGTGAGTAAAAGAGTGAAATTTCTAATGCTGAAAACTATTAATAAATTAATAATATTAATTAGGGGCGTCGGTGGCCGCAATGGTTTAGGCGTTGGCACGGCGCTCATTACTGTAAGGTAAACGTCCCGGGTTCGAATCCAGCGGTCCTGAGTTCAAAACCGGCATACTTACAAAAGTTTTTTTTTCGAAAACACTGCCCCCCCCCCCCCCCCCGAGGGTTTACATGACCTCTGCTGTTGCGAACTTTCGTAAAAAAAAAATAATATTAACTATGTCGGTCACTCCAGATGGGAAGCGGACATGGAGACCTCCCTGAAAATGATATGCTGGACCTTGTTTTATGGGTGCATTGCCAACTCTTCTCCGGAAAAACGCCACTTTCCAGTAAGATGATGAAGGAATATAAATTACACCAACACCCTGAGAGAACGGTATGTAATTAGGAAAGAATGCATTTCAGACTGTGGGTGAGCGTGAATGTCTTTGGATTTAGAAACTTGGGCGCTGAAATAACCTATCAGTCGACTGCGAGAAATGGTAGGCCCAATGTACACGCACGTATACAAGCGTGCGCAGATTTGAGTTCATATAAATCAGTACCGCAAGCGCGTGCGATGTCACGCAAAATAATAGTAATGTCAGAAAAAAGACCGTTCAATTTTCCGAATTTACGTGTTAGCTTAGCAATTACTAAAACAAAGATGTCACTGCACGAGAATCCATTGTTTAGTCATACACATCACCGAAACTGAACTACAGTTTTCCATTTTTCAGTAATGAAAAACTAGCGAAATAAAATTTTCCCAGTTTAAATTTGTAAAACGTTTTGTAAACATGCTATAACTCTAGCAAAATTAACGATAGGAACACTTCATATAATCTGTAATTGTATGTAAACAATAACGATTATATAAGCATTGTTTAAATACACAAGAGGGATAAAATAAAATAATTAAAAAAACCTAACCTTTACAAACCAAAACTTTCGATACACTCTACTTCAATTGAAAGATAACAACATCTGAAAAATAAAACAGAATAATAATATATGCCGCTTCAAAAA
Source organism: Cimex hemipterus (assembly GCA_039619505.1). Taxonomy (NCBI): domain Eukaryota; kingdom Metazoa; phylum Arthropoda; class Insecta; order Hemiptera; family Cimicidae; genus Cimex; species Cimex hemipterus. The sequence goes on from CM077102.1 coordinate 10,291,772, forward strand.
TTGACTCGGTCTATTTTCACCGTATAAATTTCGCATAATTTGAAGTTATTAGTTTTTTTAAACTGCATACTCTTTAGCTTCTTCAGTCACGATGTTTTTTCCATTCTCTGCACGGTCCTGCCGCAAAGACCGCAACGACGGACGAACATTTTGTACTTTTTATGCTCTGAACAGTCATTATTTCTACTGAGAAGATTTTTCGCTAATCCCAAGCCAATCTTTTGTTTTTTTTTCGCGTGCGCATTCACTTTCGTGGCGATGGTGTTTGGATCTAGTTGAACATTTTGACCTGAGAGATCGATTCATGGCAAATTATCTTCCTATGATACATTCAATTTTGGATCGGTATATTTTCCGAAGGCTAATTAAAACCCTGTAGACCGTCGAGAACGGTATAACGCCGTGGTACGGCTAGTACTGTGAATTGTCGGTAAATACACCAAACTATAAAAGCCTGGGGCTTGAACAACCTACACACCTATAACAATTGCCAGTTGTCACACCCACAAATTGGCGATCATTGTGGGCGAGGTCTTGAAGAAGAGAGAAAAAAGAAAATTAAGCTTTCGACCTATTTTAAGGTCATCATCAGGGCAAAAGAAACTATGTAAATCTTCATATATATATATATATATATATA
>CM077102.1:10297411-10316734 GCA_039619505.1 Cimex hemipterus
GATGTGTATAAGAGACATCTCTCTCTCTCTCTCTCTCTCTCTCTCTCTCTCTCTCTCTCTCTCTCTGCTTCATTAAATTTACATGCATCACGTAATAAATATTTAGCTTATTTTTAACTGATCGTTTGTACAGGTCCACTCACCGAGGAGAAAAAAAACGTAAACATCTTAAGGATTTCTTGTTTATCGCAGAACCTTGGCCCAGATTGATGGCCAGTCCTAGTGCAACCCTTCACGACGGACACGGCTTCATGTAATTTTGCGGTGTCCCACCTCACAGAGAAAAAAGAAAGATAGATAGATAGATAGAGGGAGAGGGAGAGAGAGAGAGAGAGAGAGAGAGAGAGAGAATGAAAGAGTGGGAGAGAAAGATAGGTAGATAGACAGAGAGAAGGAGAGAAAGAGCCAGTGTTTTAAAAAATAAAAGCCCATTTGTAAGTTGTAAGGTGCGAAAGCAGGGCCGCTGGATTCGAACCCGGGATCTTTACCTTAATAGTGATGAGCGCCGTGTCAACACCTAAAACTTCGCGGACACCGATCCCCCCCTTACGTTTTTGTTGTTTTACGTCTGTGTCTGTCTCCTTTCTGTCTTTTTATGTTATTACATTTCGTTTAGATCAGTTACTGACTGGTTGGCAGGGCCAATGGGTGAAAGAAAGTGAGATAAAGAAATAACTATTTCCCCAATCTATTAGGTAAATTCACTGTTGTTTTAATACATAGTTGAACAGAAAAACAAGATCAACGATAAACCACCGCAGAAAGTTCAATAACTATATTTTATATGACTATTAAATCGTTAAACAGCTCTTTTCGTATCTTCTATTTTTTACAGAATAAATTAAAAATCAATCCCAGCACTAAAAATGAGTTATTTAAATTCAGATCAAAGTATTGCGATAAGAAACTTATAAATTAACAGACAAAAAATCAATTAGGTTTTTTTCTGTTTATACGACTCGATACCATCTTGTTTTTATTTTTGTATCTTGTAGCAGATTTGGTTCCGTACGGAAAAACGCCAGCCATCTCGGTATTATTTCGGGTTTGATCTTGTATATTATGCATATTACAAGTTGTTCTTTATGTTACAACACTTACATTAAGTAAAGAAGCTAGTCATTTTCCGTCTTTACCGAATTATGGGTGGCGAAGGAGCTATCGCCGTGCGAGGGGACCGGGTGTGTGGTTGAGATTGGGATGGTTTAATCCCGTTCGTGTCACTAGATTTTTCATTTCAACAAAACCCTTACATAAAATTGTTAATTCATTGAAACTGAAAATTTGTCCAATCAGACCACAAAACGCAATGGATATTAATATCTGTTTTAATGTTTGGACCATTTAAAAAATCGATCGGACAAATTAATTCCAACGTAAATGTCTCAGAAGAATGTAAATTGTGTTTGGTTCATATCAGATTAAATGCCACGTTTTGTGAATTTTTTAAATTTTTAATCTGATATTTTGTGTGAATTATTTCCAGTCCCAGTTTGTTAAAGATTAGAAAAAACTTACAGATGTCTACTCAGGGCCCGTAATTATAGTCAGACGTAAAGGGGCGTTTTCTAATTTTTCTGAAGGAATTCATTTTACCCGAAGGCTGATGTTAAAGAGAAGACGGGGAGAGGAGAAGTTAACTAAATGGGCTTTTATTTGTTTTACATAGATTCTTTTTTTCCGAAATTCTAAGTTTGAAAAAAAATCCTTGTAATCTTTTAGAACCATATATAAAAACGTCGTCCTGTCAGGTCCTGGCCTAATGATAGGATACGGAATCGCTGGAAGATGGTATCCCAATGCAAGAGATCCGTACATTCCAAAAGGGGCGCTATCGTTTTTCTGATTTTTTTACATCTTTCTTTTTTTTTAAACGTTCCGGCTGGACATTAAAAGGACGGGGGGGTTCCGGCTAAAGTGGAAAAATATATTGTGTTGAGTGTGAATTGTGATAATGTTCGGTTTGGGGCCGAAGCACTGCAATTAGAGGAGCGGCTGATTCCTATCTGACGGCGCGCACTTGTCATTTCCCTCAGTCGACTTGAACCCAGAAAATCCTCCACATATTATGTAAATTGCTACATTGAACTCACACATCATTTCCGTTATCGAGATCCGATGATTCTCGGGATTTATAATTACCAAGATGTTGTCTCTATAATTTTTAAAAGAAAAGGAGTTCTGCTTTGATTTTTGTTCTTCTTAAGAGCGCTTATTTCGCAAGCCGGAGAAAAAACCGAGAATGCCTTAGTATCTTTACTGTTATTATCTTTAAGGAAAGGTTTCGTCAATCCAATTTCATTTATCTTCGAACCATCGAAAACGTTTTTACCGGGTGAAAATATCTTCATTCCAAATCTCCTGCCTCGTAAAAACTGATGTCTTCTCACATTTTCTCAGTCTTCCATTCCTAACCTGCTACCAAAAGGGAAAAATTATAGACTTCGTTTTTATTAGCAAATGCATCTAGAAGATTTTTATGAAATAATTGAAACTCAAAATAGCAGTTAAATAAATTAGTGATTTGGCAATTTTAAATCTCTGTAACGACCAGAAAGAATGATAATATCAAAACAGCTCAAATCAGGCGTCATTTAAGTACCAACTAAAAAGTTTCGACTCTTATATATTGCCAAAAATGGGCACATACAGCAATGACATGACTGGCAGGCAAAAAATTCCACCAATGGAAGAAAATTCTGCCCTTCATTTGTCTTATTGCTTTATTAATAAAATATTTGTTTACGCTGCTCCTTAATCCAAAACAAAGAATAAGGATTACTTCAGTATGTACTTTTTACGGAATTTAAAATGTTTATTCAGACTGATTTGAATTTTGAAGCAATACACTGTTTAGTTTTCATCTTTGTTTTCTTAATTTTAATTTTTCAATTTAAAAATGTCAGTCATCAGGTACGCGACTATATTCATCGGAGTGCCCTTTGAAACTGGGAGAAAGACGTTTTCCAGAAACTGGGTCCTACCATGGTTGCTGGACGGCCTAGGGTAACAGTACCAGAGGATGACGTTTTTTTGACTTTAAGAATTTCCGAAAGAGACAAGTTACTGTTTTTCGAGGGATTTATCTGCTCCAGGAAGTTCGGGGTGTCCAAATTTCAGAACGCAATGCTCGAAGAACATTTTTTCTTTATTACTAACTGTATTAATACATATTCAAATTTGAGTTTATTTACATATTTACATTATACAGTGTATAGTCTTGAGGGGAGTCACCAACCATTGTTAGTCTCCCAGGTGTTTGCAAGGTTAGTCTTTGATGAGGAGGTCCTGAGGTCATCTGAGCATTAATCGGCGGAAGAATATTAAATCAGTATGGACTTCTTTTCAGGAGGACCAGAATTGGCCGGATCGCATATGCTCGAGAACCCAGCCAATTGATCTGCTGTACTTTACGATCTCCAGATTGGCGTAATAGAGTGTGGGGAAGGCGAAACGAAAGGTACGAAGCTTGTCATTTTCCCCGGAGGCGACCTTCTCAACATAGTTCAGTGATAGTTTGGGGAGGAATTTCGATGGAGAGCTGCACGAAGGTGGTGGTTGTTCGTGGAGAATCTTTAACGGCCACTCGCTAAGCGGGTGATATTCTGGTACATCATGCGTTGTCTACCCTCGATGAAATCAGCGACAATCCATAGTACAAACGTACCTTCAACAGCATCAGGGTCTTAGCCGTCTCCAGACTTGAACCCAATCGAACATTTAAGGGATGACCTTAAATCCCATCCATCGTTTCCTGATAAACACCGCAATCTTGAAAGAACATGAAGAATCAAATCAATTCCCGCAAAGAGACATTTCCAGGGTCTTCGAGATGTGATTGAAGCTAGAAGAGGAAATATGCACTATTGATATGTTAATTAAAAACGTAAAACAAATTTTATCATTCCGTCTTTTTTTTCATTTTCCATTTTCCTTAACAATTTACATTTTTAGACAAATATTCTATTATTATTAAACGTTAAAAAACATAAAATTATGATTAATTCTTCAGATATCGTGAGATGCGGTCTGGTGTGATGTAGGTTTCAAAAAACATTTTCTTTAACGTGTCAACGTTTTGATCTTTTATTTAGATCATCTTCAGGGCTTTATAATTTTTTCGTTTTTGCGTGGTGAGTTGAGTGACACACAAGAACGGCACAATTATATAGAAGACAAACACTTTGATCCCTGAAGATGATTCCAATAAAGATCGAAACGTTGACATGATAAAAAAATATATTTTTCCGAAACCTACATTACACCAGACCGCCTCTCACGATTTCTGAATGATTATCGATTAACGGTCACTAATCTCTACACATTATGATTAATATGTAATAATGTATAAAAATCAAGTTATATTAAAAGTTGGTGGAATTTTTTGCTGGAGAGTGTATATACAATATGTCCCCGTGAAATATACATTAAGCCATTATCAATAAGATATTTATTTAGGGTGCTTCGAGTTAAGAACCAATAGCAGAAATGGAGCGTGCTTCGTGAGTTATGGTTTGGAAAATTGATGAGAGAATATCCAAAATGGTCTGGGGTACGTTGAAGAGGCGACGAAATCAATTGAATATTAAACGATGGCGGAAGTGGAACGAATTTGCCTGTTTGTTAGAAAAAGTGGAGTAGGTAAGAGAGACATTAAAGTTCCTGCTGCGTTACGGAATGCCACTTAAATCTCATCAACCCTCTACGGAATACGTTTAGAAATGTTCCCTTCAAGCTTGAATCGTAATAATTATTTTGCTATTCACGCGGCGTATCCCCGAGCCGCACAAACGTGTTTGACTTACTAGGCTCAGATTAGAATGATAATGGTCCCCGTGTTATGATTAGCGAATTTGGAACTGGCAAATGAAAAACAAAAATAAATGGCGTAATGCAAATTCGATTTGCTTTTTGAGTACGTGTATCCGGCGATGTAGAGGAAACGATAGACGCCGGACCTCATAGTTATGCTCCTCCCGTGGACCTAGCACGCGCCTCTTTCTGCCACACACGCCAAAAATCTTCAGTCTATCAGTTTAATTTAAACTTACATTATTAACTGTGATTGTGATTTTTTGTATTTAGGAATAATTTAAATATACAGTGACTGTATTTTATTGTACACTACACAGCCCAAATTGCAAACTATCATTTCATTATCAAGGTTCATCGCCTCGTAGATCGCGGAGGCAATCTAACAAATTAACTAATAGTTGGATCATTTCCAATCAATTTGTCGTTTCTAAAAGCCCTGGTCTGTTTATCACAGCTGTTTATCGAGGTAGAGAGAAAAGAAGAACCGGAAACAACCATCAATCTAGCAATATATCCTATGTAGACGTAAAACGATCTTCATTTGCCAAAATTATCGAGGGTTCCCATAGAGGAATGTCGAAACAACTGGTTCTTCACTCTGGAGACCTTAAAAGGAAATCTCACTAGAACCATATTTCGATCGTTTCCGAAAACCGCAGTCTGTCCAATAATTTTGACCAAAATCAGCTAGGGCATGTAGACCGATATTTTGGTCTTTCCGAAAATCCTAGTCTGCCTATTATAACTGCGTTGCGAAAGATCAGCTTGGAAAGTAGATCGGAAACGTTCACCAAACTGCAGGTTCATCTCCCTACATTCCTCAGGGTTAAAACCCACATTACCCCGTCTTTCCCGACTTACCTCGTTTGTTATCCCTAGCGGTTGCCCAAAACCGGCAAGAGTTCGGATAGTAGAACGACCGGAAACGACCAAACAACAGGTACATCTCCAAGCGCACCTCAAGGTGAAATATCACAATAAACCAAAATAAAAATCAATTAATCAGAAATCGTGAGATGCGGTCTGGTGTACCGTAGGTTTCAGAAAAACCTTTTCTTTATCGTGCCAACGTTTCATTCTTTATTGAGAACATCTTCAGAGTCTGGGAATTACCAACATTGCTTAAATATAACAAAAACTAATTATTCAGAAATCGTGAGAAATTTAAATACAAAAAATCAAGAATATTTTAATTTCTATAGTTATTAATTGTGGTCAATCAAATGATATATACTTTGCTTTTATATTACCGATTAACTTATTAATTAATTTAATGTAGAAATGTTTGGTGATTAGTGACCGTTAATCTATCATTTTTAGAAATCGTGAGATGCTGTCTGGTGTGATGTAGGTTTCAGGAAAACATTTTCTTTATCGTACCAACGTTTCGATCTTTATTGAGATCATCTTCAGGGCCTGGGATTTGCAAGCATTATTTAAATTTAACAAAAACATGTAGGATGAGGAAAAAAGTGTAAAATACAACACGACACGCAAAAATGGCACAATAAACAAACACTTTGTGAAATTTTTTTTACATTGTTTAAATTCACTTTTGTCCACATCGTACATGTATTTTTTAAATTTAAACAATGTTTTTTTTTAAATTCTTTAAAAATAATATGTGTTTTATACCACATCTCCAAACGCACCTCAAGGTGAAATATCACAATAAACCAAAATAAAAATATTGAATTAATTAATCAGAAATCGTGAGATGCGGTCTGGTGTGACGTAGGTTTCAGAAAAATATTTTCTTTATCGTGCCAACGTTTCAATCTTTATTGAGAACATCTTCAGGGATATAGAAACATTGTTTAAATTATCCAAATATATGTAGGATATAAAAAAATGAATAATAAAAAATAATTCATACAATGATTGAAAATTTTAGGCTCAAAAAAATGAACTTATACAATGCTAGAAAAATTTAGATTTCAAAAAATCATTGTATGAATTCATTTTTTTATCTAAAATTTTCTAGTATTGTATACGTTATGTTTTTAATCTAAAATTAATTATATGAAATATAAATAGTAAAATTAGATTTTAAAAAATGAATGCTTTTTTGAAATCTAAACTTTTCTAGCATTGTATAAATTCATTCGTTCACATCCTACATGGATTTCTATAATTTAAAAAATGTTTGTAAATCCGAGGCCCCGAAGATGATCGCAATAAAGCTCGAAACGCTGGGATGATAAAGAAAATGTTTTTCTAAAACCTACATCACACCACACCGCATCTCACGATTTCTGAATAATTATGGACTAACGGTCACTAATCACCACACATTATTTATAAAAGCAAAGTGTTGTTTTCTTTCACGTGGTACAATTTGTGAAATATTTTACATAGAAGTGTATCAAAATGGGTATATGATTAATGAAGTGTAAGATAATTTTAAGATATAATTTGTACAATCTTTTGGTTTTATCTTTAAGTTTAAACATTTTTGTTATATTTCAGAAAGGTATTTAGGCTCGTCACCGATATTGAAATGTATAGCCCTTAGTTATAAATAAAACTTCAATGGTCCTTCAAGGTATCATATTATGAAAAGAATGCCGAAATCAAAATAACAAATAGCATTCTCTCCCGTATATTTCAATTGACGCCAACGCCTTTGAAACCGATCATCAACAGGTTTCAAAGTTGCGAAATATATGAACGGGCAGTACCACCCACCGCGAAGCCAGGTCTAAACATAGTTTATGATCCTAGTGGTAGACTTAATGCTAAATTCCTTCAGCACGTGCGGGCGCATATGTACTTCACACACGTGCGTATTCGTTAGGCCTTCTATCTCTTAATTCGTTCCGACATCTCGTCCATCGGTACTCAGCCACTGCGAGATGCACGGCGGATGTAACATTCTAATTTACGACGCGTTTTGTTTCGAACCTCTGTTCACTTAAAGCAAATATTTACAATTCGCAAGCACAACAATGTAATAATTCATGTCGTATCGTTGATTGATTCCCTGATTCAAGTCAAGGTCCGCTTAATCTCGCTGATTTGTAGGTCAGCCCTGTTTCCCGTTCCATCATCGTTCATACGAGACTCATCGGACTGCAGCCCCAGATCAACTGCCAAATGGGAATATTTGATATTTAAATTGTCTCTGATTGCAACAAGTCAAAGCAATAAAGCCAATCCGACCAGTTATTTTTGGAATTGGAACGTTCTTTTATTTGCCTGATTATTTGAAACCAATCTATTGAAAGTTGTTATTTCACTAACTGATTTTTTCCACAAACATCTAATGTCGAAATTAATGCAAGTGGAAATAGACTAAAAAAAGTTACACAAAAATATGTTGGCGTGTTAAGGTTGACTATACAGAGAGAATATCAACCGCATCAGCTAGTTTATACATATTTATTAAATTCACTAGTTTCATGGTCCGCTTGACCAATTTCACCGTTCTGAGCTTGTTTGCGTTCCAAAAAATATGAGGTATAGTGACCGTTAATTATCGATTAATTAGAAATCTCGAGATGCGGTCTGGGGTCTGGTCAGGTCGAGGGTTCGCAACAGCAGAGGTCATATCCTCAGGGTGCCGGTGTTTTTGGAAAAAAGCCCGTTTGTAAGTACGGGGGACCTTTACCTTACAGTGATGAACGCCGTGTCAAAGACTGAACCTTGCGGCCACCGACGCCCCCCTCTCAAGGCTTATTATATTATGTAGAGTGGTCGTCCCAAGACCCGAAGAGTTAAACGCGTGGACAGCCTCGTACCACATCCCTAAAAGGTCCGGGATTTGGTCGTCTCACGTGTCCTGCATAAATCTCTTGGACCTATTCACAAACCCCATTTTGGACGAATTAATCTCGGGGAGTGATTTGGTGATGCCCTCTCCTTCACAGATTTCAAATCTACACCAAGCATTCTGCGAGGTAGCCTTGGCAAAAAAGATCTGGTAGAATACCCATTACGGAGAGGAGTCTCTTAATGGGCAGTGGCCCGTCAGGTTATCTATCAGCCTCCAAATTCTCTTCTTTGGGTTAGAGAATAGCCATTTCGATTCTGATGGTTTGATCGCCTTAACAAAATTTATCGATTGCTTGTGTCAGGGGGATAAATTCCACTTCCTAAGGAAAAGACACTCTCAAGGCTTAAGCAACTTCGTTTTTATTTTTACCCGGTTCTTATCGACTTCTCAAATACTCTACCATCACGAATATGTGGATGGTACCCAAGCCAAACAGATGATCCTCCTATTGACTTTCCCTGATCCTCCTGACCAACTGATTTCAGTATGATGCCTCCAACCTACGAAATTCTTTTTGTTTTAGCCTCAACCTTTCCAAAATTGAATGTTCCCTTTTATAGCTTAATTTCTGATGCAGCACATTTTTATTACAAGTGTATATATTTATATAAATTTGAAATTTTGTACAGCATTGTCAAGCCTGAATCATTATAAAATTATTCAAGAGAAATTCGACTCTCGTCGTAAAGTTTATTATCAGTTTAATTTCTTTCCAAATCAATATTCATGATGTTAATGGTGCAAAAATATTTTAAGAAACAGAATAACATTACAAATTACTAGATAAAATCCGTTTTGTAAAAATATTTTAACATAATTTTTTTACTGTATTTCTTTCATAAAATGATCTCCAAAGCAATTAAAATGGTAAACACTTCGGCCCAGTTGAGGCTTAAAATGTTTTGCAGGAAATCGAGTTTGCGGCAAGGTTTCAGTCCAATTCCCTCGCAAATATGTAAATGTATTCATATTTTTCCATCTCCCATTCAAAAAGTTGTCCTTGGAGTCTTGGAGTATGATCATTTTCATAAAAATAAAAATAAAAAAGTTAATGAATACAAATGACTGAAGCCAAACCTACACCTCCTATTTTGAAGTGTTGGTGCATTAGTTGAAATATCGGCGTTTTTACCAACTTGGAATTTTCCGTATTTCTTTTCCCAATGTGTAATTTTGTGCAAGTGTAAAAATGTCAAGTTTGTCTAAATGATGTTCAGGGACTATTTTTACCATTACATGAAGAAAACGTTTAATAGAGGAAGAAAATATTTAGTGTAATTCAACGGTTGCTCAATACTCTATTGAATTATTATCGAGGAAGCTGACAATCATTCAACAACCAAAGAAGAAAAAAATAGAACGTCGGGAAGTTAGGATGACCTTAAGAACTATATTAAATTAATTGTAGACAGTACGGTTGGATATGAACTGGTGAGTTAGTCATGTTAAATGATGTTGGACTGGAGTAACTGGTATCCATCAATTCCTCACGTTTAGACAGAGTTGATGATATGTTTGGTAATGAGATTTTGAATTTCAAGTATCTTTTTTGTACTGTACATTGTCGGTTCAGTGTGAGAATTCCACGTAAGTCTACTGTCGATACTAAGTCCCAAATATCGGACGGCATTAGTAGATTTTTAGTAGATTGAACGACAGGCGATATGGGTGAAGGATATTTTGTGGAATTTTTTCATCGATTTTAATCCTCTGTTTCGTAAACTATTCAACCATTCTCGTAAAAGGGAAGATGGTCCTGGACATATCTAAAGGCTATGTTATTCTGAAATGAAGGCGGTATCTTATGTATGGAGTACTGACAAGAATGTACTATGTAACAAACAAATTGAAAGGAACGAGAAGGAGGCGATGGACTTTGGAACCTGTCGGAGGCAAAAGTGCAGGAAGGCTAAAAGGCGGTGTACAGAGGACATTCCATTGGGAGACAGCGAACAATCCACACCATACGTAGCTGCTTCAACTGTGCTTGTAAAAAAAACATCTGATTAAAAGATTTCAAGAAAACGGCATACATCCTGTGAGTTCTTTCCTATTCCGTATTTCCTTAATTTTATTTCCTTGGGGAATGCGCATACAGTAATATGAATTCATTTATTTTAGTTTAAAATACTTCTCAATTATATTTTAAGTTTTTTATATTATTTCAAGGTGAATTAATTTTATTTTTTGTATTAATTTAAGTTTAAAAGATTTTTAAAAAAGTGTGAATTTAATTTAAAAAAAAAAAGAAATAATTATGTTAAATTAAATTTGTTTCGCTTACAGTGCCTTTTATTTTTAAATTTCCTACCTTTATTATAATAATTGCAATAATAACAACAAAATTACAATTATTTTTGATTAATCAAAATTGTATATTGATCTCTATGTAAAAAATACCCTTAAAGTGCCTTAAAGTGCAACAACTATACACAGCAAGTATTAAATAAAGTATGGAACCAAAGATGCCGCCTTGCGGAACAACCGCTACTGCATAATCAATGGAGACGATTAACACGATTTACCTTTGAGACATTTAATCCAAGTTATTGTACTTTAACTATCTGTTATTGTAGCAATGGCAAGTGTGGCCGTTTAGTTTGCAGTAGATTTCTCATGATAAGCCTTAATAAATTGCCTTGAGCTACTCCAGTCTGATTTAGTTCAAACCTTCTGTCGAAATCTTTCTATAATCCATGTTACGGGGGTACGAGAAATTATACTTTTATAGACTTCTGCGACATTAAATTTAACTTGTGCAACCGTTTTCCCTCTTAGCTGATATACAGTTGGATCCATCCTCTAAATACAATTTTTTTTAATGATTTTGTTCACTTCATTTATAGTCAATTTTTCCCACCCTGAGGGCAAACTGGCTTATTATTAGGTTTATTGAAGTCTGAGTGTCTGTTACCAAAATTGTTGCAGTTTTTCATAGGTATTTTCCAAATTATATCTTCCTTAAAATATCGAATAGTTTTTAAAAAAAACCTAGATTTGAACATTACAATTACATTAGTTTTTTAAAATTAAATAACGGATTTAATGATATTTTTTCTTTATCCGTATCTTTCGACAGGTTAAATTTTAATTCAAATTTCAGAAAATTGTATTTACGAACTGATTTTTCCCACAATATAACTGTTAATTACAGATTATTTTCTTTTCTATAGGAATGTGTGGTGTTTAGTGACAGTTATTTCATGATTATTGGAGATCGTGAGATGCGGTCTGGTGTGACGTAGGTTTTAGAAAAACATTCTACATCGTGCCAACGTTTCGGTCTGTATTGAGATCATCTTCAGGGCCTCGGATTTACAAAACAGCAATACCACACTGGCACTCTCAACACGCAAGAATGGCACAATTAGAAAACAAACACTTTGAGTGAGTAGAGATACTTTGATTGAATCTAAGAAATATATTTTGCATTGTACAAATTCATTTTTCCACATCCTACGTCTATTTGTTAAATTTAAACAATGTTTGCAAATCCTAGGTCCTGATGATGATCTCAATAAAGATCGAAACGTTGGCACGATATAGAAAATGTTTTCCTGAAACCTACATCACACCAGACCGCATCTCACGATTTCTGAATAATTATCTAAAAAGGGTTTCAAGCTTCACAGGAAAGCACATCAGAACCTGATCTTTCGTGTGTATTTTTGTTTTTTTACGAGGGTTCGCAACAGCAGAGGTCATATAAACCCTCAGGGTGCCGGTGTTTTTGGTAAAAAGCCCATTTGTAAGTATGTCGCGTTCGAATGCAAGACCGCTGGATTCGAACCCGGGACCTTTACCTTACAGTGATGAGCGCCGTGTCAAAGGCGAAACCTTGCGTGTAGTGTATTATTATTGAAATGAGCTATCTAAAAGTTCTCATTTATTTGGAAAATAATTTTTATAGTCACGATGTACTAATGATCAATTGAGTCGACTATTTTTCAATTAACTGCCAATTAAAAAAAAAGTCTACAGCCATTCAATAAACAGTTTACTTAAATATTATCAAGTGATCGCTTATTACTTTTATTTCTATTCATTAAACTTCTCGGCTGAAATAATTATCAGTCATCGTTCCTTATAATTCTACGTTCAATAAAATTTATTGTCGAAATTATTATTTTATGTTGCAAATAAAGGCTCTTATTATTATTATATTTCGAAGAATCCAATCTAGGCCCTGGATCAGAAACGAATTGGGAAAGGATGGGATTTATAAAATTATAACTTATTATGTATACTATACTATTGTATTCCTAAAATGTAAACAATGTTTTTAAATCTCAGGCTCTGAAGATGTTCTTAAAAAGGCCAAAACGTCGGCACGACGAAGAAATTTTTTTTCTAAAATCTACTTCACACCAGACCTCCAAATAATTATATTCTTCGAGAATAAAAATTGGCTTTAAACTTTTATTGTATTAGATTGTTGAAATAGTACGGAATGTGTGCTTTAAAGTGATTATTTGTTGTGAGTACACCTAATTTATGAATTTCAGTCTTAAATTTTTAGCCTGCTCAACTTTTATTATAAATGATTTCTCTTTAGATATAAGGAAACCTTTTACGGGATTGGGTCAAATACCCGGATTGTTGAATGTAGGTTCACCATATAAAGCACTGAGATAGTTGAACGAAGAATTCCAGGAAGTTCTCCATGTGGCTTTTATTTATAATAAAAAATATTTAAAATTCTTTATAATAAATATATATGATCAGGGCCCATTAGGCGGTGTGCTCAGTTTTCCTTTTTTGCGGAAACGGCCGAAGGATACTTTCTTCATTTCTACATGTTTATTCCGGTTTGTTTATACATTCCTCATCGTAGAAGTGTTTTATTATGCGATAAGACGTCCAATGCTCATCGGGGAAATTTTACTTTGAGGAAGCTTGAATATTTTATACATGCCGGGTTTAAAAAGAACATGAAAGGCGTTTGCTGGGATCCGAGGTATGCAAATGGGCTGAAAGTGGTAGTGTCTAGTTTTGAGAAAACACCGAACTCGAGTTTTGCTCCGATTGAAAAACGAGTCCTGGGATTCGTTTCGCGTCTGTTCACGGACCAAGGTCGGATCCATATATTTCATTCTGAAATAATAATTCCGTAACTGGGGCCGTTAATATTATTTCTGGCCTGTATGTCGTTAAATCCGTTCCGCCCAGTTTTCACAAGTTTTTGTCGTAGTGGCAATGATGAAGTGGCCGACTTGTCAACGCAATTACCCCGAGACACTCCTGTGCTGACCTGTGTACGCATCTTCGGCTTTTTCGGTTATAAAGGTGCAAGGGAAAATTTGTTAAAATTCCCATTCGGGTCTAATCTTAAATAAGAAAGGATGTTGTCAAAAAATTAGTCAATTCCGAAAACAGAACAATAATTTGAACTTATATTTCTACTGGTGGGTTCATAATCATACTGAAATGTAAACTGCTGTAACGAATTTTTTTTTTTTTTTTATGTGCGAGAACAGTTTTCACAAAATAAATTTTATATTAATTAATCTTTTTCTAAGGTGTTGGTTGAAATGACAACCACTCGGACACCAAGGATGGAAGTGGATCGAAGTCAAGATAGCTCAAGTGGTAGAGCAGCGGCGTTTTTAGCCGAAGGTCCTGGGTTCGAATCCCGCTCGTGACAGTAACTTTTCCATTTGAACCAACGCCTTACAAAAAAATTAATCAATTGAAAAAGTGGTTTGGTCAATCAGACCACTAAATATAACGGATTTAAAATATATTTTAAACGGAATATCAACCAGTATAGAAGGGAGTGTTCTCAACAACTACTTAACCTACAAAACTATGTAGATTTTAAGCGACATATAAATTTCTTTTTGAATTAAAAACAATGGAGGTTTTTTTGCAGTATCTAATTTAACGTGTTATTTTTACAATTATTTATAGATTTTCTGAACCGAATGAATTGATATTCGCAATTTTTCATAAATCGAACAAACTTTGTAGAAATTATTGTTTTCTTGTGTAATTTTATTAGCATATTTGTTCAAAAATTATCTATCCATCAAAAGAAAACAACAGTTTTTTTTAATTTTCCGTACACTTTTAGAAAAGAATTTTCTTTATCTTTTCTATTCCTTTAAAGCATTTTTGGATCGTACAAAGCTTTACTCTAAAGCCCTGTGGTCCGCTTGATCAATCAATACCTTACAATTTTTTACAAGATTTTTAGTGGATATAAAAAAAAAGTCAGTGTCAAGAGTGAGATTCGAGCCCACGATCCTTGGGTAGATACGCTCCTGCTCTTCCAGTTGAGTAATCGTGACCTCCGAACTCGGACGCTAACTTCCCATCTCTACCCCATCTTTTGAATTTTCCCCCCTTTTTGCCAAATTTGAAAATTCAAAAGGTGTAGTTGAGATGGATCCAGAGAGGATAGATATAGAGCAGCGGCGTATCAAGCCGAAGATCGTGGGTTCGAATCCCGCTCGTGCCATTGACTTTTTTATCCCAACCAGAAACCTTAATTAATTATAATTTACTATTACAGTTAAGTACATGTGTACATAGATAAAATGGTAGTGAAGATAGGGGTTTTTGTTGTTTCACATGTGTGAATATTTTTAAATTTTGGCTACATACCAGAAAGTTGTAGAAGAACGCGTCTGTAGAACCTGAAGTAGAAAAAATGTATCGTCAAAAGCAATGTCCTAATCCCCGAGGCTATTAAAGACCAAAAATAAGACCAAATATTTACAATTTATAAAAAAATCTACCTAATTCGTATTTTAAAAAGAGCTAAAATGCTGCTCATCCTCCATATAATATATGAGTCTTTGTGCAGTACTGAATTGTTAAGGCCATTTTTGAGTTAAAAAAGTTAAAATTGTCAATGAATGAAAGCTGATTTTTAAAAATAGGCGTGAGGTATTGCTCGAGCATTCCTTGCATAGTTCACCTGGGCAGACGGTTGTTTTTGTGCCTTTCAAAGAAACGCCGATTTTACTTTTTGCTGGCGGCGGGCCGATGTCGGGCCTCCTCCTCGGACTCGTAAAACTCCTCGTAAATGCTCATGTGCATCAAATAAGCCTCCGAGAGCAATTTATGTATAAAATCTACCGCGTTAATTAACCGTGTGCGGTATGGCCAAAGAGCCAATTTGCCTTCCCTTTCCCAATACGCTTCTGATCCAGGGCCTAGATTGGACTTTTGGAATTTAATAATAATAAGAGCCTTTATTTGCAACATAAAATAATAATTTCGACAATAAATTTTATTGAACGTAGAATTATAAGGAACGATGACTGATAATTATTTCAGCCGAGAAGTATAATGAATAGAAATAAAAGTAATAAGCGATCACTTGATAATATTTAAGTAAACTGTTTATTGAATGGCTGTAGACTTTTTTTAAATTGGCAGTTAATTGAAAAATAGTCGACTCAATTGATCATTAGTACATCGTGACTATAAAAATTATTTTCCAAATAAATGAGAACTTTTAGATAGCTCATTTCAATAATAATACATTACACACAAGAGGGGGCGTCGGTGGCCGCAAGGTTTAGCATTTGACACGGCGCTCATCACAGTAAGGTAAAGGTCCGGGGTTCGAATCCAGCGGCCTTGCATTAGAACCCGGCATGGGCTTTCTTCAAAAACACCGGCACCTTGAGGGTTTATATGACCTCTGCTGTTGCAAACCCTCGTAAAAAAACAAAAATACACACGAAAGATCAGGTTCTGATGTGCTTTCCTGTGAAGCTTGAAACCCTTTTTAGATAGTAATTCAGAAATCGTGAGATGCGGTCTGGTGTGATGTAGGTTTCAGGAAAACATTTTCTATATCGTGCCAACGTTTCGATCTTTGAGATCATCATCAGGACCTGGAATTTGCAAACATTGTTTAAATTTAACAAATAAACGTAGGATGTGGAAAAAATGAATTTATATAATGCAAAATATATTTTTTAGATTCAATCAAAGTATTTATACTCACTCAAAGTGTTTGTTTTCTAATTGTGCCATTCTTGCGTGTTGAGAGTGCCAGTGTGGTATTGCTGTTTTGTAAACCCGAGGCCCTGAAGATGATCTCGATAAAGGTCGAAACGTTGGCGCGATAAAGAAAATGTTTTTCTGAAACGTACATCATACCATACCGAATCTCACGATTTCTGAACAATAATAGAATAATGTTCACCGATAATTATGCGTAACTCCAACAGAGATTTGCTGTTCGAATTAATTTATAGAATTGGTGAAGAAGAAGGACTGCAGGCAAACAAAGATGCCCTGGCGACGCGATCCCATTGTTTTCCGGAGTTCGAACAAAAATCCTCTTTATGTGTGAAGCGCGGGTATTCTTCCTGTGACAAATAAAAGACGCGGAAAAAAGGGTTCAGAGTGAGATAAGACATTTGTAAGAGAGCGGTAGACTTTGGTCGCCTCTACACAGTCTAGACATCAGATCTAATTAATCGTTCCGATTTCACCCGGGTAATTTGTTCGTGTTGTAGTTGTCGTGTAGTCATTAATATGGACGGACACACAAGTGGTTCCGAGACATTAGGACCACCTTCTCATTATTTAACTTAAAACGTACCCTTAATGGATGCTTCTTAGCCCCAAGACTTAGAGACGAAGATTAGCTTTAAACATAACAGACGAATAGAAATAATAGACATTAAAAGGCGAAAAAAATCCTACGACATATATCTTATTATACTTTACCTCTAATATAGACGGTTAAAAAAAACAATTAATTATTTTTTTAAAGAATATTTAGATAATATGTGTACATGCATTGAAAGTTTTGATGAAACGTCAAATATATTTGACACTTTCTTTTAATGGACGCTTCATTGCTCTAAGACTTCCAGACGAAGATTAGCTTTAAAAATAATAATAATATATAGATATATCTTTTGTTTTGATTATTTTATTTCTACTTTATTCTATTATTTTTTAGTAATGCGTATTGCTAAGAGATTTTATGAGAGGGGCTTTTCTTGGTACAAAATTCCAACGTAACTTACACTTAGATCGTTCATGTTCGTTTTTAAATTACACGATATCTTAATTAATAAACATAATTGATTTTAATGCCCTAGGACTTTTGTTTAGGCTCAGCAGTCGTAAGCTCAATTTTGTCAAAATAGAAGTTATAATTAGTTGTATACTTGCTGCTCTACCGCTTGAGCTATCGTGGCCTCGATTCACCCGGACACTAACATGGGAAGTTCAACCACACCTTTCGAATTTTCCGCCCTTTTTCAAATGTCTTGTAATCTATTTGATTCTCGGCAAAAGACGAAATGGCCACGGAGAGGCTTTAGTGAAGTATTATTTCTTTTCAATTCGATAAATTCACTAATTTTGTGGTCCGCTCGACCAATTAATTTATGACGAGTAATTAAGGTTTTTAGTTGAGATAAAAAAGTCAATGGCAATGGCGAGATTGGAACCCACGACCTTCGGCTTGGTACTAAGTTGCTCTACCATTTGGGCTATCGTGACCTCGATCCGATCGGACACTAACTTCCCATCTTAACCACACATTTTGAATTTTCTCTCCTTTTTGCCATTTTTCAAATGTCGTGTAATCTATTAATTCTTCCATTATTACAACGTGTAGATAACATTTGTTCAGAAATTGATTTTTTTTTTTTTTTCAAATGACAATATTATTTGACACTTTTTATATTAATAGACACTTTCTAGCCCCAAGATATCCAGACGAAGATTAGCTTTAAAAAAATAATTGAATAATAGATATAATAAAAGTTAAAAGATGAAAATCTCCTGCGACAAACATCCTATTAGAATTATTAGAATATAGACCCTACTATATACGGTGCAAACAAATCATTAATCATTAAAAAAAATTCAGAAACTGAATTTCCTGCTCACATGACAAATATATTTGTCTCTTTATTATTAATCGTCGATTTTCTGCTCAAAGAATTCCAGACGGACGAACATTATATTTAAAAAAAAAATTCAAATATAGATATAATAGATGTTAAGAGGTGAAAGTACTGTTTGACAAACATATTAGACTATAGATTTCAAAATGTACGGTGAAAACGAAACATTAATTATTTTTAAAAAAGAATCTTCAGATTATTTTTGTTCACAAAACTGAAATTTTTGGTCAAATGTAACATATTATTCGCCCCTTTTGCCGAATAAGAACATCTAAAAATAATTCATAGCCTTCTAAAACACTGTTAAAAAAGAGGAATGATGAATGATAGGAGCAAACGAATGACCACTATTCCATCACTAATTGGGTCTAAAGTTCAAAAAATACGGTTAATTTTGTTGACAAATAATTACGAGAGTGAATAATCGATGTTTTTGAGAGAATCCTCAACGAGAGGAATGTGGTGGAACTATAAAAGTGTAGCCCTCCCACGATGCTTCCATTGGACGCAAGCATTTAGTCTCTCCACTCTTATATCCCTGATGTCGCCTTTGTATATTAAATTGTTTACACTCTTTCGCTGCAAGAAAATGGCATTAGGATTCCATCAGTGTTTTCCATCGAAACTGCAATCAGATATTGTTAAAAATATCTCTAAACTTAGTCGAATTATAAAAATAAAACGTCAGGTTCTGGGCAATAAAAATAAAGCAAGGCTTACAAAGACAACATTCCTGAAAGTTTTCAGTTTTTGTACTCCACCAGCTTATTATCCTAACTTTGCTTACCAGACTAGATTCTCTCTCTCTCTCTCTCTCTCTCTCTCTCTCTCTCTCTCTCTCTC
>CM077102.1:10321734-10333829 GCA_039619505.1 Cimex hemipterus
TCTCTCTCTCTCTCTCTCGCTCTCGCTCTCTCTCTCTCTCTCTCTCTTTCTCTCTCTCTCTCTCTCTCTCTCTCTCTCTCTCTCTCTCTCTCCCTCTCTCACACGCAATTCTTTCTTGGTTTTTATCTGTCTTTTACTGCCTCTTTCAATTCTTAACCTCCATACTGAACGACATAAACCAAACAATTAATTATTAATAAGTAATAAGTGTATTTATAGAGAAAATTCAACGTGTAACTATTATAAATATTTACTTGGGGACGGTGAGTTGCGGTCTGGTGTATCGCAGTATTTAGAAAAACATTTTTTCCATCGTGTGACGTTTCGAACATTACTGAGATCATCTTCAGGGCTTGGGATTTACAAACTTTGTTTCACTTATACAGATGCATGTAGGATGGAAACAAATGAATAAAAAAAAATTATACAATGCAAGAATAGTTTAGATTTCAGAAAAGCATTGTATAAATTTATTTGTTTATCAAAAATTTTCTTAATTTAAAATTAAAGACGGTAATCATTCAGAAATCCTGAGATGCGGTTTGATGTGATGTAGGTTTCAGAAAAACATTTTCTTTATCGTTCCAACGTTTCGAACTTTACTGAAATCATCTTCAGAGCCTGGGATTTGCAAGCATTGTTTCACTTATACAAATACATGTAGGATGTGAAAAATTAATTTATAAAATGCTAGAAAATTTTAGGTTAAAAAAATGAACTTACACAATGGTAGAAAATTTGAGAGTAAAAAAAGGAAACTATAAAATGCTAGACAATTTTAGTATTTAAAAAAATGAACTTATACAATGCTAGAAGATTGTAGATTTCAAAAACGGATTGTATAAATTCATTTTTGAATTCTGAAATTATTTAGATTAAATAAAAATACTAAAATTTGATTTAAAAAAATGAATTTATACAATGCTTTTATGAAATCTAAAATTTTCTACCACTGGATAAATTAATTTTTTTAAGCTAACGTTTCGAGCATTGTATAAATGCATTTTTTCACATCCTACTTGTATTTGCATATATTTAAAAAAGTTTGTAAATCCCAGGCCCTGAAGATGATCTCAATAATGATCGAAACGTTGGCACGATGAAGAAAATGTTTTTCTAAAACGTACGTCACACCCGACCGCATGTCACGATGTCCAAATGGTCATCAACTAACGGTCACTAAACACTACACGTATTACAATTTTTTCCCGTCTTTTAGTAAACTTTCTCTACAGAAAAGTAATGTTAATAATACGCAATAAAAACAAAAAAATAAAGGAAACAGCCGTGTAATTGTTCGGCGTCTTCGAATTAGTTACCTTGATTGATATTTCGTGCTCCGACTATTTTACGTATTACATGCTCCAAGGATAATTTATTTGACTTGACACGAGATCTAAAACAAACTAAACAACAATTTACAATAATTTTGTTTCACTTACTGAATTTTCCACCGCCACTAATACGTGAATTCCTTTACCTTTCCTTCTGGTATTAAAAAATTGTTTTAAATGTTGGTTTTAAAGGTTTTTGACAATTCGAAATATAAGATAAAAATTGCAAAAAGTATTTCTTTCGCTACATTGCAAAGATCCGACTAAGCAATAAGTACCGCCGTTGACTTCTTAACTATCCTCCTTGGGTAAACGATAAGCGTAAAAAATTTATGAGACTTAAGCATTCAATAAACAATACAATTAGAACAATAAAAATGTACAAACGATATTAATACATAATAAATGAATATTTCACCGCTGTTACTCTGTATTGCCATACATGGACTCGCTAGCCTAGGGGTTCTAGGTTTGAAACTCGCCAGCCCATGTAATTTTAATTGAGCTTAATTTAGGTTGGGTTAGGAGGTTCAAACCATTCTTCTGTTATAAATATTAATTTTTGACAATTACACACTTTTTCAGGCAATCTTCTTATCATAGATATTTCATTATTCAGTCATTCTTTCTATGACGTAAAATGTTTTGTAAACATTTCTAATAAGAACTATTTTTGTTGTCACGTTTGTACCAAAAGGCCCGTTCCTTTATCATATTTTCCTTTTGCCTGGAGAAACCTTCAATAATATTTTTGGAAATGCGTTCCGCTTCGGTTCAAAGATCAAACTATGGTTTCATTCTTTTCAATCAATTTAGGTTATTTTTGTGATGGTAGGGTTTTTCCTCTGGTCTCGATCACAAGACGACTTTTGTAATTTTTTTTAATTTTCCAACAATCAACAATGTGTTAAGTAATTATTTGTGCAATAACTTACCATCTTTTGCGTACAGAACAATCGAATATGAAGCGGGTTGAATAAAGAAATAAAGAATTAATAAAAACAGAGGAAAGAGAGAGAAAGAAAGATAGAGAGAGAGAGAGAGAGCGACAAGGAGGGTTGGAAGGAGAGCAAAGAAGAGATGGAATGGGAAAGAAACTGAAGGAGAAAACTCGAAGAGAGAGAGGGGGAATGAAAGGGAGTGTGACGGAGGGAGGGAAGGATGAAGTGAGAGTGATAGAGAAACAGAGAAAGAGAGGGAAAAAGGGAAAGAGAGTGAGAGAGACAGAGTGAGAGAGGGGAGAGTGAGTGAGCGACAGAGAGAGAGAGAGAGAGAGAGAGTGAGAGAGAGACAAAAAAACGGATAGATAGATGAAGAAGGAGAGAGAGGGTGGGAAGGAGAGCAAAGGAGACATAGAATGGGAAAGAGCTAGTATTGGGTTGTCCGGAAAATAATGCAGGATTTTGGTATTAAACAAAAAAAAAAAGAAACTAGTTACATTAAAGCAATGTTCTTTAATCAAAATAATTTCCCATACTCTCAATACATTTCTCCCAACATGTTGGTAACTTATTAATTCCGTCTGAGTAGAATTCAGAATTTTTAGAATTGATAAAGTCAATAAATGCATTTTCCAGTTCCGTTTGATTTTTGAATATTATGTGTTGTAAGTAGTGGTCCAGGTGTCTAAAAAAAATGGTAGTCAGTAGGCGAGAGGTCCGGAGAGTAGGGTGGGTGAGGCAAAGTTTCATAGCCAAGCTCCAATAATTTTTGTGACGTTACACGTGACACATGTGGTCGAGCGTTGTCATGCAACAAAATGGGCCCTTTCCGATTGACCAAAGAGGGCTTCATTACTGCCAATTTCTGATGCATGGTATTAATTTGGTTACAGTATGATTCAGCATTGATGGTTTCGCCAGGATTTAAGAAGCTGTAGTGTATTAAACCAAATGAAGCCCACCATACCGTAACCATTACCTTTTTTTGATGAGTTGGGGGCCAACTCAATCGCCTTGAGGTGGTCAGCGACGGTCGTTTTACTGACTTTGAGTTGCTCTGCAAGTTCTCGAACAGTTGTTTTGGGGTTTTCTTCCACCACTGATCGCAGAACATCATCATTAAGAGAGGAAGGCCTTCCACGACCTTCTTCATCTTCAAGGCTGAAATCTCCCTCCCGAAATTTTTTAAACCACCTTTGCACAGTGCACTCATTAACACAACCCTCGCCCCAGACTTGGTTAATGTTTCTAGCCGTTTGGGCTCCGCTTCGGCCGAGTTTAAACTCGTAAAAGAAAATCGTACGAAATTCTCGCTTTGACATTATAAGGTATAACGATCTTTGGTGAATCCCTTTCACTCGATGCATATAAATCTCCTAAATTGTGTAACAATGAAAAATAAGAAACAAATATTTATAATTCCAAAAAAATGAAAAGAAATTTTTGTGCCACAAAAAAAAAACTAAGGTCTCGATAAATAATATATTCAAATACTTGTTGATAAAATAAAATATGTGACAAATAAAAAAAAGAAAACATACGCTGCCAACTCCTTGCCCTTAAAAATTGAAAAATACCGCAGGTTGTTCGATTTAAAAAAAAGGATGAGAGACAGTCCTTCCTCGTCCTCTGAAATCTCAACTCACACTGTCCGATCCTGCTGTAGGGGATTAGCTTATCCTTTGAGATAACTTCCGTTTTTAAAAATATTGTTATAAAGGATGACTGAATTATTTCCAAGTAGCGGAATGCTACAGAGGTAAACAAACAATATCATTTGGAAGAGGATTAATAAGTGTTGACATTCATACAAATGAGTAATCCTGTAAACGTAAACAGAATATTTTATATAGATTTTTTTTAATGAAAACTTAAAATCCTGCATTATTTTCCGGACAACCCAATAGGAGAAAACGAGAAGAGAGATAAACTGAGAAAGAAAGAGAGAGAAGAAAAGATTTTTGGACTGATTGAACATCTTCTCGACGAATATTTTCATGAAATTTTATTTATTTATTTTTTTTTTTTTTGTTGAATTTTTATGATTCCCTCCAATAAATAAAATGAAGATCTTAAAACTGAAAAAAACTTGCTATTTATAAATATTCGAAATTGGACTATTTTACATCACTAAAGTTAGAATTTTTCCCAGCTATCATTTTAACTAGTCTAGTATTTAATAATAAATGGCTGGTAATTGTATCTGGTAATCACCATTTTCGGCATACCAAATAATTAGATAATTTTGTAACTGTCCGGCGCAACAGTAAAAACAGAATTGTATAAGGCTGTATTTATTAATTGAAAAAAAAAAAAAAAAAAAAAAAAAAAAAAAACTAGATAGTTCAAAATATTTGGCATTTGTCGATGATCCTTTGTAACAAGTTTGGGCCTGTACGATAATCCTCGGTGCGCGTATTCTCCCTGTTAGTATGGAACTTAGCGGTGATAGGTCAGGCACAGCGTGCTAATAATAAAACCATGATTCATTTCAAAAATTGTGAAATTACTCTTGGTCAATCTTGAAGCCCAATTGTGTGACAAGAATTCCTTTAGTTTTGTCTCTATATAAATGCTCTACGATTATTATTTTATAAAGATATGTAATACAGGAAAACTCTATATAAAAGAAGGGTTGATACATTCATCTACTTATTTTCCCTAAGCACGTTAAATTAATAATAAGATACTAAAATTCACTATGGTATTATTTGTAATCAAATCAAAGTGCCAGTAAAAAAAAAGTGCCAGCCTAGAAGGTATACAACCATGTTTTTTTATTTTTTTTAATTATTTCAATTCTGTATAAGAACCTTTATTGAAAGTATTACTATGTCAGTAGAAGGTAAATTTTTTTTCGAAAGTTCGCAACAGCAGAAGTCATATAAAACCTCAGGGTGCAGGTGTTTTTGAAAAAAAATCCCATTTGTAATTCAGGGCCACTGGATTCGAACCCGGGACCTTTACCTTACTGTGATTCGCGCCGTGTCAACGCCTAAACCGTTGCGGCCACCGACGCCCCAATGAAGTTGTTCCTGACATTTCGAATATATGATACGTTGTGCCCATCCATACGACAAGAGATAAAATATAATTACTAATTATAGATTAATTAGTAAATGATCAAATATAGATCAGCATGGATTTACATGATAACATATCTGCTTATATTTTTAAAGTGATACTCTTCGAGCCGTTAATAATATATTACAGGTCGATGTAGTTGCCGGGTTTGCATGACAAAATTAATCTTATCATTCTGATCAACAAACTTTGACCTTTGACCCCAATTTTAATTAAATTATTTATTAATGATGTACCATCCAGACTAAGATTTTGCCAAATATAAAATATTCCGTTCGGCAGGCCAATCCAAACTAAATTAGATTGGTTTACAAAAAGATCTAGAATCTATTGTTCAATGGCTTGTTTAAACAAAATGTGTCTAAATATTCCAAAGTGGAAAGTTGTTACTCATTCAAAAAAAGTTGTATAATTGATTATAATTATGTAAAAGTTAAATGGTATAAAGGATTTAGAGGTATTTTTGGTAGTGAATTGTCATTTCATAAGCATATAACATGGACCAGGTTCTCCACATGTGGTTTCGTTTTCCCTTCCTGAAGTGAGTGTATTTATTAGCGAGAATGTGTGAATGTATGAGTGGGTAGTGGGCGGAATATCGAGTACACCACAGGACCACCCAACTAGGATAGACTTTGGGTGTTTTGGGTAGAATGAATATTTATTGGCGCCAAAGTGTGTGTGTATGGGTGGGTTGTGCAGGAATATCGAGTGTTCCACAGACCCACCGGTTTAGGTCAGTATTAAGATATAATATCTTTTAGAGTGAATGAGCCGAGGCACAGTTGTAATATTAAATTCGCCAGTGACTCCGCATTCTTTTCTAAATACAGAATGATTCGTTACTGTTTGAGTGATTGTATTTATTAGTGCGATAGTAGTGTATGCATGGGTGGGTCTTTGATGGAATATCATGTACCTCATAAAACCACCAACCTAGGTTAATATTTTAGATTAATTGTAATTTTAATGGTACATAATGTATTTATTATCGTGAACGAAGGGGGGGGGGGGGTCTTCAGAGGAACACCGAGTACACGCAAATAGGCTAGGCTGGGTAGTAATCATATTTTTTGATTGGTATCATGAAAGATGGTCAAATTAAAAAAAATAAAATGGTTACAATAATAAATGTTCAAAGATTGTAATATATTCTAAAATTCTACATTTTTTATTGGCCATTTAATTGTAATTATTTACCATTATTATGAAATATATGGGATTGTTATATAATTTGTGCAATAGAATCGTGTTTATAAAACTTATAAATAAAAGTAAATATTTTAAATATACTAAAATTCACAAGTTTCCAAGGTCCGCTAGATCAAATAATATTTTTCAGTTAATTAAGGTTAGATGAGATAAAAAAAGACAGTGTCACGAGCGGGATTCGAACCCACGACTTTCGGCTAGATACGCCGCTGATCTACCACTTGAGCTAACGTGACTCGGACACCAACTCTCCATATCAACCTCACCTCTCGAATTTTCCCTCCTTTTTGCCATTTTTCAAATGTGTAATCAGGATTCTATTCTTGGCAACAAATGAAATGGCCATAGAGAGCTTTCGTGAAGATATATTTCATTTTACTTTTTTTTAAATTTATTATTATTGCGTGTTTGTTTTTTGGGGGAGGGGTATCGTGACAAAAGGGCCAGTGGCGACGGCGGGAATCGAACCCACGAACCAGCCAGCGGAGAGTCTCTCACGCTAACCACTCGGCTACCGCGGCCCCCGAAAAACTTTGTTAAATAATTAATCTCTTTGTAAGGTACACGTTAAGATTTAAAAAAAAAAGTAACATACACTATCAAGAATCTTGAAAAACATTAAACTACCCTTTGAAAGTGACCAGGCATTGTACTTATACGCATTCCCATTGCGTTGGGAAAGATAAAAATTTTGTAATTAATGCATTTTAGCGAAAAGATTTGAAACTTAATTACGATTTTATATTTTAAAATATTTTCACAATAAAACCTGTTCACATAATTGTACGTAAGGCTGACTTAGGAATGGGACGAAGTTGAATGAACAGTAAAATAATTTATATCAATCAGTTGTAAATTGTTTATCGTACGGACTACCGAAAATGAATTTTCATTTTGTCCTAGCTTAATCACATGACAGCAAATTCTCGCTATTAATTCGAAATCTAACGTAGATAGGTCAGACTCAAATGTTTAAAAAACTATGATTCATTGAACCTAGTAGGAAACTAGAATTAATATTTCGACCAGGTCATCATTAAATATTTGCATTGTGACAAATAAGAAATTAAAAATTTATTTCCTTGTCCTGATTTTGCTTTGATAATTCAAATTTCGGAATAAAGTATTATAGTACAATTAATTAAGGTTTTTAGTTGAGATTAAAGAAAGTCAATGGCACACGAGCGAGATTCGAACCAACGATCTTCGTCTTATTCGCCCTTGATCTACCACTTGAGCTACCGTCACCTCTTTCCACTCGGACCCCAATTTCCCGTCTCAACTCCGCCTTTCGAATATTCCTTCCTTTTTGCCATTTTTCAAAATTCAAAAGGTAGAGTTGAGATGAGAAATTGGGGTCCGAATGGAAAGAGGTCACGATAGCTCAAGTGGTAGAGCAAGGGCGTATAAGACGAAGATCGTTGGCTCGAATCCCGCTCGTTCCATTGACTTTTTTATCTCAACTAAAAACCTTAATTAATTGTAATATATTAATTGGTCAAGCAGACCACGAAATTAGTGAATTTAACAGTTGTATTATAGCCCATGAAGTAAATAAATGGTTTTTAATTTCTTTTCATTTGTGTCTTAGGGGAAACGAGAGTCATTTTATAATAATAATAATGTAATAAAAACCTTGACGTTACTAACTTTCATGTGTTTAGTTTTTTTCAGTGTAAAAGTACGGGGAGCCGCGAGGAAAGTGGAATCATTAAATGTTCCATTAAAAGGACATAAATGGTAAAAGTTGGAAGACGGCAGTTAAGGGATAATTTTTATTCCCTTATCCATTCGGTGTCGAGTTTGGCCGTTCTAATCTCGCATTCCGGATAGGCTGTATTTGTCACCACATAACATGATGACGGTCAGATTATGCTAATTTTTATAGGTCATATAAATATCGCCTTTCACATTCTTGAAAAAAAAAAAAAAAAAAAACAGGGACATCTTACTTAACCAAAGATTCGCCTGAACGCGGGTTAACGAGCTCACTTTTGTAATTAATTCACTTCGTTTTAATCCATTCCGACGACAATTTTTATACAACTTCAGTCCGACCGCGTAGAATTCCTGCCATTTTAAAAACGGGTTCGATTATTGCCCCGAGTCGGAATGACCTTTAATAGACGGCCGTTTAAAAACCATATCTACCGTACTGATTTCCATAAAAACAGCCTCGGGTACTCACAGAGCCTTTGTATATTCATTCTCAAAACAAAGAGTTCCTCATCTTCAATTATTTCTATTTAGTAGGGTCACAAATCACCCAACAACACCGGTTAATCAATGACTTAGTAATAAGGGTGGAAACGGGGATCTACCGATGAATCTTTGAACAATTTCCGATTTTAAATTATAAACTATGGACAATATCACTGTAATTATATATTCGGGGTTAAATTTATACACTACCGAACCGAAGAAATAGGTTTTTTTTAATCTTTGGAAGTATTCCCGAGCGTTTGTCATATTACTATTTGGCTCCTGGCAATAAACGTAAGGTTTATTTTGTTTTAAAGTATAATTAAATTAATTAGTTTCGCCTATTAGATCAATTTTCGCTTTCATTCTAAATTTAAAATGAATGTCACGGCGAGTGAAATCGGACTATAAAAGTTGACGTCAACAGTACGTGTTCAACGGAAGCCTCATTTGATTCCAACATCGCTGCGTTTTCAACAAACCTTCAAAGAATCTAAACAAATTTCATAAATCAGTATTTTTGGATTAATTACTTAGGAAAAATACTTAAAATAAAAGAAGATAATTATTCAGAAATCGTGAGATGCGGTCTGGCGTGATGTAGGGTTCAGAAGAACACTTTCCTTATCGTGCCAATGTTTCGATCTTTATTGAGATCATCTTCAGGGCTCAGAGTTTGTCTTCTGTGTAATTGTGCCATTCTTGTGTATCGTATTGAGTGTGACAAAGGTTGGCACGATAAAGAAAATGTTTTTCACGATTTTTGAATAATTTTTTAATTATTTTTTTCAAAATTGTAGAAATTGATGAACGAAAGAAAAACCGTGGTTGACGAATTTGTAAGGTGGAAAGATTAAATAATAAATAAAAACGCTAAGGAAGTTTTGCATAAATGAACTAAAATCGATTAACAGCCACTAATCACAACACATATTTTCAATGAATAATTTATTATTTGTCCGGAATAATAATGTAATTCAGGTATTTGTTAAACATAAAAACATATCTCTCAAAACCCTTCTCCCAACATGGGAAACTTCTCTACCCCTCTGGAGAGAATTTTCAGTCTTTATTATTAACAAATTCTTTAAACGGATTTTCCTATTTAAAAAAGTAGTTCAGATGTCTGAAAAAATAGTCGGTAAGCTAGGTGTCTAGATAATTGGCAACACCTTTAAACAAATTTCGTGTGGTCACATGTGAGACATGGGGGCCGAGCGACAGAATCTACCTTATCCAATTGAAAAAAGATGCCTTCATTATAGCCAATTTCAGGTTAATTTCTTTAAATTGAGAGCAATACGTGTCGGTTGTGGGGCGTCGGTAACCGCAACTGTTTAGGCTTGGACACGGAGCTCATCACTGTAGGATAAAGGTTTATCCTTTTATCCCCAGGTTCGAATCATGCATTCTACATACTTACAAACGGGTTATGTTTCAAAAACACCGGCATCATTAGGGTTTATGTGACCTAACATACAAATGTCGGCATTGGTTGATTCGCCGGGATTCGAAGCTGTGATAAATCAGCTGAATTGAAGTCCACCCAAGAATCACCAGTGCATTTTTTAATGAATTGAAAGATGTGAAAGAATGTGGTGCTGCTGCTTGTCCGATTTCTAGCTACTGTCCAAAACGTCTGGTTCATCCACGTAGGCCTGTGCGCGTGGTCTCCGTAAACACGTCCATAACCATATGGAAGATAGAACGAAA
The DNA here is from genome assembly GCA_039619505.1 of Cimex hemipterus. Lineage (NCBI taxonomy): Eukaryota > Metazoa > Arthropoda > Insecta > Hemiptera > Cimicidae > Cimex > Cimex hemipterus. The sequence goes on from CM077102.1 coordinate 10,332,221, forward strand.
GCGTAAAACGTGCGAGGATGCGAAAAGTACGCAGAGTACGTACGAGGTAGCGGATGGGAAACGATGTAGTGCCACTTACAACCTCTCCCATTCCCGCGACCTCTTGCCTTCTCGTGGCAGCCACCGTAAAAGCCTCTCCGAAGACCGAACTAAGAGAGCATCGAAACTTGTTCACTCATTTCAGTTGTAGCAAATATGGGAGGACTTGTGGGGTGAAACGGGCGCAATCAGAAAGGGTGAGCTTGCGTAGCCCTGGGAACACCCGTTGCCCGAGGATCAGGCCGACTGGCCGCCTCTCACCATGAAAACCCCCTGCTAAAGAAGTGTATGTGAAAACAAATAGTTTTTTGGATTTATGTATGGTAGGCAATCGTTTTCCCTCTGCGACCGGAGCTGACACGGAAGTTCCGACGATAGTATAGCAGGTTAGTTAACTGGTGTATTTTAGTACCTAGTGTGCGACGTTCCAATAGTTACGCGGCAGTCGGCTAACGGTCAGGTGTGAAGATGTCGGCCCACCCCCTCGGAAGGGGCAAGAGGACGAAGTCGCCTAAGTCTGTGGAGAGGTAACTTCAAACCTGTTAGTACAATATTAACACGGACCACTTGTGAGCGGAGGTGTGTCGCTCATATCCTGGAAATCTAAACGCCTGGTCAAGTGCGCACTCAAAAGGACCTCATTATAATTTGGATGACGTTGCGACCGCAATGGAAAATTATGTCCAGAATGTCTGCTACTATCGTAGAGAATCCACTATTCATCACACATGAACATAACTTTAAAGCTTTTTTCTTTTCCCAATTGATTTAAGGTGATCAGCGACGGTCGAATTGCTATCTGAAAAGTTCCCTGCAAGTTTTCGAACTGGTGTTCTAGTATTTTCTTCAAACGAAGCTGGCAGATTGTCATCATCTGAGGAAAGAAACCTTCCGCGACCTACTTTCATTTATGGAAGGTTAGGGATGGTTAAAAAGGCTAAAGCCTCCCTCTCGAAATTTTTGAACCAACTCTGAATAGTGCTCACAGTCGCATGCCATCGCCTCATATTTCATTAATGTTTCTGGTCGTTTGGGCACCGTTCCGGCCGAAACTCGTAAAACAAAATTACGCGAAAATCACACGTCGATCTCTTAGTAAAGACCGAATTAATCCCAAGCTACGAAATACTACTGAGGTAAAAAAAAAAAAAAAAAAGAAAAAAAAACACCTAGGTTATTATACAAATGCATAATGGAAAGAGAACATGTAAACCTACACATTTTCCGGACAACCCTATACTCTAGTCATAAACACATGTTTTCTTGCTAATCGAGTTAATTATTTCAACACCGAAACTCGACTGTTCTCATTGTGTTTATAATTAACAGAACTAATTATTAATTGTAGTTTTTAAAATTGTATGACGATTGTCTGTAGTTGGTTTCGATCCGCCAACCATAAAATTATCCTACATTTTTAAACTTGCCATTCTCTGTCTCTCCCTCTCTCCCTCCCTCTCTCTTTCTCTCTCTCTCTATCTATCTATCTATCTATTTATTTATCTATCTGTCTATCTATCTATCTGTCCCTCCCTCCCTCCCTCTCTCTCTCTCTCTCTCTCTCTCTCTC
>CM077102.1:10334229-10344540 GCA_039619505.1 Cimex hemipterus
TTGCCATATATATATATATATATATATATATATATATATATATATATATATACATCGCAATAAAAAAATAACAATACAAAAGTAAGATATCTCGACTACAATCAAGAATCCGACAACGGGCAGTCATTTTAGTGTCACTATTGGTGTCTATACGCGGGACATCCTGTATATCTGTATATGTATGTAAATTTAAGTACAGTTTAGCTTATATGTAAATCTACTAATTAAATTACAGAAAATATCCCGTTTTTGTTGACTGTCACTATTTAATTGCAATGATCATTTCGTATCGAAGCAAAGTTTAATGAAAGCATAACGTCAATTTTTTTTATTCTATATTCTACATCATTACTCACTTCAAACCTCTATTTGAAATATTTTGTCACTTAATTATGTATTGCTAGCGTCAGAAATCGAACGTTGGTTTTACAAAATAGTAAAAAAATAAAATGATAAAGTTTTGTAATAAACCGGCCAGTTTTGGTCCGTGCTATAATTTTAAGGTTAAATAATTACAAACTGACCTTTCCGTATATTTAATGTTACCTAAAATTAGCTATTTTTTTTCTAAGGTTTTCGTTGAGATAAAAAAGTCGGTGTCACGAGCGGGATTCGAACCCACTACTACCTTTGGCCAAATTTGTTGTTGCTCTACCACTTGAACAATCCTGACTTCTGACCTCACGGTCACTAACTCTACGTCCCAACCCAAAACCATTCGAATTTTCCCACTTTTTGCCATTTTTTCAAATGTCGTGTAATCGGATTGGATTCTCAGCGACTTATGAAGTGGCCACGGGGAGCTGTTACGTGAAGTGATTTTTTTAAATACCATATACGTTTTCGTAGTCAATTGACCAAGTTGGGTTTTTCAATCAATTAATTATTCTTTCTTGGTAAAAATAAAAAAGTCAGTGTCACGAGCGGGATTCGAACTCGACGATCTGACCGTGTTAGAGTAGCGGCGAATTTGCCGAAGGTCGCGGGTTCGAATCCCGCTCGTGGCACTAACTTTTTTTTGTTTCAACCAAGACCTTAGAAAGAATAATTAATTGATCGAAAGAAGCAATTTGGTCAATTGACAACGAAAACGTGAACGGATTAATATTTAAAAAAGTAAAAGAAGTATCACATCACGAAACAGCTCCCACAACAGCTAAATTGATTATTATTACTTGAAATTATAAAATTAAAAAAGATATTACATGGTGTTCCTTTTACGTGAACGAAAAATGATTTGAAACTGGCTGAAATATGTATGCTTTAAACACTTGTTAAACTCTACTCATTTATTTTCTTCGATCGTGTACTTGTAGACCGATTTTGAGAATTTAACATTTTTAAAAAAATTTGAAATTGTTTTGATGTCTTACTACTCAACATAATGGTAATTATCCTTTTAGGAAAAGAAAATTGTTTCAATGTCATATATCCTAGAATTTAAAACCTGAACTTGTACGGAAGGGCACCGCTTTATTATACCTTAAAATTTATAGATACCGTCTATCTTTCCTTAAGCTCATTAGCCATATTTGCATACTTGATTGTGAGTTATTAAATTTTGTTTAAAAAGTTTGTTATCCGTTATTGTTTAATGTATGCTGATTTAGAAACCTGCCTGCTTTCTGTACAAGAAAAAGAGGATTCATCAAATATTAAAAATAGATTCCGGCAGTATGTCCCTCATGCCGAACATTTCCAATTGATTTCAAAAATGTTCTCCATTATTGGAACGTTTTCAAAAATTAAACAGGATTTCCCGAAGCGTTGAAGGAAGTTTTTTAAGAGCCGCCAATGCCCGTCGCGTTTCGAATACGGGTGTCGAAAGCCGAATTCGACGTCCAACGGTCCTGATTTTTTAATGCCGGCCCGAATTAACATTCTACCCTCGCGAATTGTCGTTATGACATAATAACTGAGTGAGGGAAGACAATGGAATTGTGTCGTGTGCCAAGTGATATGGGCGATCGGGGGGAATGACTCGACAAACATTAACGGTAAGGCGTGGGCCCCTCTCAACTATCGGGGCTCTCCAAAGAAAAAAAGCCACGTCTCCAAACGTGATTTACATGAAAAGTGTTTTATTAAAATGCCTGCTTTTTCAGAGAAAAAAAATAATAGAAAGAATTTATTTAATAATTGGAAGATAACTCATAATTGAAACTTAAAGGATAAAGAGAAAAGTTGAAAAGGGTCTTGTGAAAAATGAGAATGAAATCTACCAAAGGGAAAAATCTATGGCTTGCTATAGTAGAAAAGACGATGCCGGGATATCACTCCAAATCAACCCGCCGACAAAACATATACAGGGGGTTACAAACTTTGCCAGTAGATTCTGTGTTCAAAATGTAACCAAAAAGTCCTACTTAACCACGGTCCGAATCTCAACTGTTTCCAACTTATTCCCATTTTTCTGATTTTTTTTTTTTTTTTTTTTTTAAAGATTTCACGACCTTGCTTCAAATGAACATTGACAACTCAAAAACAAAAAGGTTTTTGCGAAATCCGCCCATGCCATTGAAAACCACGTAAAATTTCCAGGAAGATGTGATAATACTAAACTTGTAAACATAGTGAAATAAGCGTTTTGGTCAAAGTTGAAAAATTTACCGTGGTGAATGTGAACTACTATTTCCGAACCTCAAAACGAGCAAATTTCAGAAAACCTACTCGATTTTATATCCTTTTTAGTAGTGTAATGACTTTTTCTAATTATGTGTGGTGATTACTGACGTTAGTCGATGATTGTTCAGAAATCGTGAGATGCGGTTTGGTGTGATGTAGGTTTCAGAAAAGCATTTTCTTTGTCGTACCGCGTTTCGCCCTTTATTGAAATCATCTTCAGGGCTCAGAGTTTGTCTTCTGTGTAATTGTGCCATTCTTGTTTATCGTGTTGAGTGTAACAAAGGTTCGCAACATAAAGAAAATGTTTTTCTCAAATTTCACGATTTCTGAATAATTTTTTAATTATTTTTTCAACAACTAAAAACTTTTTGACTCTTAAAACTCTTTTATTACGGGGAATAATGATACAATAACCCTTTAAACAAATTCACTAGTTTTTGTTGTCCGCTTGACCAATTAAATAAGATTTTTAGTTGAGATAAAAACATCATTGTCACGAGCGGGATTCGAACCCACGACCTTTGGCTTGATACGCCGCCACTCTACCACTTGATTTATCGTGACTTCAAGTTAATCTCGCCGAACATCGTGGGTTCGAATCCCGCTCATGACACTAGATTTTTCTCAATTAAAACCCTTAAACAAAGTTACAGTCGTTTCGTTAAACACTTGCACTACTTCCGTTTCGAACCCAGTTTAAAAAAGTTTAATAAATTCTGTGTAGAGATTAGTGACCGTTAATCGACAATTATTCAGATATCGTGAGATGCGGTCTGGTGTGATGTAGGTATCAGAAAAACATTTTCTTTATCGTGCCGACGTTTCGATCTTTTATTGAGATCATCTTCAGGGCCTGGGATTTACAAACATAGTTTACATTTAGAAAATACATATAGAATTTGAAAAAGTGAATTTATACAATGCAAAAATTAAATTTTATATTCTATCAAAGTATTTCTATTCACTCAAAGTGTTTGTCTTCTGTGTACTTGTGCCATGTCGTGTTGAGAGTGCCAGTGAGATTTTACTGTTTCATGTTTATATATGTTGGATTTTGAAGTGGTGGGGAAGGAAGTGGGTATAGAAGAGACAGTTTTGTATAAGTCGTCGGCTTCTTTGAGGTGAAAAGAGCCGACAAAGGGAAACAATGTGTTGGTAATGTTTCGGCCACTTTATTCTTTCAGGATTATATAGAATTTTTATACGACGATTCTATAGGACGATACCGACGCAAGGTGACGCTTTTTATTATCCGCTAAAAAAAGTTTTTTCGGCTAGAATTAAAGTTCCACGATGAAATGCAAGATGAAGTTGAAGTAATCGACGTGCAGCATTAATGTTACGAGTTGGATCGTCGGGAGGTCAAATGACGGAAGGCATAAAAATGAACAAAAAAAACAGCTTCCGGGAAGATTCAACTCGTAACATACCTATTTCTGCATTTTTTAGTTTTCCCTGTGAAATCGGTTAGTAGATTTAAAAACAGTTGATGTTGAAACGGTCAGGGTTATAAACAGGGAGAAGACGATACCGACGACAGGTGACGCTTTTTATTATTTGCTAAAGAAAGCTTTCGGCTAGAATCTATAGATTCGACTATGAAATGCAAGATGAAGTTGAAATAACCAACCTGCAGCATTAATGTTACGAGCTGGATCGTCGGGAGGTCAAAAGGACGAATGACATAAAAGTTCTAAAAAACAACATCCGGGAAGATCCAAATCTTAACATACATATTTCTGCATTTTTTAGTTTTCCCTGTGAAATCGGTTAGTAGATTTAAAAAAAGTTGATGTTGAAACGGTCAGGGTTATAAGCAGGGAGAAGACGATACCGACGACAGGTGACGCTTTTCATTATTCGTTAAAATAAGATTTTTATATGTTATCCGCAAATATTACGTTTTTCGTTTGTTTTCGCAAGTAATTTGAAGACTCGCAAGTCAGGAAGAATTTAAATTTTTAAACCCTCCCTTCAGTCGCATGTCACTTATCGATTTAACAGGCGGAAGGCCTTTTCCATGAATAATTTAATGGGGCGTAGAAACCCCTTAACTCGCGTCGAAGGGCGACGACGAACCTATAAACGGCAAATTATCGAACAACAGAAATCTCCATAGCCTAATGGAGATTAAACGAATGAGACAGAATTCTCAGGATTTCACACTCTGCGGTTTACCAACCCTTTCCACAAAAACACCGTTAAATACCTCGCACATATGAGCAACGTTAGGAAAATTAATAATTCAATAAAATTGCTTTAAAGAAAGGCAATAGAGTTTTTGATTGAAATATTCAGACAGAATGGATTGACCAAAGCCAATTTTCAAAAGAACGACCACATTATTGCTTGATAATGTGGGATACTTTTCATGTCAAACGGTTATATACGATTTATTTTCCTACAACGAGGACTTTTTTTTATGATTTTGGTCTGCTTGTAACTTAAAAAATAACAGATTATTGATTTTTTATAAGCACATCTCTATAAATATGCAAAAACGTACTTAAACACGTGCCAGTGTTGAGTTTATCATTTCTCGCAATCCACCAGTTAATATTAAATTAAACTAAAAATCATTAAAGTAGAACAAAAAATAAACTTTGTGAAATTATACATTGTACCGTGAAAGCCCGGATTTCGTTATAACTATGATTGAATTGAATAAAAACTGCATAAGTTTGTAGTGGCTGACCAAAAGCGAGTGAAGTCTGGCATTAGCCTAACACATTTTCGATTGACCAGCTCTGGCATTTCCTGGTGAATGCAATCTTTCAATTTGTACAACTAGCGGCAGTACACTTTCATAATCGATCGTATGAGCTTGAAATCGTACTAAGTCCTTCAAAGTCCTATTAAACCTATAAATGAAGCGTTTTGAAGAAGTTTTTTATCTTGTTACGTGTTTTACGTAGTAGTAAACAATTGATTTTTCGTATAAATCCAAAGTCAGAAACGAAACCTGTCCATTTTAGATGCTCGTGGACTGTTGAATTTGTCGAATTTAATCGATAAAGATTTGTTTAACTAGTGCCCTGATTGTTATCGTCATCGGCTTCAACAGGTCTTCTACCACGCAAAACTCATCAAAATGTACAGAAAGTAATTTAGAGAAACCAGTGTGTTAGCACGTCGTTTTCACAGCATTTTTACTTTTTTGTAAATAAAAAAAAAATCACTAATTTCGTGATGCGCTAGACCAATTAATATATTACAGTTAATTAAAGTTTCTAGTTGAGACTAAAAAAGTCAATGGAATGAGCGGGATTCGAACCCACGATCTTAACGCTAGATTCGCCTCTGCTCTACCACTTAAATCCACTGAAAAATGATAAAAAAAGAGGGAAAATTCAAAAGATAGGGTTGAGATGGGAAGTTGGTGTCCGAGTGGATCGAGGTAGCTCAAGTGGTAGGGCAGCGGCGTATCAAGCCGAACATCCTGGGTTCGAATCCCGCTTGTGCCATTGACGTTTTTATCTCAACTAAAAACCTCAATCACCCGTAATAAAAAAATATTACATCCGAATCTCCATCGTTGTGAAAATATAATTAGAAGCCTAGTATCAACCTAGGCAACAAAAAAATTAATTAAAAAATCTTCAAAAATATAGTAGTCCATACAGTGAAAGCTCAAATTTCATTATGGCTGTAAATAAATATGGCCAGTTGGTTTGGAATTTAGTAAACTGTGCGATTTTATGATAAATGAGTTAATTTATAGTTCATTTGAAAAATATGTTATCAGAAGTTGTTCAAACGTTATTTACAAATCCCTACAACTTTATCTTATTAATTAATTAATCTTTATATAAGGTATTGATTGAAATAAAAAAGTCAATGTTACGAGCGGGATTCGAACCCAGGACTTTCCGCTAATCGGATTGGATTCTCAGCGACTTGTATAGCGGCAACGGGGTTCTGTTTCGTGAAGTGATATTTTATTATTTTATATCGATCAATTAATTATTCTTTTTAAGGACTTGGTTGAAATCAAAAAGTCAGTGCCACGAGCGGGATTCGAACCAACGACCGTATCGTGTAGAGTAGCCGCGTGTTTAGCCGAAGGTTCGAATCCCACTAGTGATTTTTTTTTATTTCAACCAACACATTAAAGAAAGAAAAGAAGCAACTTGGACAATTGACAACGAAAACGTAAATGGTTTAATATTTAAAAAAGTAAAAGATGTATCACCTCACCAAAAGGTACAATAATCCAGAAGGCTGCAGTGCCTGGGGCACACAAACTCCACTTCCTAGTACCTTTTTCACCTCACCAAACAGCTCCCATAACAGCTAAATGGTTTAATATTACTTAAACTTATAAAATTACCAATACCATACGTAAAAATTAATTAATTGAAATCCAACCACGGACCGAAATGGGTTTATTTCTAAGTTGTCTTCTGAAAGTGATAATGTAGCAAAAATATTTTTAACCAAGTAAAACTTACAAGGGCAGGGAGAAAACTTAGAGATTTCTGGATTGTCAAATTGTAGTTTGTAGTTTATTTCATTCAAAAGAGATTTTCATTAACCGTTATCCTGTGGCAAAAACAACACATGTCCCACACATCAAAACGCAGATGGCTTAGAGAAGAAACCGCTGTGAATTTTTTTTTCTTCGATGCCCAGTTTTTAGCCGTAACTCTGAATGGGTCCCATCGTGGGCGAAAAGAGAGGGAAAATTTATTAATGAATCTAAGTCCGGTCATGAGTAAACATGCCCGTCACCGTGGGAGCAAGAGGAATCCCATTTGAAACTTGGCATCCCCAAAATATTTATCCCTCGAGGCCTTCAACCGTGGACAAAAGAGAATTCACCATAAGACCATGCACATAAGACCCCCGTGTTCGCGAATTTGATAAAAGCGACGGGAACCCTTTTTCCCATCCTTTTTCCTCATTGACAGAATCAACCCTTTATCCGTCCATCCCCTTTTAGCCTTCTTCGCGTGGATTGCCGTCATAAGAGGAAGAATTTAAGAGCCCTTCCGTCTATTGTGAACGGCAAACCGTTAACCGGCAAATAAAGAGGGATTTCTATTGATCATTTTCACCCCAGCATTTCTTCCTTCTCGACCTTTTTTCAACATACTATTAGAGACCGGTAATTTAATTAAAAAGTCCAAGCAATTCCGTAAAACCAAAATATTTAGTTAGTTCGGATTGGACGCACCCAAGCATAATAATTATTAAAACATGATCTAATTAACTCAATAATTATTCAATAAACAATCAAGTCAACAAAAATATATTCGCTATTAGTTTCTTAACGAATCATAACGTTCGATCGGTTCAGCATACATCCACCAATGCCCAGCATCAGCTTAACATACACCCAACGACAAAAATTGAACAACTTGTATTTATCTTTTTTTCCTCCCTAACTAAGCATAAAGATTAATAGTTGGCTTAACACATAAACACAACAATAATAACATGTTATTTACCTTTATGAATCCTTTTATAATCGTTAAATTAAAAATAAACAAAATCCGTTCAATTTCATCCTTACCAGAGCCAACTTGTCGAGTGGGTTAATTGGTTCTTTAAATTATTTTCCTTGATGAAATAATGAATTTGTTTACAAATTAATTATTATTTGTTTTTCTTAAAAATAAAGCAATGATTTGGACAAAGCGTTCATTGCGTACAGCAATCACTTGTTGTTCCTCGCTCTACCAACCATGATGTTCTACAGCGATTTAGTCCCACTGGAAATCTTGTTCGAAGAGAAGATTGTGGTCATCAGAGGGTTTCGTGGGTCTAGACTAGACTCTGCCGAGAAATGCTTCCTAGTGTTGTTATAACTATGTTCAATAATTAAGATACTTTCCACATTATTCAAAGTACAAAGTATTAACCTGTGACAATTAATTACGTTTTTTAGCCGAGATGAAAAAAAGTTAATGGCACGAGAAAGTTTCGAACCCTCGACCTTCGGCTAGATGCGCTGCTGCTCTACCACCTGAGCTATCGTGACTGAAGCGGCGTCAAGCCGAAGGTCGTGGGTTCGAATCACTCTCGTGCCATTAACTTTTTTCAACTCGACTAAAAACCGTAATTAATTGCCATATATTAATTGGTCGAGCGGACCACGACAATAGTGAATTAATGTGTTAAACTGTATTATGAATGTTTTCTTGTTTTCTTAATTGACTACTTTTATAACGTTCCACCAATGGTGTGGTAATGGCGGACAGATCATTTAACCACAACTTCTCGGCGGTACTTGCTCACATGATAAATCACATTTAGAGCACAGGGGGAAAAAGTTACGTAAGAAAAGTATAAATGACTTCCTACGAGTGGCTAGGTCGGTGATTGACGGCCCTGTCTATCGAAAATGCGGTCATAAAGTGGATGCGATCCTCTCGATGTAAATACGACATATTTCCATCCCTAATATAACGTTGGAGAGGCTGGCCGCGGTCGGGGGCGTCGGAGAGTCCATTTATCCAGGTCGTGTTAACCGTCCATTTCGCCCTCGCCGGCTCGTTTCTACCACCCCCTCTGTTATTTATTTATACCCTCGTCATACTTGTTTATTCCTCGCCACCTTGGGAAAACCTGACGGAACAGACGGTCCACGGTTTTTAGAGGAAAGGTGTAAAAAATTGTTAGATATGGACCGCGGGGCCCGAACTGAATCTATTCAGGAACAAAAAGATCCGACCCGGCTAATGAAGGAGTTGAATGTATAAATTAAACCCTTTCTGTGGGACTCGAATTCTTTGTTTGTTCTTATGATTTATGTTATTACGATTTATTCTACCACTATAAGTACTCAACTGGTCGTAATACATTCAAACGATTTTAATTATAAAAGAACCACTTTAGGGTTTTTTCCACGCATGAAATTACAGAAATATTACATTTAAAAAAATGAACAAGGAGAATCAAGAAAACACATCCATACCTGTTCTTTTAAAAACATCTATCTTCAAATATCAAAATAAAATATGTATAAACTTTTTTATTTCTTTAGATCGCACCTTTAAATATCTGCAAATATACAAAAATAATTAACTACGTCCACATAAATATAATTTTAGAAGAACAAACAATACTTTTATCCTGATCTTATTCAATTTTGAAAATCCCAAAATATTAGAAACAGAAAACTTCCTAGGTAGGAAATAATAGAATAAATATTACATATACGGTAAAAGGGTGTAAATAATGGAATCTAACTTACTGAAAGCCAGATTAATATGCTCACCAAAGTTTTTTTAAATTGAATATCCAAAATATGAAAAAAAGTTCTATAAAGGCTTCTGCTATCGGTTGAATATATTATCCTGCTAAAAGTGCACTACGCCTTCATTCAACCTTTGGAGGCAGTAGGACTATTTTTATCACGATTTTTGTGTTAACTCTGTTAAGTCCTTTTAGATCGAGAAAAATGATGACGTAGACTTGATAGAATCGGCTAGTTAACATTGATCGATCTAGCGGGCCAGGGCTAATGTTAGATGTTAGGTGGAAAATGTAGTCACTTCCCTATCCGTTAGGGCGCAGGTAACCAACATGGCAGCCATGAATTTAACAGCTGTATTTTGTTTACTCGTAAGTTACTACTACTACTGCTACTACTGCTACTGCTACTACTGCTACTACTGCTACTACTACTACTACCACTACTACTACTACTACTACTACTACTACTACTACTACTACTACTAC
>CM077102.1:10344550-10362500 GCA_039619505.1 Cimex hemipterus
CTACTACTACTACTACTACTACTACTACTACTACTACTACTACTACTACCACTACTACTACCACTACTATTACTACTACTACTACTACTACTACTACTACTAATTTTGGTTATGATCCACAGGTGTAAGGTATGTACGGAAATGATGAAAACTAGTAACACTATAGATGAAACGGTTGCAGCAACAGAACTGTTCAGATAGTGTACTGAAATCGACAGTACGGTACTTAGGCGGTAGACTAGATACTAAGCTGTTCGTTTAGAAGTTGACCAGGTGTGGGTAAGACTAGTCTTCTCAAATTACAATGGATCTTGATGGCCGGATGACCAATATTACGGGTGAATTGTTTAAAGTTTCCCACTTAGTTATGTCGCGAACCGTCTAAGGTCTAAAAATTTGAAAAGCGGGTGATCGCAGGGAAATTCTTGTAGATCTTTGAATTCTGGAAAAAATGGACACAGGTCCTTGCATGGTGCCTTTCGGAGAGAGAGAGAGAGGTGGCTAGCAAGTGTCGTTCAAGATCCTGCCATTCGAGCTGGGATTAGACATGGGCAGGCCGACTATTATTTTACCAGATTTACCGGGCACGGATGTTTTGCTCATTCTTTACTATGATGGGGTAAACTGGAAGACCTGGAGAGTATTCTTCCATGATGACGCGTTTCAGTATGACTAATGATCGGTAGAATGGTTCAGATTGCAGAAATAAGCCAGATCACACCTGACATAGTAGTTCGAGGATTGTTTTCTGCCGGATTTTTGAAAGGATCTTTAGTAGGTTTGAGTCCCCTCCAGACACCTGAATTTTGTAATATTTGATAGGTATAGATAATTTACAACTTAAATATATTTATTTATCGAGTGTTGTCTTGGAATAGAGATTGATTCCTACATAAAATAATTCGAGATGGACCATTATCGTAAAACATGGGATTTCATACAGTGCGTTGGGTTAAAACAATAGTAATTTTCTTCAATCTTAGGACAAATGTGTTTTGAATGAGGCTAAACGCCCATATAAGGGAACATTCCTTGCGTCCCGTATAAGCTGTTTGGGGAAAATTATACCCGCCGTTTCAGAGGCGAGTCGACATATTTTTTGTTCCTTTTCTCATTCCTGGAGAATGGCTGAGAAATCATCGAAATAACTGAAATCACTGCTCAATTATTATAAGTAGATGGCCGTTTAACGAGCCAGTAACAGTGTCCAGAAGAGGAAATACTGCGTTAGAATTTCAACTGGGGATTTTTACACAACGCATAATGATTATTTCCAAGTAATACGAATAACGTCGTAATTTATTTTATTAAATCTTCGATCCTACTAATTTTAAGTTTGTATAAAAATAGCATTTTTTTTTGTGAACTGAATTTATTTGAGTCAGTGGAAATTGGAATCCTTGGCCTATTATAAATGCACTGTTTATGTTTCAAATTACGCTATTCATAACGACCTACACTGCCCGGTTGGACCTTCATCAAAACCGCTATAAAAATGTTTATCAATGACTGAACATCCACAATAATATGATCATTACACTCCAGTGATCAATTTCATTAACTTTTTATGAGAAAAGGTTTTATTATTAATTGGAGATCGTCAGATTCGGTCTGGTATGACGTAGGTTTTAGGAAAAACTCGTCGGTAATGGCGTTTTATCCCGGTTTGATCTCAGCGCTAGTCTTTGAATGTAGTCGGATCGCGAAAGAAGGCAGAGGAAAAAACTCTTATTTTCATAAATTACAATTCATATCTTACAATTAATTAAGGTTTTCAGCTGAGATAAAAAAGCCAATGGTACGAGCGGGGTTTGAACCACGATCTTCGACTTGATACGCCGCTGCTCTACCTCTTGAGCTATCGTGACCTCAATTTTTTCATATAAAAGATTAACAGAAAATATTAATAGTCAATTTGGCAAAAAACTTAATTAATATTTTGAGATTGACGTCAAATTGTACATACTTAACAAGCAAATCTGTTATTACATTGTAATAATAATAATAAATTTATATGTTAACGATTATTTGGAGGTCGTGAGATGCGGTCAGCTGTAAAGTAAACTTTAGAAAAACATTTTTTTATCGTGCCAACGTCTTTATTGAGATCATCTTCAGGGGGATTTATAACCATTATTTAAATTTGACACATCCATGTGTTGAGGGTGCCCGAGGTCGAGGCAGACAGGCAGGAACGACACGGAAAACAAAAACTTTGAGCCCTGAAGATGATCCCAATAAAGATCGAAACGTTGGAACGATAAAGAAAATGTTTTTCTAAACCCTACGTCTCTCCAGACCGCATCCCACTATGAACAGATAATCATTGAGTAAATGTCACTAAACACCACAAATTTATATTTTAACTAATTTTTTTATTAAATTTTTTTAACCTTAAATCAATGTCTTTCACCATCTGAGAACTTAATAATTATTGGCAAGGTAAAACATATAACACAAATTTTTTAAAAATTAAAAAAAAATTTTAGGTGTTACTGATCATTACGGAAGGGAAATTTTAACATATTACTGTCATGTTTTCATTGTTACGAAATGCAAAAATAAAATAATGGCATGTACAATTAGATAAATTTTAAATGGGAGCAAGGTTGTTTTCTTGTGTAAAAGGAACAACGCAATGTTACCAAAGTTAAATAAAATTTTGAGGTTAAGATTTCCAAAAGCGCCGTTTGTTTCATAAATTTCGCTAGTATGAATCATTTGGTGTTTTGGCAAAAACACTGAATTTGTGATATTTTGAGACTGAGGTCAAAGTGTAAATACTTGCCAAGCAAATCTGTTATTACATTGTAATAATAATAAATTATAATGACTATTCGAAAACCGTGAGATGCGGTCTGGTGTGATGTATTGTAGTTATCAGAAAAACATTTTCTTTATCGTGCCAACGTTTCGATCTTTATTGAGATCATCTTCAGGGCCTGGGATTTACAAAGATTGTTTACATTTAAAAAATGCATTTTGAATGTGGAAAAGTGAATTTATACTTACTCAAAGTGTTTGTCTTCTGTGTAATTGTGCCATTCAATATTTTGTAAGTTATTTAGCTAAGTTGTTGCTCCTAGTACGTATAACCAACTTATTGTTAATATTGTTAACTATATGAATCTCATTTTTTAATTTTTTTAAACTTTCTATATATTGATCTCATTGTCAGGGCAAAAACATGTTAAATTTTAATAGATAATGAGTCATCGCGACTCAGGATTGGCCATACCCGGCTGACACACAGGCACCTGCTCTCACAGCCCGTGCAGGTGCCCTATATCCATAGAAAAGTTACTCGATATTTCCTACATAACAGAGGCGTGTCTTGCCTTGGCTCTATACAGAGAGCGTGTAGGCATGTCGCCGGATTTAAGAATGGTTTTTCGGACAACGGTAGCGAGTTTCATGGTCCACTATTTAACTTTTTGGGAATTGGTAAATTTTTTATTGTATATTGAACTTAAGTTAGGTGTTTTGTGTTTCTTTTTCTTGTATGAGTGAATGTATTTATCGGTGTGAATGCGGAGGGGCTGATGGCGAAGTAGCTTTTCCATCGACTCTCAGGTTGTGTGTAGGACTTGGGCTGAAGACGAATTATCCCAATTACCCAAATTTAGATTAATGTATCATATAGAACACGTATATGGAGTAATATGGAGTATTCCATTTACCAAACAAAATGAGTACGATCAAGTTCGTGTGAATGTATTTATTAGTGAGAATGGGAGGGGCTGATGGTGAAGTAGTATCTCCATCGCCTCTCATGCTGCGTGCTTGACTTTGGTCAACGGTGGAAAACTTTTAAAGTGCCCCATCGACCCCAAATCAGTCTAGTTTATTGTAATGAACAAGTATATGGAGGAATATCGAGTACTTCACCTACCAAACAGTATGAATGCGAACAATGTACATAGATAACTAATCAGATATCGTGAGATGCGGTCTGGTGTGATGTAAGTATCAGAAAAAAAGGTCAACCCAATGAAACGTCGGCAGGATAAAGAAAATGTTTTTCTGGCACATACATTAAACCAGACCGCATCTCACGATATCTGATTAATCATCGATTAACGGTCACAAATCTCTACACAATGTACATAGATATGAAAGTATTTACTGGTGTGATTATGTATAGAGTGTGTAGAGGTGTTTTGTAAATCTGGGCTGAAATGACCTGCAATCGAATGCCCCTGCCCAAAAACAACTTGGCAAAAGTGTCTAGTGTTTATTCAATTGACACTCGATCTACCTAAAACTAAAAATAAACAAAAACATAGAATTTAAAACATACATAATCGAATAAATAAATCTTAAAGAGTTGCCATGAGGGCATAGTAGGAGTGAAGTTGATTGAAGCTTGAGTTTGGGGTGTAGGGTATGTCGAGATCTGAGTATGGTTGGTGACTTAGAATGAGGCATCAACTGGTGCGCAAAGGATTTGGAATTGGAGGGATTGGATTTTGATATGATTGGAACGCTTAGCTAATCGTACAGTTTGTTAAGTAAAGTCAGTTTGGACCTTTTGCCAAGCAGTTTCTTCAGCATTTTTATATCTAAGATTGCAGCCAGTTTGTTGTAAGCTTTTTCTTCAAACCAAGTCCAAGAGACCGTATATGATATCTTTTACATTAAAAATAGGCAGTGCAAAAATAAGAGGGCGTGTATTTTATAAACACTGACATGGTATATATATGAATATGAATTGGTTTAAACGAAAAATATAATATAAATAATAGAATGAAGTTTTATTGTTGTTTTGAATTAAGTCAGTTTGGTCGAGTACATACGGTGAGCAGTTTTTTCTTCTCAAGAAACAACTCAGCAAAGTTGAGTAACGACACCTTGAGAGCGAGGTCGTAAGTACTGGAGTAATGTCTGTCTGACTGCACGTTTTAAGCTTGTTCAAAGTATTAAATTCAGCTCATGCTTTTGGTTTGGCACACTTCGGTCCAAATTGGTACGAACAGCTTTCTGATTTTAAATTACGACTCTTGGATTAAAATATCGGGCCGATACACAATATTCCCTTTAAACAGGGTTTAAACATGAAAACGGTTATTACTGTCATGTAAGGGAGGCTTAAAGCCGTACGTGTCTCCGGTTGTAGGGTGGTAATTACGATTGATGCCGAAGAGAAAACTGCCGTGAAGAGAGATAGGTAGGGTATGCAAATGAGATCACGGCAAATAGTAACAAAGTTGGAGCGTGGCGGTGTTAAAGGGTACAGGACGCCCACTCCAGAACAATATTTATAAGTTCTCTTCCCTTCTGCCCGCGGCAGTCGAACTTCCTATATCGCTCTCAAACGATCTAAACAAGCTCGGATGAGCTACGGGGCCGACTTTCGACCGGCTGCGTTTCCATATTTTATCAACCAGGTCGGAAATAAATTTTCCCCGTTTACAT
Organism: Cimex hemipterus; assembly: GCA_039619505.1. NCBI lineage: Eukaryota > Metazoa > Arthropoda > Insecta > Hemiptera > Cimicidae > Cimex > Cimex hemipterus. The sequence goes on from CM077102.1 coordinate 10,349,966, forward strand.
TTTTCCGTTCTTTTCGTTTGTCGACCCTCCGTTTCTCGGAGGTTCGGACGCAGTTAACGGCTCATGGTGAAAAAAATAATCGGAGATAACATTCTTTATATTTTATTCGGTTCAATCGACCCGGTTCATTTCTAGTACCATATATTTATACAGTTTGCACTTAGCATAACCGGAAATATAAAAAAATAAAGAAAAATGTAATGCAATAGAACCGAAACTACTGGCCAGAAAATATGCAACTATATCTAGTAACTTTATTATAATATAACAAAAATATTTATTTGCAACTAACTGTAATAATAACAATCACTATATAGAAATGATCTATCATCTACCAGTAGGCGTTGATGTTATGGAGATCAGGGTGTGGTCTTTTCAACAATCAATTTCTATTATAGTCTTTATTGTCTTATCAATGTTTCGTGATTTTTTATTCTTAAGAGTTCTATAACAATTAATTTTCCCAAAATAAATATGCTGTCTTATTATATTTTATTATTATATTGGTAAACAGCTCATTAGATGGTGGCCATAAAAATGAAAAAAAAAGTTACGTTTAATGATTTTCTGACTTTAGAATACTTATATAAATATAATAAATGGTGCAAGTGCGAAGAAAAGTTTTTGTTATACGGTAATAAATCGTAGGGTATTCACGATTTTTGCGTTAACCCTGTTAAATCTGTTAAGTCCTGTTAGATTGAGAAAAATTATGACGTAGACTTAATAGAATCGGCTAGTTAGCATTGCTCCATCTAACAGATCAGGGCCAATTTTAGAGGTTAGGTGGAAAATGTAGTCACTTCCCTATCCGTTAGGGCGCAGGTAACCAACATGGCAGCCATGAATTTAACAGCTGCTTTTTTTGCACGTAAGTTACTACTACTACTACTAATACTACTAGTAGCAGTACTCGTACTAATTGTAATAGTATTTTTCGAATGCATAAATAGCGTTTTGAAAGTGTTGATTAATTTTCCTTTTTTTTTTAAATTAACTTCCGCCATCTTACAGTAGGTTAGTTTTTGTACCTTTGTTAAGAAAATAATTTATTTTTTTATTTATAATTACTCTGTTATAGTCAATTAAAGCATACAGAGAATGTTCGTTTAATACAAGTTAATATGCCAATTAAACAGACATAAAATAAGAGTAACATTACATTGAAATTGAATTAGATGTATATAAGTACATAACAATGGAGCAAAAAATCAAATAATATGGGTATTCACGAATTTTGTGTTAACCCTATTAACTCTGTTAAGTCCTGTTAGATCGAGAAAAATGATGACGGTGACTTGTAAGAATCGGCTAGTTAGCATTGCTTCATCTAACAGATCAGGGCCAATTTTAGAGGTTAGGTGGAAAATGTAGTCACTTTCCTATCCGTTAGGGCGCAGGTAACCAACATGGCAGCCATGAATTTAACAGCTGCTTTTTTTGCACGTAAGTTACTACTACTGCTGCTGCTGTTAGTACTAATACCAATTTTAATAGTACTTTTCGTACTGCATAGATACCATTTTGAAAGTAGATTTATTTTCCTTTTTTATTAACTTCTGGCATCCAAGCGTACTGGGAAAGTTCGTTGTTTAATACAACTTAATATGTAAATTAAACAAACATAAAATAAGAGTAATATTTCATTGAAATGAAATACATAATAATGTTGCAAAAAATCAAATTTATACTTAAATACAGTGTTACTATAAAAGAAAGTTTTGCCCCAAGCATGTTAAAGTGGTCACTTATAAAACGAATTCGAAAATTGCGCGACAGTCTTTTTAAATAGATGTAACAGAGCGTGGACGAATAATTTATCCAGATTAAAAGATAAGCCAGATCGTGTTGACTTTTCAGCGTTGCTTTCAACAGATTTTTTCCTTGTACAAATCGTCGACCCGGATCTCGAAATCTGAAAAATTTTGCAGTATCTTTATAAATCTGTATTGGACAACACACTAGATATCTTTCCGAGATGTGTGCCTTGATTATATTTCAACCGGTTAATTTCTTTACCATGCAGGGTTGGAGATTTTATCAAATCAGCTGTGATTGTTCAAATGTAGCCGATGGAATTACTTGCAAAAGGGCGTTTTGATCCGAGGAGCTTCTTTTCGAAAATCCACTTGCGCGGCAGGAATTAATTATATATAGCAAACCCGATTTTCGGAAATCGGTCCGCCTCGTCAATTCTTTCTTGCCGTGTTAAGCCTTAAACCCCGCGGGGCCGGCGGTCCGGGACATCTGCGGGATGTTTCGGTAACGATGAAAGAAGAGGAGATTTACTCGGGCGATAATTATTGCCGGGTTGTGTCCATCATTCGGCCGACTGGCTTCTCGCCAGCCACTTTCACTCGCTTCCCAGTGAACAAAATGCTATCCCGACGGAGTATTTTACTGACGACCCGGCCCACCTCTGGTTAAACGGTGGTCATCATCTTCAAAAAAAAGTCCCAATTTTAAAACGATCCTTCATAAGGATTGCTACGAATCAACTCAATTTGAAAGTTCAAAAGATTTCTCGGCTAGCAGTGTGAATCTATTTAACGAATCGTTAACAGCGATTTGTCCATCATAATTTCTAATTCATCAACTGCCGCTATTTCTCAATAATTAAATTTTTTTAAACCCTTTATTCATTGAAATTAAACAATTTCTCAGATTTAAAAAATAATTCGAGTCATCTAATCTTCATGCCAACCGTCAAACTATAACACAGACGAACAGGCTTTTGAATTTATTTTGGATAAGAAAATTTATTCGGAATAATTTCTATGACGATCTACATATTTACCAACAAGTGATTTCGTTCCCCTGACATCATGTTGTTTTCAACTCACAATAGTGTATTGGAAAGGGTTTTCAGCTTCACTCCGCTCTCTAAACATTTTATCCCTCATAAAGCGATCAAAATGCCTAAAAAAGTCCGTAGGCGACAGGTCGGGTGAATACGGAGGATGCTGTAAAGTTTGATATCCTAAGGCCTTAAGTTTCCGCAGTGTTGGCATTGGGAGTGTGGTCTGGGCAAGAAACGTTGGAGTTTCCCGTGATTTTGTCAATTTCGTGACAGTCGTCTAGCGTGTCTCTGCTGTGATCGTTTCATCATAATTCAGCCAATTAGTGAACAACTCCAGCACTCGCCATAACAATTTTTGGGTGTATATTTGGTTTCGGGAAGTGTTTTGGCACTTCATACTTGTCCAACCGCTGACCTCTGCGTCTCCAGTTATCCAGTACAGAATCCATTTCTCATCGCGCGTGATGATTTGAGCGAGAATTTTAGGTGGCGCAACTGAAGAGTCGTGCAAATTTTAAAGCGATTTCTTTGGGCTTTGGTCAGTTCGTGCGGTACAACTTTCAAGCTTTTTTACATTACCAATTTGCTCCAGATGGATAACCACGGTTGAATGGTCAACATTAAGCTTTTCTGTATTGTACGTTGGAATGGATTGGAATCGTTTGGATTTTTTATTGACTGAAAAGGATTGTTCGATATTGAGTTTTTTGAGCTTTTCAAATCCAAATTGTACTGTCTTTTAAAAAAGTGCATTTAGTCTTGCACTCGTTCGATTGTTTTATCGCCGGTCGATAGTTTCGCGTAGTGAAATGAGTCAGAGAGTCACGCGAAGGTGGGGGAGCGGAAGAGGCTTCCATTCAGGTGCTCCAAGGATTTGATACGTTGCAGGACGTGTACGATGGGAGTTCAGCACGAAGCTTAAACAGCATCACAAGCAGTAACCATTCATCACAATTCACCACCTACCGCGGCCCGGAGTCTAAACAGGAACACTGGGCTTCCTCTTCCATTCAGCCGTATCACGTTTCATTCAGTGAAAGCGCGTGTCTCGGCCTCTTCCGAGCGGGCCGACTTCTTCCAAATCGTCATCGTAAAAAAGTCTAATCTTCACATGGATAAACTGTGACATGTCAACAGACGGTAACTAACGGAAATTAAACATTTGCATAAATAAGTCTCGTTAAATCTCACATTTCTCATAAATATATTATACTGACGGATTTAAAAAATAATAATATTAGACTTTTCTCAGGGATTTCTCGTACAAACCAATGTCAACATTGGAAAAAACAGACTGCTTAATAAATAAAACTATACTAATAAATAATATTTAACTAATGAAAATATCAATTTATTTAAACAATGATTTTTTTAGTATTATGTATCGTTAATGAAATAATCTGTATTGTAGAAGTACGCATCGGTCTTAATACGCAGAATAAAATAAATACAATATGTAAAAGTACAATAACAAAAATATATATACTTTTTTAAATAGATACTATAATAATAATAATAATCTGGTTAGGGATGGCAGCGTCAGTGGGTCGGGTCGTCCGAGAGGCTTTTGCGCGTGAAAAGCACGATTCGTAGATGCCCAAGGAATCGTCCTTACGCGATTAAGAATAGGTCATACGCGGTTAACACACGGGATAAAGCCCGCGCAAGTGCCTCTTATGCAGAGAAAGGTTGCTCGATGTGTTTCACATGCTGGGCACATGTCATGACTTGACTCCCTGCGGAGTGCTTGTAGGCATGCCATACAATCTGAAGATGGAACTCGAGAAGTGCAGCGAGTTTCAGGGTCCTCTCTTCCGCTTTCTAGGGGAAATTGGTTTTTTTTATTGTATATAATATGGCTATACTTTTTGTCTGAGTGCATGTATTTATTAGCGTGAATGACGAGGTCATGTGTTAACGTAATCATCGCCCTTCGAACATTGAGAGCGTAAAAGTGGGTGTTCGGGGTCGATGGCGGAATATTTATAAAAGTACACTGCATCGAACCCAATATAGATTAGTTTGAGAATAGGTCAGCCGAGGAATATCAAGTTTGGTCAATCACCGACCAAACGGAATGAGTGTACTGTATGGATGTATTGTATGAATGATGATGTTTGAAAGTGTAAATATAATATAGACATAGTTGGGGGGCTGAAATGACCCAGAAATCGAAGCTCCAGTCAAAACAAAAAATCCAAATGGGAGGGGGGCGCAATAGTTTAGGAGTTGACACGTCCCTCATTACTATAAGGTAAAGGTCCCGGGTTCGAATCCAGCGGCCCTGCTTGCAAACCCGACATGCTTTCAACTGGGCTTTTTTTTTTTCAAAAACACCGGCACCTTGAGAGTTTATATTGCTGCGAATTTCTAAAAATGGGGTCTAAAGTTATTTTCGTAGGCTTTTAAAAACGCTTTTCAAATAGAATTTTAATTATTATTAGTATTTCTTACTAAATTTGATCATTTAAAAAACAACGTTTTATATAAATTATTTATACTTTTTTTTAATCTAAAGTCTTGGTTTCACGAAGGAGATTTTCATTTCAACCAAGACCTTACGTAAAAAGAATAATTAAGCGTATTAAATAATTTGGCCGATTAGACCGCTAAACATAAATAGATTAATATTTTATGTAAAATTTGTATTTCTCGTGGAAAAAGTATGTAGAAATATTTAACTTGTAGACAAATAATGGATGTATGCCCACACTAATTGATACCTACATCTCGTCTTTTATTAGCATTTGTTCTTTATTAATAACAATGGCAAGGTTTGTGCGAGGTTGAAGATCGGAATCTCAAGGAGAAAAACATTTTAATTTATAATGAAATTTCTAGATAAGAGCTGGGCTTATCTCGATTATCCTTTAATCTGGGCGTTAATAACAGCCAATTTGACGAATACTAAGCCAATACAAGCCTATGGTTTAGAGCCGGTGATGTTGATTATGCGTATACCCGAGGTGGACCCGATGTGTTGATTGTTACAACGTTCAGTCATTTTAGGAAGTATGTTTTTAATGAATATATTCATATTGGGTTTCAATGGAATTGTCTTGTACAGTTTAACATAATTGTCAACAGTTTTGTTGGTCTAGCCTCCCTCTCAGTCTCCAAACAGGTCTTAATCTGATCAACCTGATGACATGTTCATCAATATTCTGATCAGGCAATAAAAAACCCTTACAGCTCATAATATTAAAATCTAGATGTATTTTGATTCCTAACAATTCAATTTTCTACTGTTTTTATTTAGAACACTTGTGGACTTATCGCTTCGTTCGTTTAGATAAAGTGTGTTTTTTTTTTTTTTTTTTTTGCAAATGTAATAAAAATTCGAGATTATAGAAAGGTTTTTCCTTTTTAATCTTATCCAGTCGGATCTGATTTTTATATTCAAATTGATATTTTAAATGTAAGGAAAACTTCTCGAGTATGTTTGGGCTGAAGATACATGTTGGTACCATTCTAAAAATAATGCTGCAAATTTGTCGGAATAATTATGGTCGATTGTTGACCGTGCAGTCACGTTTTACGTAAGCCGGTTACGGAAAGAAAAAACGGCTGGTGAAAATTAACCGAAGGTGTCGGCCTTATCCTCTTATTATGGTGTTTCTCTGCTGGTTAATAATTAACTCAATTAGAACGTCGGCACCTGGCCATGTTTTATTGAATCAAGCGTCGTCTACCGTGTTTGTAAATATGTCAAAGCGGAAGAAATGGCGTAATGTTTATTCCTGCAAATCTAACTTCTGTATAATTAATTTTAACCTTTTGAAATATAAAACACCATTGGAAGCACTGGTCTAGGTTATTAATTGTCAGTAGTAGCAATTATGGTTAATTTATTCTAACATTAGTTTACAATAGTCCAAGTGTGAAGACTGCGAATCATAAAATAAACCAAGGTTTTTTACCAAAGTCGCAAGGTTTTTATTTATTTCCTATTTTAAATCACCCATCGCTCAGTATAGTGTCTTCGTTCGGTTGAAGTGCTGCCCTTTCCATCCTGTCCATCCTACCTTCCGACGCCGTTCTCACCGAACCCCCCAGACACACCTACAAGCATAACTTTATTGGTCGCCTCTACGTAATCGTCATCCGCATACCTTGGACCGTTATCCAGACAAGTGACTGAATTACAATCTTCACAAAATAAAACAGCGTTAAATAAACAGAAGAATTACTTAAACTATATACGGCATAGAACAATGGGTTCAACTTTACAGTTGAACTGGCTGCAGAATCCATACCTGACAAATCAGAATCTTTAGAACTCAAAGTTCAATGCTACCAACCGTGCCATCCCTAACGACTTAAATGTTCCGTTTATAAAAGAAGAGGCATGATCCAGGCCAGAAAAGATTCTTCTATGTCTAACAAATCAATGGCTTCCTTGGCCTAATATCAAAGAGTGCAGTTTGGTCTATGCAACTAATTATGCCTCGCGCAGTTTGTTGGGTGCTTAAGAAAAGTATTCTTATGTTCGTTTTTGCAAGATTCTGCGCTGATTGTTATTGTACTCTTTTGAAATGAATGTTTGCGATAAATAACAATGTGAATTTATTCCTTCTGTAAAGTAACGGGATCAAAACCACTAGTGAAAATAAAAAACTATTGGATTTTTAAATCCCAATTAAATCGGCCGTTTCTTGTCGGTCGTTGCTATTCGCCTCTAACAGCCAATTGTTTCATAATGCGGCCAAATTACCGGGTGACATTAAGAGAAAAAGTATAGCCACCAAATGTGAAAGCAGTTCGGCCGAAGGGCGGGTTTCTAAGCGGTCTCTAAATAAATCGCGTTACATTTCTATTCGCATTTCTTTAATAACTGGCCCATTTCCTATTGGGCATGCTTTGTCTCGTTTCTACATTGCTAATTGATTTCCACTCTGGTAAAATACTTTCTCTCTTCGCTTTATGCACGACAAAATGGCCGCTTAATCTCAGCATCGTCGTGATTCTAATAACAACGCTGTAATTGGCCGATTTGGGTCGGTCTGGTTTAAATCATCTTCAAGAAGGAAACGAACAACGTTTTATATATATATGCCATATAAAAATATATATATGCCATGGGCTGAAAAAACTATGACAACACCTTATATGTGGCAAACTATACATTAAAGTGTTAACAGTAAAACGGTTTATAAAATATGTTTTTTCTCTTTCTTTTCTATAAAATGGAGTGAATTATGAACAAAACTGACAAAGGTAAATTTGCAAAAGTAATCAATTCCAGTTTAATTAAATAAAAACTATACACTTTAGCTTGCCTAATTTTCATCAAATCCGACATGCTAGAGCTCCGCTCTCTTTATGGGTTTTATATTATACATTATAAGAATGAAGGAATCCAAAGTAAATTACACGCCTTTCATAGCACTAATTCCTTTCTTCTCTAGGGAGAGGCTTTTATGCGTATTATCGAGAAGGGTTTGGGATGAGAGTTGAAGGTTTAATCGACTCCGTTTTGAAGAATATTAGAATTTGGAGGTCTCAGTGGTTAATGTTGGATAATGGTTCGAAGGATGGCTTTCGGTCTAGTGGTTTCGATGGCCGACTTGGGCCTCGAAAGTTGTGGGTTCAAATCCAAACTCCGTTACTGTTATTTTTCATGGTGATGAGGAAAAGTCTTCCTTAAACTTCTTGCCTGGACCATTTACTTCGCCTGTTCAAATACCTTTGAATTTCACAAGCATCAATCCTCAAAACATTTTTCGAAGGATTTTGGACTGGAGAGACTAAACGACTTCAAACGTTGGAACGCTACAAAAACCGTTTGCGGTTGAGCCCCACATTTCGATTAATATTTTGAGTAGTTCATATCGTCTGTTCAGGTTCTATTCTTGTTAATTGAACATTGGTCTATGTTTTGTTGACGCCAAGTCCAAACTAGCGGATTACATTGGTTGCTGCGAAAGGAACAGAATAGATTCAGGAGAATCGATACGGCGAAGTGTGAAAGTTAGTTGTTGGGATTCAGACTGATCTTCCAAGTCTTCAGTCATTCTTCAAAAAATAATAGTAGTCTGACGGCACTACTGGGTGTTCGGTGAAAGAATGGCGGCATCGTCTGTACATGTGAGGAGTACTGAACCGCAATTGGTAGAAATGTAGTGAATAAGAAATTCGATCAATTATGCTGTCATTCAGAACAACCCATTGTTCATGAGAGAGAGAGAGAGAGAGAGAGAGAGAGAGAGAGAGAGAGAGAGAGAGAGAGAGAGAGAGATTATTTAGATGGCACAGAACCACAGTAGTTCATTACTTTACATATAAACTACCCAGTTCACCCTTAGAAGAAGGTAAGGTGTACAATTCTATTACTTTGGACTAGTTTTATAAAAACATCCTCAAAATTTTGGTGAATAAGACGGTTAAAGAATAAACTGACAACACCCACAACCGGATCATAAACAAACTACAAACTTGAAATCAATATTGTTTGCAAAAAAACTGATCAATATTTTGGCTTTTTGCACATTTCGAATCCCAAAGTATAGAATTAACTATTGATAACTTTTAAAAAAATATTTTTTTTTTTTGTTTCAATCTAACGCGATCTTTTCAGAGGTCTGTAAAAACCTGGCGTATTAGGATCTCACGACTAAAGCACGATTTTCTAATTCCCTACTATAACCGTTTGCAAATTGATAAAAGGTGATTGATACCTTTTTCATTATTCGCTTTCAGATGTTTCGTACCACAATCGTGGAACAAAACCGAATCAATCACGAAGTGTCAGTCGTGAATCTGTTTAGAAACTGGCGGAACTGTAATATTCGCTGCGGTCTTTGATTATTTCCCCGCGGATTATTTATTCATTTAACAATTGTCATATTTTGTAATATTTCGCGTAAACCAGTCCAAACCAATGATAAAAATGATAAAGATGTTGGATCTGCGTTCTTTCTTCATAATATATATAACATTTTGTCTATTTTTTAAGGAATAAAAATTTAACTTTTGTCCATAAAAGACATCATTGTCAGTATTCCATTGTGAAGAATATTAAAGGATTACCAGTTTTTAAATCGACCTTTTTTTTACAAAACGTCGACGACCAACGGAATCCAATGTTCAAATATTCTCTCCCTTTGTTCGCCCACTCACAAAAACCGAGAATCCGACTTCACATGTACAAGAGATCTTCTCAAACCGGATTACAATCCCCGAGAACAGAACCGAGGAGGAACCGAAAAAACGGCCGAGACGTTCTTCACGTGAAATGTGAAAGGATGTTCCGGGATATTGACTCAATTATTCTGGGTAGAAAAGTTGTATAAAATGATGTGGAGGATAGATGTCACCTGTGCTACCTGGGCCAGGTATATCCTCAGTCCTCTTACAATGAAACGCAACCCCTTTACGTAAACTACAGCTGCACCCCACAAGGGCCTGAAGGGACGTTTTTTCAGGATAAAACCGAGCAATTTTTCTGGGGTGTATATATAGAAAAAGCGCACACCGACCGATCACAATGGGCCGTACTGTTTCAGGATATGCCGACGTTAACCCGAGACCTTCCGTTCCGCCAATGCTGATCGCTCCGATAAATCTTTTCGCCCGCGGGCCTCTCCTCATCCGAGTAGATTCAATCTATTCAAAGACACGATAAGATTTAGCCATCATTTTTATTACTCTATAGATATTGGAGAGTAGCTCGGGCGAAGATTTTTCATTTCAAATACCAATCTCGTCATTAATGGCATTCCGTATCGGTCAACGATGTGTACAGACTGCAAAACGCTCTACACAACATGGTGGTACAATTGACGATAAAACTTAAAACACAACTTTATCCTCAACTTACCTAAGTCGGTCAATTATAACGAAACTACGTGCCCAAAATGCAAAGTAAGATCGATTTAAGAATGTGTGCAGTGGTTTTTTGAAATATTTGAAGAATGCCAGATTAAGAAATGCCAATTTAAAAAATTCATATATTTTTCGTGTTATTCCACAACGATTTTCATCGTTCATAGGGGAAAATCGCCCAATTTTGGTGTACACTCTTTTCTTTTTTTAAGGTTTTTAAGAAAACAAAAAATTTGGACAAAAACTTACGCTTTGTATATAAAACTTTATTCTTTAAACAAAAGTATTTTTACTAAAAACATTTTTGGTATGTAAAACTTAACTTCAAAATGCAACATTTCCCTTATACAACAGATATTCTTTATTTATTCCCTTATACAATAAATATTCTTTATTTAGAGAGAAAAATTATTTGTACTTATATTAAAATAAAAAGACTTTTGTTACACCAAGCCGTCGGCAAAGGATTGACTAAATTTGCGTAATTTCCTCCAGTCGTGCATAATCTTGATCATTTCAGTTTTTTCACAGTCCAGATAGTCAGATTCACCTCGTTACCGTCTCGTGAGATCATGCGATGATCTAACGGTGTAGATTTTAATTTGATTAAACGATAAAATATAATCTATTTACCCAAGGTGATGATAGGTTAGGGTTATAACTTACATGGGTGAAGCAAGGAAAAACTATTTTATATATTATTGTATAAAAATTGCTTATTGACATTTTCGCAATGGGAAAGTGGTACCATGATCGTTTTGGTTCATTTTTGTAAGGCAGTCTGATCTTTCTCAACCATTAAATTTTCACTGTAATGAAATAACTGAGAAAGAAAGAATGGGAAAAGAACAAAAAACTAAACTAGGAAATAAAAAGGCAAAGTCTATAAACGGTGAGTTGGTGTAAAACGGATTTCTAAGAAGTCATACTTTAGAATTTTTCACTATTTGAAGAACCTAACTCAAATCGATTTGATATTTGCCTCTAATATTTGAAGCTTTTGTCAAAAAAGCATGGATAAAGCCAATTTGACAGACAAGAAAGCACTTAATTCTTCGTTAAATTTTAAAAGAATATATCCGAGAACTTGCGGTAATTCAGAAAGCACTTGGAGTAAGTGCGAAGCTGAATGTTTGGTCTTTAAGGTATCAGATGGATCGCCTAAATTTTTACTCAAGAATAATCTGAATCGTGAGATGCGGTCTCATGTGATGTAGTTTTTAGAAAAACATTCTCTTTATCGAGCCAACGTTTTGATCTTTATTGAAATCATCTTCAGGCACTAATCACCAAACCGATCTGAATCTTGATACGGTCTGGATGAAAACAACAATTATTACTGCCAAGCTTTCGACCTATTTTAAGGTCATCTTCGAAGCAAAATAATCTTAAACGAATCTACAATGTTGACGTATTTATGATAGTTTGGTGCTGATGATGTCTTTTACATAGGCCGAAATCTTCGCAGTATTGAATTTGTTTTTCATCGATACCAACGATATGCATATTATTTTAAATATATGGTTAGGGCTGAAACTGACTTGATCTTCATCCATGGTAAACGACCAGCAGTGCGGTGCATTGTCATATTGAAAATGTATTATAAGGGGAAAAGTTAAGCATGTGGCCAGTCTGCTTAAAAATCCCGACGACAGCCAAGACTGAATCCACGAGAAGTTCAAGGTATCGTGCCACTTACTATGAAGCCAGAGTGAATTTATACAATGCAAAATATAATTTTTTATATATTCAACCAATATTCATATAAATTTTTCCACATCCAAACCGTACTTGCTAAATGTAAGTAATGTTTGTAAATCCCAGGCCCTGAAGATGATTTCAATAAAGACCGAAACGTCGGCACGATAAAGAAAATGTTTTTCTGAAACCTACATCACACCAGACCGCATC
>CM077102.1:10365892-10396583 GCA_039619505.1 Cimex hemipterus
CTCTCTCTCTCTCTCTCTCTCTCTCTCTCTCTCTCTCTCTCTCTCTCCCTTATTTTACTCTCTAGTACGATGTAAAAATATCAGATTTCCAGAACAGTCTTAAAAATTATCCGTTACCTAGTTCTGATTAATGTCTCAACTTTAACTCCTACTTCTTTTTTTTTTGCAATGCATTGAAAATTATTTTTGTTCACTTATTTCTTTTTTGCTTTTCAACTGCTCAATTATTATGTAAATTAGGAAATCTATTTCAATAGGAAAATTTAAAATAAAAGTTCAATGTAAAACTAATAGATGGAACATATTGACCACAAAAATAAAGTTATTCCATGTAATTAATTTTTAATAAATTAGAAGCAAGTTAAACGTGGAAACCATTGTATTTCACATTAGTTGTGAGAATGGTCCTTGAGACCAAATCTTGTGTGATTGATAAATAAAACGTTCATCAACGTCATCATCATCATCATCATCTCTCTCTCTCTCTCTCTCTCTCTCTCTCTCTCTCTCTCTCTCTCTCTCTCCCTCTCTCTCTCTCTTCCCCTCTCTTTCTCTTTCTCTCTCGCTCACTTATTCACTCTCATACACTATCTCTATCTCTACCTATCTATTTATTTATCTATATTTGTTTAACTGGTATCAACTTAATATTCACAGTTGAGAATAAGATTACCATAATTTTATCGACAATATGCAACCTAATCTTGAGGTTTGACGTCTATAGTGGAACGCGACAATAATTTGTTTGTCACTATGAAACCTTTTTTTCGTCTGGATCGTTTTCTTAATTGCTTAATTTACAAATAAGAAACTGCAATTGCAACAATGTCTTTTTGTCCGTCTGTCTTTCGTTAATTGGTCAATCGGACCACGAACTGTATTTTTTCAGCTTTTTCAGTATTTTCACCAAATCCAAAGCATTCATATATCAAAAGTACTGTGTAACCTTAGTGTTTCTCTCTCTCTCTCTTCTCTTTTTTTCTATCTCTCGTACACCCTCTCATCCTACTTCCCGTTGGAGTAGCGTTTTGTACAAATGAACAAATAAGTAAAATATCGTTTTTTGGAAAGTTCCACTTCCAGAAAAATGTTATCTCTTTTAATCGTTGGTTCTAACGTTTGTACATATCTGTAAGATCATTAACCAGTGTTTTTCAGTTTGTTTCCCCCTTTTCCGGTAGCGGTTCTCTCACGGTCTCCCCTCACGAGTATTTTTTAAATACTGTGAAACAGGGGCCTTTTTTCCCTTGTCATTCACCCTGCGAGAGAGGTAGTAAAAAAGCTCCTCGGGTGATTAATGATTTGTTTGAGTGCTAATAGTGTCACTCCGTGAACCGTGGATCATTAGACGGAGCACTTCAAGGGATAAGCTTCTCAGTTTTCTAGAAACGAATCCCGGAAAATTTCAAGCCAAACCATTTTTCATCCGCCGGCGGGTGCAGGCCTGCATCGGAGGGGAGAGCGGACGGCGTTAAACCGTTCGGGAAGAATGGGTTTTTTAGCCGGGCTTCACAAATCACCAGCTTTTCTTCCTTTGGGTTTCATGATCCAATTAAAAGCCGACAACCAATTCCTCATTACATATCTTGACAGGACGGCGTGTATTCCCCCGGGCGGCCACAAAGCTCGTGAGTTCTCAAAAATGAAAATAAAGAAGAACAAAAAAATAACTTCAAACCTTGCCCAACCGTCTAATGAGGTGTATTTTTTCCCATGTTATAATAACTTTCTGTTTTATCCCGTCTCTTGTAAAGTTTGATAAATCTAGAAAAAGATCCACGTTTAATGGAGAGGTGAACAATAAATTCTAATGTTCCATTGTACTGGGAGATTACAAAGATGATAAATCTAACTTATTTGACTCTTCTGGTAACTAAGTCTGTCTTCCTATTGCCTACATTAACGCTTCCGTTTCATTTACAAAACAAAATAATAAAACAATTAACCTAATAATACTTACAAACTAGAAAAAATTTAGTTTTAATATTCAAAACATTTCATAAATGGCGGTTAAAAGATTTATGAAAAAACATGATTACAATTAATTGACTTTGATTCAATATTTATAAATCTTAATTCAGGAAAATTCAAAATGTCCAAAACTTAAACTGTACCAATAGATTGAAAAATGGCAAAAAGGTGCGGTTGAGATAGGAAATTGGTGTCCGAGTGGATCGAGGTCATTATAACTCAAGTGGTAGAGCAGAGGCGTTGTTTGTTTTAGCACTGGGTAGTGTTTGTTGGAGTAAAATGGCAATGACAGATCGTTAATGAATTCAAGGAATTGTGCTCAAATGAAATGGGTTTGTCTCTTTTCTTTCCCAGCTTCACTATTTTTTGTGGTCTACTTGACCAATTACTAACATTCAATTAATTAAGCTTTAAGTTGAGATAAAAAAGTCAGCGCCACCAGGGGGATTCGAACCCACGACCTGATACTTCACGAAGACACGATAGCTCAAGCGGTAAAGCAGCGGCGTATCAAGCCGAAGGTCGTGGGTTCGAATCCCGCTCGTGCTATTGACTTTTTTATCTCAACTGAACACCTTGTTTAATAGTAATGTACAGATTTAAACAACCGTCGTCTGAATTGTATAATGCTGTAAAAGCTGTATAATACGATAATTATTTTCCTTATCATAAATTACATGTGTCAGTATTCAAACAACTAGTGTTGGTCGATGGTTGTATGATAAAAATATATATAGAAAATATTGATCATGCTGTTTAATTATGCTTTGCTTCGGATTAGTCCTAGTTGCTCTTGTCTCAAAAACAAAACGTCTAACAAAAGGTTCCATATTCTGTGTACTCATCCGACGATAATTTGTAATGAACTTCTCCAAAATGAATAAGGATATTGTCAACTTTATAATACTACTTTTCCTAGACTTTTTATTTTTATTATGGCATTAAAATTTATTAGAAACTATTGTTTTTTACTGAAAGGATTTTGAAAAATAACAAAAAGGTTTAATGGCATTTGTTTATTGGACACAATAATGTTTTTAAACCATAATTAATACCGCGCATAATTAGTTAGCTAAAACTTCTGCGCACCTCTACGGCATACTGTTAATACTGTCAATAATTTCATAAGGAAATTCACTCCGTATATGTTGCAACTGTTACAGGTCACCTGGCTGTGGATGATGATCACTCTGCAACGCACCCAACACGTGCTTAATGGAATTGATGCTTGGAGACAATGGGGAAGGAGCAGATGGGAAATTCCCGCGTTTTCTCAACACTGATGAACAACTCCGCCTCTAAAAGGTCTGGTATTGCCATCTAGAAATCGAAAATCTCTGCGGATGGTTTGAGGAATCGTTGTTCTCGATAAGTTCTTGGTCATAACGGACTGCCGTGAGGTTGCCTTCAAGAATAGTGAGTCCAGTTCATCCTCTGGTGTAAATCCAATTTCCTCTTCCAAACTGCACTGACGGGAGAACGAACAGGGACATTATACGCATCTCCGTTCTCAGAAGTCGGCGCCAACTATCAGTAAACATAAATCCATCAGCATCGCACCTGGTCGTCTTCTAGGCGTTCGATGCACCATATTATGATGAGCTGCTGGTGGCGGGCTGTTGCTGGACATTGTCTCAAAGGGGAAACGATTTGAGGCTTGCGTCCGAAAAACGATTTAGAATTTTTATGTTGATAAAGACCTTCCCAAACAGCTTCTACTTCATTTACGATCTGGCGGGCACTATGCAAAGGGTTCCGTCTTGCAACGACGGCAATATTTCTGTCCACCTTTAGTGACTGGGAGACCACGCTCTGAGAAACGCCAGTGCCTCTGCGAGCGAAATACCCTTCCCGGCACCTACTTATTGTCACAATAATATTTCAAACTTCAAGATGCTGGTGGTTCAAGATCATGCCTAAGCATGGTAAAGAGAATACGGCTGAATTAAAATAGAGAAAAGAAATTTTTTATGAATATGTAATCTTCAGCAAAAATCTCTCAGTCTGTTTGTCTCTCTCTCTCGTTCTTCTCTCTCTCTCCCCCCTCTCAGTCTCTCTCTCTCTCTCTCTCTCTCTCTCTCTCTCTCTCTCGCTCTCTCTCTCTCACTTTATCTGCCTATATACCTATCTATCAATCCATCTATGGAATTTCTTTCTTGATCGCAACAGGTCTGTCTATCTGGTTAAATATTCACAGTTCTATCCATCGATTTATGTATTAAACTATCTCTTTCATACCAGATCAATTTCTTCAAATTCCTAGCACTTAATCTTTTTAAAGAGTTTAGCTTGAGCCATAGAAGAATTTAGTATGTTTTCTTTTATCTGCATAACATTTTATTTTTTAATATTTTTTTTGCAAGTTTAGTACGTATTAAAGTATTTTTTATCGTGAAGGGTTTGGCTTTGTAATCATCTGTGTAAATGGATTCTAAGTTGGTCTTCTATCAGAATAAAATAAAATATATTGTAATGTAATTTAAAATTTCCATTAATAGTGTAGCCCACGATTATTGTTGATGAAAAATCATACCGTCAGAGGTATCTCGTTCGTTTGTATTGTAAAAGGAAGGAAATTCAGAAAAAATAAAGCTATTTGCTACGATTTTTCAAAACGATATTTATATAATTTGGGTTATTCTTACTTTGCGTTTGATTTTTCTTCTAATATTCCGATCATTAGTACAATTTTTCTTTATTTAAACTCCGTATTGACCTCATTTTTTAAACAATCCGACTATGATAAACGGCCGTTTACCAGACCGGACCGAGCGGTCAGCAAAAGGAATCGGCGGTAAATTAAGGTATGTGACCCAGCTGGATTATGCGGTGGGCGTTGTCTGGAAAGTGTCTGAGGAGCAGGTAGACCACGGACCCTTGGCCCGGTCTAATTGACCCTTTTCGAGACGCGTGGCTAACAGCCCTTCGGCCCACGGCCGCATTCTCCGTTCGCCTCCTGCTCCTGGCCTCATTGTTGCCATTTAATGAATTTTTTATCGGAATATTACCAAAACCGCCGGCTCGAGACGAGGCAACAATGATATAATATAGAAAGCAAGCATCCTTTTGTACCTTTACGTAACTATTCTTTCACCAGAATGGACTCTAAGGATCTTCAAGGATGAAAATATCTAATATCCTTCACAAATTGAAAAGAAAACCTTCCTTCCTTGAAGAGGTTTTCCTTTCGGCTAATTCAAAATTTGTGCAGCCACTTTGATAATTACCCGCCATTTTATGGAAAAAATCAAGTCAAATATTATTTTCAGTAGTTTCATGGTCCGCTTGTCAAATCACTATCATAAAATTAATTAAGGTTTTCAGTCGAGATAAAAAATGGCATTTGAAAAATGGCAAAAAGGAGGGAAAATTCAAATGGAGTAGTTGAGATGGGAAGTTTGTCTCCGAGTGGATCGAGGTCACGATAACCCAAGTGGTTGAGCAACGGCTTATTTAGCCGAAAGTCGTTAGTTCGAATCCCACTCGTGCCATTGACTTTTTTTATCTCAACTGAAAACCGTAATTAATTGCTAAATACTATATATTTTTTAATTATTCAGACATCGTGAGATGCGGTCTGGTATGATTTAGGTATCGGAAAAACATTTTCTTTATCGTGCCGACGTTTCGATGTTTTATTGAGATCATCTTCAGGGCCTGGGATTTACAAACATTATTTACACTTAAAAGATATATAAAAGGATACATACAGATAAAAATATTTCTACTCACTCAAACAACACTTTGATAGAATATAGAATATATTTTGCTGCATTGTACAAATTCTCTTTTCCAAATTCTATATGTATTTTCTAAATGTAAACTATGTTTGTATATCCCAGGCCCTGAAGATGATCTCAATAAAAGATCGAAACGTTGGCACGATAAAGAAAATGTTTTTGTGATACCTACATCACACCAGACCGCATCTCACGATATCTGAATAATTATCCATTAACGGTCACTAATCTTTTTTTTTTTTTTTTTTTTTGCCGGTGTTTTTTAAAAAAAGCCCATTTGTAAGTATGTGCAATGCAAATGCAATGGCAATGCAGGGCCGCTGGATTCGAACCCGGGACCTTGACCTTACAGTGATGAGCGCCGTGTCAAAGACGAAACCTGGCGGCCACCGACGCCCCATCACTAATCTTCACACATATTTTTTTAAATATGAATGTCGGATATTTGATTTTTCTGTCCACGAGAAAAATAAAGGGAAACGTTTACAATTTATATTTAAATGTTAGAATATTATGAAAATCGGCCTAGGAGAGCAAAGAAAGGTTTCGGAGTATTTTGAGTTAGATATAATATATATAAAACATGGATATAAAGGCAAAATAAATGAAAAATAAAACAATACAAAACTTTAATGTCTAGAGAAACATAAAGATATAATAAAAATTAAAAAAACAAACATAAAAACAGTTATTTAATGTACAGATAAAAAAGGAACAGGTTCACAATTTATATTTAAGTATTATAATTTTACGAAAATCTGCCTAAAACATCTAAGAAAAGAGTAACGGTTCAGGCATATTTTGAGGTAAAAGACGATTAATCGATACACACAGATATGAAGACAAAATTTTAAAAAATCAATACAAAAATTTAATTTTTTTTTCAGAAATCGTGAGATGCGGGCCGGTGTGATATAGGTTTCAGAAAAACATTTTCTTTATCGTGTCAACGTTTGGTTGGTTATTGAGATCATCTTCAGAGCCTGGGATTTACATTTAACAAATACATGTAACATTTGGAAATAAAGGTGAATTTATACAACGCAAATTTTTTTAATATTCAATCGAAGTATTTCTACTCATTCAAAGTGTCTGTTTTCTGTGTAATTGTGCCATTCTCACGTGTCACGTTGAGTACCGGTGCAATACTCCTGTTGTAAAACAAAAATTCAATTTAATTTTTTTTTTAAATTGTAAATCAATACAAAAACTTAACGTCCAGAGAAATATAAAGGCGCACGTTTACAAAATATATTTATGTGTTAGAATATTACGAAAATCTGCCTAAAGAGGCAAAGAAACATATCAATTATTTGTTCACCGAAGTAGAGTTTTATAGGGAGCGAACACAGTTCATATCCAGATCACCAAATTCCTTCAAGAGAGGAATCCAATATAGTGAGACCTCGGGAGATTTTTTTGCACGGAAACAGCATTGGTTAAATTTGAGTGATGACATCCAAAGGAATGCGGACAGGTGGATGGTCACTTTACTAGAGCTTTTCTATTTAGTAAGTCCTCAAAAACAACTCCTGCCTGTCAGTGAAGCAGGGTGTTGCTCATATCCTGAGTACTCTAATATTATGATTTTACCCAACCAATAACATAACTAAAAAATTGTGGCTTATTAAAAGAAAAATACAGCTATATATTATTTTTGGAGATATTATTGGGTATAAAAAGCTTTCCTCTCGAAAAAGAGTTAAAAGACTCTAAAAGGGCCAAAAACAAGGCACTACTTACTGACCTACTGGCATTATTTATATATGTGTGATCATGCAATCACGAGGAAAGTAATTAATCATTCTAATAGGTTGGTACGATGGTTTAAAAAATTGTATGGTAGTTTATGCTCTGTTGATTTTCTCCGGTGAATATTGATAGTTGAAATCTTTTGGTTCTATAATTAAATTAACAACAGTTTTAATTTAAATTGTTAAAATTACACTTTGAGGGTGATTAAGAAGAATGGAATCTGAAAGATAATTGAATACAAGGACGTTGCAGGAGGAGACATTAGCCAGGATTTTAATCAACGACCGACAAAGGATCCGGCTCGTACCAGATCATGAGATCGAATCGTAATTATGCGAAGTGGCACAGATAGGAAGCGGTGGTTGGCAGCATAGTTGCATTCTCAACGCATACCCAGTGACATGCGTTGAGCTTACCTTCTAAACCCTCCCCCCACGAAGGACTCCCGATGGGATTACAGCCGAGCAATTATAGAACCTCGCCCCATGCAATTTCAGTGCGAAATTGAATTTAATAACACTAATCACCGGCCAATCTCTCATCTGGCCGTTGATACAATGTTTGAGTTATGGGTCCTGACCGGAGAGCAGTCCTAAATCCGATGGGGGAACCTTAAATTAACTGGTAGTATATTACCTGATACGCTCGTAATGGAATGCCAACCCTTTCCAAGTCAGGGCGGACGGCACTCGCGATTGTATCGCGTCGTTTTCGCGGGTTACAGGAAATATAAAAATGCCAACTGTCTCCACCTGCTACCTGTTCGGACCTGTGTTATCGACTGGCTTTTTAATTTCGATTTAGATAGAATTCGTAATGTCTTCTTTTTCGAGGTCCATTAGATTATATCTCCTTATCGTTTATGTACCAGAAAAAATTTAGAGAAGCCGTAATGACTTCATCCAGACCAACACTTTTAACGACTAACTGCGAGGAATTAGACAGGAGAGAGAGAGAGAGAGAGAGAGAGAGAGAGAGAGAGAGAGAGAGAGAGAGAGAGAGATTTTGCACCTATGCACATACATCTGTATACATACACAGATGTACAGATTGAACTTCTGACTAATCCCTGATTATTACTGGTAGTCGCTGTCATACATCGTTCTTATCCATCCCTCCGCCAAAGTTGACTCCAAGAACCAACAGTTTGGACCAGACAGAAATAACCTGTACAATAGAAGTCATTGGTCTTAATACACAAAATAAAACAAATACAAAATTGAAAGCACAATAATAACTTTCCTACAGTTTTCTTAGTGGTCATAATGGTCCATATTAATTATTCTAATTAGGTATCCTTTTAATCTAAGATGAAAAATTAGTGTAATGGGCGGGATTCGTGCCCACAACCTTCAACTCAATAAGCCGCTGCAATAACCACTTGACCTGTCGTGATTTCGATCCCACCAAATCCTCTCTCAGTGACCACTAAGCAAGTATGGATTAATTTAATAACTAAAAGAAGCAATTACTGCACTAAGAGTTCCCCGTCGCTAAGAATCGAATCCCGATTGAACGACATTTGAAAAAATGGCAAAAAGGAGGGAAATTCAAAGGGTTGTAGGTTGAGATGAGGAGTTGACCGTATTACAATTTTGTCATCAACAAGGATTATCTCAAGGGATAAGCTAATCTCCAACCGTAGGCTTGAGAGTGCGAGCTGAGAGAGAAAAGACGAGGAAGGACTGTCTTTCAAGTTGTCGAAGCCACCTGCTCTTTTTTGTAAATGGCAAGGAGATGTGTATGTCACAGATCACTTATTTCTATTTTGATTTTCTTTCTCTGAATACATTTTTTTTAAAGGTTGCTGTTGTAATTTATTTGAGTCTGGTCCCGATTCTGGGTCTTTTCGCGATTGATTTGAGTTTGTGGCACGGATATTTTTTTTAAATTTTTGTTTTACACTCGTGAGTGAAACGAGTTGTTTCGTGTGAAGGCTCGTAATAACCGAGGGGATCGAAGTCACCATAGATCAAGGGGTTGGTTAGAGCAATGGTGTATTGAACTGAAGTTTGTGGGATCGAATCCCCGTCATGACAATAATTTTCACCTCAGTCAAAATCCTTAGATAAAAAGAACAATTAATTAAACCCCAAATCATCCCTACTGTGATTTGTTTTATTTTGGATGTAGATACATTTAAACAAACGTGCCGAGTTGACCCTATAGGCTTCTCGTAGGCCCCGGCAATTTCTGTTCACAGTAAATTACCAGCAAAGTCGAGAATCGCCCATCCCGGGTGATGGCAGTCCGGGGACAGACCTCGGGCTTATCCGTTCAGCAACCCAAGATGGGGAGGTTGCTGTCAACAACAAGGTTAATTCAGCACACAACGCATGCAGTTCCAAATCCATTCGTACTCACGTTTATTCTTAAATATACTCTCCTTTTTAAATATCATTCAATCAGTTTGGGCGATGGAGTGCTCGATATTCCTCCATCACTATTATTCAACTAACCTAATTGAAGGTCGGTGGAGTACTCGATATTCCGCGATCGACCATCTTACATCACACATTTACGCTAATAAATACATTCACACTCAACACAGCCTTTACCCGTATTTTACAACTGACCTAATTGAGGGACAGTGGAGTGCTCAATATTCCGCCATCGACCATCTTACATCACATTTACGCTAATAAATACATTCACACTCAGCATTACCAATATTTTACAACTGACCTAATTGAGGATCAACTCGATGTTAGACCAACAACTAGGACATTTCAGGCAAAACTTTGTACCGTTATTTAAACTAGATTCACTCTTGCCCATTCTTCAGTAGATAATTTCCTATTTGTACACCATTCACTCAGTTAGGGTGGTGGAGTAGTCGATATTTATCAACCTTTACACATACATATAACTAATCTAATTGAGAGTGGATGACAGTAGTTAATATTCCACCATCGGCCCTCACACGCTACACATTCACGTTAATAAATACATTTAATCTCAATGTACTCTTCTATTTCTTTTAAGTCGGTTGTTTTTTCATAGTATTTTCAGCGTTCGAGATGGTCTGGTCATGGGATGACAAAGACAGCGCAAAAAAAGAAGAGCAGGAGAGATGGGCGAGAAACGGTAAATGACGGAGGATGAGAAAGGGATGAAAGAGAATAGGAAGGAGAAAAGCAATGAGAATGATTTCGTAGATAGGGAGAGAACTATAAACAATTTGAGAAAATTAATAAAGAGAAATATTGGAGAGATTTGGAAAAGGGGGAAGAGTTAGGGGAAAAAAGTGAGTGAGAGTATAAATAACAGCAAAGGTTTGACCGGATTGAAATGGAAATTTTCTTTCTCTACTGTCTTCAACGTTGTAATAATTCTTTTAAAAAAAAATTCCTTAACTTTTACGTTTACTCCTCCTTGACAGTTTTTCAGGAGTTTCGCCAAACGTGTTCTATCGTATTTTTTTCCATTAAGCAGATTAATTAATAAGGAAATTATTATACTGGTATTTCTCAAAGTGAAAATTATTTAAAAGTATTTATTACCAACCGTTGACAATAATGGTCCTTGTTTACTGACGGTTCTTGACAAACTGGCCAGTGAGAAAAGGCGTCTCGACGAAACATTCAGGCCAACCAGGTGGTCAAGAGAGAAATGAGTAAAATTAAAATGCAGCTTTTATATTTCTTTGTTTCTAATTAGCTCTATTTTCAAGTATAGTCATTATCGTTCCTAAATCACCAAGAGAACATGACTAGTAGAATATAAAACAACCATTATATATTTATATGTACTGGATCATCTTTGATCTAGTTCTATGAACTATTATTTTCTAATTTTAATGAGCTGTTCATATTTGTTTATTTTTTTAGTAATTATGCTTTAAAAGACCTGATAAAAGCTAAAGCTCGAAGGAACGGAATGGTGTTTTTCTAATTTTAATGTTACCCTGTTTTATTTTAATATAAAAATATAGTAAGTAGTTTTTAGTGTAAAGCTTTTGAGGATTTTAGTTTAGACTCGGGAAGAATATGTTAAGACTGCTTTATGAATTAGGTTCACGTGAAAGATCGTATATACTTAGGTAGGTGAAGGGGACCCTTCCATTTTTTTTTTTTTTTTTTCAGTTGGAAGCATCCTAAACATAAATTCGATCGTTAAACAGCATTTCCTTGAATGTGAAATGTCCTCGTGTCGTAAACATTATGAGCGTACCAGACTGAGTTTTAGTGCCTTTTGTGCCTGTTAAAATGAAATTAAGCTCAGGTTCTCAGGTTTCGTCCTTCCACCGGCTCACAAAAAAATACGGCTGCGAAGGCCATAAGTGTAGTCAATTGCAATAACCGACGGCGAGGGGGCTTGAAGTCCCTTTTCGCGGAGGGCTTTTAACCGGGGAAGGAAAGAAACCCCGTAGCCGAATGGATTTTGTTTAATGCCGCATATGTAAACCGGAACGGGTAATGGCAAATGATCTCTTTCCTCATACTAATTTAATGAGTTTTTCTTCACTTTTGAACAAAGTGTTGATTATTTTCCCCCATTTAGTTTACTTAATAGTGCGTGAGAGCTGAGAGCTTAGGTAGGCGCGTACATGGACCGTTGAAAAATGAAACGTTTACTCTAATGCAATTTTAAAACACCAATTTTGAAAAATCTTTTATTTCATGGACGTTACTTTGCAGAAAATGAGTCATAAAATAAAATAGCATACATATTGTTCTTTGAGTAAAAACAATTTTTCATTAAAAAATCAGCTTATTCCTAATTGAGAGAAAATACCCAGTTCCTTCCAGCTGTCGAGGAATGTGCATTATAGAGCATGCTGCCGACGTCGACTTCTCCCGTTTGACCTTCCGAAGGGTGGGTTAACGTTGTACACTTAACTAGCGCTGCGCATAAAGGAATACCCAAAAAGCGATCGAAATACATCGGCCAAGTCTCCCACGCACTCCCTAATTAGAGGCAACTTATCTCCCTGAGTATATGGCCTCCACTAGCGACGAAACCTCCGGATGCGCTCCGGCCGCGATTTCATTTTTAAAGGAATCTTTAACCACCCCCGAGAGGAGACCATTAGAGGCCACCGACAAGCATCCGCCCCCGTCCACCATTCCTGATGCATTCGAGGGACGCTGTCGGCGTAGTCATAGCCCTCGCTGGCTATACTCTCTCGACACTCCGATCCATTCGATTCACACGAGGTCGAGCTGTATTTCGGAGGTCGTACGCAAGTTCTAAAGTCCACGTCTACGAATGAGACACAGTTTCTTCTCCAGGTACACGCCATGGTCTGACCACTCAGCCACTGCGAGCTCTTACCAATGTAGCTGTGCTTGAACTTAGAACGGAAATACGCTGCTCCGCAGTTCAGATGGTTATGTATCCCCGTCCGTATATAGTAAAAATATATATTTTGACATGATCCGTAGCCCGCGTGTGCCTCTGATGCAGCACTCTTTAGGATATCCCACAGCCTACGCAAGTATTCTAAGTGAGGTTACTTAACGGTTCGTGTAAATTCTTTTATAAGTTTAAACTCGGTCAGTTGGCAGCTGAAGCTGCAAGAAACATCAGGTAAGGTGGCCGGCCATTACGTGCCCAAACGTAGCTCAACTGGCGTGCCGCGTGCTGCGCCGAATATTCGACCGGTCCAAACTCCATCGCACCACTCCCAACATCTACGGCGCGACGTCCGCATGGCGTGAACGGTGGAATAATAGAGCGCTGTCTTAGTCGCGAATGGGAAAACACGCGTTTTGTGGCGCAGTTTCCGTTTTTCTGTCACGGAGCAAACGTTTATTCTTTATTGGCAATGACATCCTATCGATATTTTATTGTTGAGGTGATAAAATTGTATGAAAATTTACCATGTTTATGGACAGTGGTGGACAATGATTACCACGATAGAAATAAAAGAAATTCGACCTTTTTAAAACAAAGAATACAAATGCAATTAATAATGCGGAATTGATAACCCCTAAGCGCTGAGCAAAAATCGTAGTAGAGAGCTTAAGTTCTTCATAGTTCATCCCTGTGGAGAGAAATCGTAATGTGCCTGCCAACCTTTCATCTAGAGTGATGATTTCTCTCATTCTTTTGTTTTCTAATCAAGGCAGTAACAAGCTGGAGTAAATATAAATAAGGCGTTTTATCCAACCTTAAATAGTTCCTCCAATCAGAGATCGTCATCCACTTTGAGGAAATAATTCACTAGATGACGATCGGAGCGACTGACTGTGGTGCGGTCGTGAATGGCCCCTCAAATTTCAGGCACTCCAAATGGAATTATACATCTCGGCGCGGTTCCATTTAGAGTATTCGTAAATGGGAAGGTAGTATAAATTAAGGACCATTCGTCTTTGGTTTGCTAAATTTTTGAAAAGGAATACCGAATTGAAAACGACCCCCGCAGAAGACCTCTAACTTTAATTGACAATAATGTCCTTAAGTGTACAAATTATGACATGTTCCAAAGTTCTTTCACGATTTCTTGATAAAAAGCTCTCACCAAAAAGCACTTATGAACTATATACTGCAAGTGTGGGAGTCAGCAAAACATTCCAATACCTCATACAAACTGCTCAATCCTAAGAGAAATCTTTCTGCCCCATTTTATGTGTCCGACTACTCATCTCATCTGTAAGTTTCATGAAATACTTCCGAACAGTATAAAACATCAAATGCGGAAACTAATCCCGATGAATTTCGCCAAGCTCTTTTTGTTGTCTAAAGATGCGATGGCTCCGGGATCTTCAATGTTGAAAGTGACGTTATAGAGTCACGGTTTTAATTAAATACGCAGTACTGTAGTATCATTGGAGTTCTGCCAAAGAATGTTATAATATTATAAGGTCTTTATCGGACAGGTCATACTGAAAATTATTTCAACAAGTTTGATGTCTACATAACGGCAAAGTGCAGTAAAAAAATGAAAAACGTGTACAAATTTATGGTTATATTTTGCTGTTATCTCTTCATTTCTTCAAGACTACTTTGTACTACTGTTTGAAGTTCATTTCATCAATATGATAATTTACTTGCTAAAACGCTAGTTTGACCCGACAATTTTCAAAATACAATTGGAACAATTCGATTCGGTAATTTCTGGCTGTTGGCATTCCGAGAAGAAATCATCCTATATAATGAATCCACTCGAGAGAATTCCCTGTCCTTTAAACGGGCGAGACAGAACCCCCTTTTGAAAGTGTGAAGTCGGCGTAGGCTCATCCAATAAAATAAAAAGGAAAGAAGAAAAAAGCCCGTCTTACAATTAACTCCCATGACTGGCGGCTTATCTTTTATAATGTAAATTCTAGAGGGATAACGTGAAAGGGGAGCGATAGCTGGTTATTAAAACCGTAAATCATAATTTGTTCTATATAATATTTACCTAAATAACGGTTAATGAAAACATGGAATTCTGTAATTAAATGTTGCACTAAACAACACTTGTGGAATGATTTATAGAACATTATATTATATTGAGAATACAAATCCATTTGGATTGATTTTTTTAAAAGGAAAACGGTACTAGAGGTATTCTAAATATAAAATACACGAAGAAATATTTTTACTGTCTATTTTATTTATTTTAAACAAATAATTACGACCTGCCAAATAGACAAGAGAAATAAATTAGATGATCGAGGTAGAGCAAAAACGAGCTAAATCGGATAGTACTATGGAAAAAATCGTTCACGCTTTAAAATAATTCATCTTTTTATGTAAAGGTTTGGTCGAAATGAAAAAGTTAGTGTCAAGAGCGGGATTCGAACCCACGACCTTCGGCTCAGATCGCTATTGCTCTACCACTTGAGCAATCCTGACTTCGAACCTCACGGACACCAACTCTTTATCCCAACCCACAACCATTCGAATTTTCCCACTTTTTGCCATTTTCAAATGTCGTGTAATCGGATTGGATTCTCAGTGACATTATGAAGTGGCTGTTTTGTCCAGTGATATTTTTTTAAATACCATTTACGTTTTCGAGAGTACTAAGGAAAAAGCCGTTCCTATTTTAAAATAATTAATCTTTGTATGTAAGGTTTTGGTCGAAATGAAAAAGTTTGTGTCAAGAGCGGAATTCGAACCCATGACCTTCGGCTCAATACGTCGCCGCTCTAACCACTTGAGCTATCCTGATTTCGAACCTCACGGACAAAATTGGAAACGAATATCTTAATATAAAGGATCTTACCGCTTGAATAAGTTGTAGGTTGGTACATTTTGTTTAACCTCAAAATTCGACGCCTTATGTCCAGATGGGTCTCAATATCGTAACATAAATTAGTGGCTTGATTCGTGGACCCAGTTCATTTGTTCAGCAATCTTTTAAGAAGTCTGACTGTCTTTAGTTCTTGTCTTTTGAGTCGTGGTGTGTTTATGAACGATTTTCCTGGTGTTCGACTTAAAACTTATAACTCATCTCGATTTTATCTAATGTCCGTGGTATTGGAGTGCCATATGGGTTAAGTACTTATGAATAACGAATAATTTCTGTCGATACCTGAGCAGTGTCTAACATTTCTTTCGTTACCAGTTTCAAGTACCGATATCGACTATTTTTTGGCGTCGCATGTCACTAGTCCCTGGTATCGCAACCCTTTGGAACGTTACAACTACACACACTGGCAACCCTCTACTTTCTGACTTGGGCAACAGGTTTTTAATTTGACGACATTATCAATGAGAAAATAAGGACGAAATCAACATCTTCCAACATTTTGTTTTATTTTGTGATTTTTTTTCACACCGGCCAGGTTTGGGCTATTACGTCTGGGTGGTTATGTACTGAAGGATTGTCCGTTAGCTGGTTGGAATCGTTTCATTACGATCTCCATGCTCCATTTCAAAAATTAAAAGCTTTGAAATAATTTGAAAATGATTATTCTTAAAAATTAAGAAATCTTGACACAAAGAAAAATAAAAAATCGATATCAATTAGCTTAACGTTTATATTCAAACGTCGTGTTTGCTCGTGGTAACGTGTCCCTTGTTTACAATTTAAAGAAAACATAAAGATTTATCATTTTGCGTCCTGTCTTGGCGTTTCGTAATTGATTTGAATTATTAAACAGGTCCAATCAATTGGAAACAACGTCCAGAAGTTTTCTGTCCGACTCCTATTTATTTGCAAATCGCCCTAATAACGACGTAATGGAAAGCCGGCTTTTTACTGGGTGGACGACGTCGTGCCGTGTTTGTTTTGGCATAATCGTGTGGATTATTTATTTGCTCCGAGTTCAGTTTTCCAAGTTTTATTATTGTCGTTATTCATTCACTCCAAACCACAGGATCCGGAATTATAAATGAAGCCGTTTTGGACTGATTTTGTTTTTAATTATTAATCCGCGTGTGGCATGAGGGTCTCTTATACAATCTAGAGCCTTCTTCCAAACACCTTCGCTCTTACCTCACAGGACACTTTTTCCAAGTGCGCCTCTGTCCTGTGGGAGCGGGAGTGCTCCAGAGCAGTGCGCTCGGACAACTGCTACTCTTCAGCAACTTAGACCCAACTACACATTCGACCCTCCAGGCATCCTTAAAAGACGACACAACCTAACTTTGCTCTGATCTTGATCCTGCAATTGCTTCAGAGGAGCTCCAAGCAAATGTCTACGAATTAACCGAAGAGAGCAATTGAAGCATAAAAATTAACGAAAGCAAATGAACACAGAAGTAAAACCCATCACCCAATAATCTTGAACAGCAACCCTAGTCGTAAAACGGACTACATCCGCTACCTTGGATTCTATCTTGAAGTTACGCTTAACCTTGGACCGACACATACAAATAAAACTACAGGAATAGACAGTTCTTACTTGTCTATGAACTACTTGGACGTAAATCTAACATGTCGACCAAAAAAACACATGGACATGTAGAATAGAACTTATCGAACCTACCACCATCTCAGGAATTCAAACTTTCTACTCTAAAGTCCTCAGAAAGACGCGTCGGTGGCCGAAAGGTTTCGTCCGTGCCACGGCGCCATCACTGTAAGGTAAAGGTCCCGGGTTCGAATCCAGCAGCCCTGCATTCGAACCCGACATATTTACAAATGGGCCTTTTTTCAAAAACACCGGCACCCTGAGGGTTTATATGACCTATGCTGGTGCGAACCCTCGTAAAAAAATCCTCAGAATCATAATCAACGCTGCTTACTCGTCCAATACTAGCCTCCCAATGACCTCGAAATACACCTTGTAAAAGAATAAAACTAATTCCCACCACATTTTTGAATTTCTACGATAAACTGTCCCCTCAACCCAACCCAGCCCTGGACA
This sequence comes from Cimex hemipterus, assembly GCA_039619505.1. Classification (NCBI taxonomy): domain Eukaryota; kingdom Metazoa; phylum Arthropoda; class Insecta; order Hemiptera; family Cimicidae; genus Cimex; species Cimex hemipterus. The sequence goes on from CM077102.1 coordinate 10,383,606, forward strand.
AAAACAAATCATTGCCGTTGATGTGATATTTCCAATTTTAAATTTGAAAACATTTGTATTTGAAAAATCAATTGTTGTGAATTGAAATTCGGCATATTACGCAAGTTTTAAAAATTAATCAATTGTCATTTTTGTCCCTCCGACCGTTTAAATAAAATATTTATCCAGGGAGAAATAACAATTCGAGACTTTCCGTCATAGAGCTGAGCTGACCGTTGTTTTAAGGTAAACTATCTAGATTGTAGAGATATTATCTTCCATCTGTTAATTAGTATAACGTCAATTAAAAAAATACGCATTCTTCGGTGAAGAAGCTCTCCGGGAACAAATCGTGTTAAACGTGATCAGCCACAGGAACGAGGAACTAATACGCCCTACTAAACATCAAGAAGATTACTAAAAAAAAAGACCCACTTTTTCTTTTTGAAAATTGGACAAAATGGAAATTAACATTGAAAAAACTGGCTGCACATGCGACTAAACATATAAAGTAATTGTAATTACAACTTCTCAGAATCTTGAATTATTATTCTAATTTTTTTTTCTTCATTAAATATGTAGATTTAACTGCATAATTTAATTTCATAAAAAAAATTATATTGATAATTTGTTATTGTTTTTCTATTCTAAAGGTTGCAATTAAAATAAATATTACATTTCTTAATAATTTAATGAACGTGGAAGAATAATAAAGAATTAAAGGGAATTAAACGACAAATTTCCACAGAATTTATAAACAATATATTCACATCAAATTTAAAAAAATATTTGAAAAAAACAAACAATATTTGAATCTTTAAGCAGCCAATAAATAGGTGTTTTCCAAGGTGAAGTATAAGCCTAGCCCTTTTATCTCTTAGAACAAATTATTATATAAAAATGATACCTGTGCAAATCTGCAAACCCTCTGTATGAAGTAGGAAATTAAAATTTTAAAAAAATCCTACTACAGTAATAACTTTGGTATTTATAATTAATTAAGGTTTTTAGTTGAGATAAAAAAAATAAATCGCACTAGAGGGGTTCGAAACCACGATCTTCGTCTAGATACGCCGCTGCTCTACCGCTTGAGCTATCGTGACCTCGATCCACCTTTTGAATTTTCCCCCCTTTTTGCCATTTTCAATTGCCGAGTATCAGATAGATTACACGACATTTGAAAAATGGCAAAAAGTAGGGACCTGATAAAAACATGTGGGAGGAGAGCAAAAGGAAAGACCTGGTAAACCGCGCGAGAAAGACCACATTTTGTACGCAAGACTGAATTTTCATCTAGGGCGAAACTGCATGGAGTGCTCTGATATGACAGCCTATGAGGTGTCTCTGGTCTTGAGGGTGAATCACTTCAACTGAACTGCCAACCGTGGAGAGAGGACCGCGCCACCATTTGCTCCTTATGTAACCTCAACGTCCCGGAGGACACTCTACTTCATGGATGTGTGCCCCCTTCTGAGAGAGTTCCGCCGAAAGTACTTTGAGAAACTGAAGCTGGATGTAGAAGTCATTGTCGTGAAGTCAACGGAAGAGATAGCAGGAGGAAGCTTGTGGTGTACCTCACTCACGCCTTGCCATACCCTAAAATACCTGGTTGACCAATTCAATTTTTAAAATCAAAGGGCATTCTAAAAATACAAAAAAAAAGGGAATCATTCAAAATTCAAAAATTGATAAAGCAACTCGACAAACGACTAAAGCCATTGTTAATTTACCTTTTTCTCTGTAAATGTAAAGTTAATGTAAATATTTTGTGTAAATAAAGCCTTTATTCATTCATTCAAATTTTATTTTAACTATGAAGGAAACAATTAGTACAATACATCATGGTTCATTATGAAAGTAGGTTAACAACAAAAATGTATACACCCCGATCATGTCTAATTTTAGTATGCTTTGGTAACTTGTGACAATTTGGTGGGTTGCCGTGTCACGTCGGTAGTTGCGAATGTATCATATTTTTTATGCAAATACATCAAATTGTTTAAAGCATTGAATATTGCGTTTTTCTTTTAAAATATTGTTTTAAGATTTTTGAATATACAACCAAAATCCATAAGTACGAAGTTGAGCAATAAACGCTCATAGGCAATCCTATGAGTGTTATAAAAAACATAACATTACGACTGCCTTCCATTGGGTAACAAGTAACTGTGAGTGTGTACAATAAACTAAATAAACAAGAGTGAAGAAGCCCATTGGCAGTACTCCTGTGGGTCCTAGGTGTTCTCTACCTAATGAGTGCTCAAAATGCTAATAGCTTGGTTTTGTTTCCGTGACTGGGCTAGTCTTCACTAATTCATAAGATAATTCGTTCACTGTAAAAGAAAACGCAATTGTTATAATTACAGGCACAACGGATTTGGCGGACATTCCCCTTAACTCCGCCGTCTGTGGCCAATGACGTACTGTCGCGGATTCGGCGAAAGGTCTGACGTTATTGTTGCCATCCTTGAATTGCACGAGTGGTGCATTAAGAAAAACAAAAACAATTCTCGAATAATCGAATCGACAACTATCGAGCTCAAATTTGATAATAATAAATAAATTAGTATGAAACAACTTTTTTTTCTATGGGATAAAAATAAAACTTTATTGGGTTGGCCAGCCTTTATTCAATCTTGTTCTCTCGTCAAAAGTGTTTCATATTCATTAGGGTTATTAATTTTCATCCTTCTTTACCTTTTTTTTATCTAGTTTCATCTTCGTAATTAAATGATTTCAGACCTTTCCTTTGCTCAACGCTTTCATTTTCATTTCATTTGATGATAAAGGATAGAAAAATATAAGCCAGCGACGACATGCTGGATGGATGCGTTGAAATATCTAACTGTGCTTAAAATTCATTTTTATTAATTTAAAAATCCAATAATTCACGATTTACACCCTTTCGCCCAACAGAATCCCGGAAAAATTTAAATGTTTATATAATTTTAAAAATTTGTTGAAAATTACATTGTGTAAAGGCACAACTTGAAGAAAAAACTTTAGAAGAGAGTTAAAAACCAAACCGATTAACTATGTCTATAAGTGTGTACAGATTAGTGACCGTTAATCAATAATTATTCAGATATCGTGTGATGCGGTCTGGTGTGATGTAGGTTTCAGAAAACCATTTTCTTTATCGTGCAATGTTTCGATCTTTATTGAGATCATCTTCAGGGCTCAAAGTGTTTGTCTCCTATTCTTGCGTGCCCAGGGCACTCTCAACACGACAGGCATCTCACGATCTCCAAACAATTAATAATTAACAGTCAGTGAAGTAGGTGTAGAAAAACATTTTCTTTATCGTGTTAACGTTTCGATCTTCATTAAAATCATCTTCAGGTCCTAAAATATACAAATCTTGTTTACATTATATAAATACATGAAAGATGTGAACAAATGAATTTATGCAATGACAGAAATTTTACACTCAATCAAAATATTTGTACTCACTCAACTTATACTAATGATAATTTGATTGAGTCTAAATATACTATCATAGTATAAACTCATTTTTTTCACTTCTTAGATGTATTTCTATAATTTAAACAATGTTTGTAAATCCCTGGACCCGAAGATGCGCTCAATAAAGATCGAAACGTTGGCACGATGAAAAAAATGTTTTTGTAAGACCTACGTCACACCAGACTGCATCTCACGATCTCCAAATAAATCATTAATTAACAGGCACTAACGCCACAAATGTTTTAAAAGTTTGCCCTTCTAGGTAAAGAGTTCCACTCCAAATTTTTTTGGACAAAAAATTTGCTGTCTGGTGTGAAGTAGGTTTAGAAAAATATTTTCTTTATCGTGCCAACGATTCGATCTTCATTAACATCATCTTCTGGTCCCAAAATTTACAAATCTTGTTTATATTATAAAAATGCATGTATGCTGTGAAAAAATTCAAGAAATGTTTTTCTCAGACGTACGTCACACCGTCACACCAGACCGCATCTCACAATCTCCAAATTATCATTAATTAACGGTCACTAAAACCACAAATATTTTAAAAGTTTATCCTTCTAGGTAAAGATTTCTTATCCGAATTTTTATTTATATAATTTATTTGTATAATTTAAACAATGTTTGTAAATCCCCGGACCTGAAGATGAGCTCAATAAAGATCGAAACGTTGGTATGTTTTTCTGAAAACTAGGTCACACCAGACCGCATCTCACGATATCTGAATAATTATGTCTATAAAAAGACCTAAGGTAAAGAAGCGAGACACGACGAGCCAGATATATTCAAATTTGCCAAAAACGTGACACTACTATGCAGAAATTCATTCGTTTTTATAGCGTAATCCTGTGAATTAAATCCACAACAAATTTGACTTAATCAAAAAATATCGTACTGTTTTTTGTTTGTTTTTTTAATGTACAGAAAAACAAAATGACAAAAATCAAAAAAACGAAATATTCTAAAATAAATATAAAAAATCTACATAAAAAAGAGATTGCATGAGAGATAAGAAGGTAAACTGTTTCCAATGAATATGGAGGGACGCCTTCTAAAGGCAGCGAAAACAGGCGGACCGTGATCACCGAGGTGCAGAATGAAAAACAAAATATGCATAACTAATTATTGAGAAAGTTTAAACAATTCACTGGGTATGAAACCACCATTTGGTCTGAATAAAGGATGACTTTGAAATACATAAAATATGCCTAATAAAAATTGGCTTGAATCAATTATTTGAGCGTGCTTCAAGTGATTAATATAATAATATTTTCAAATTGTATTTTGTATTTTTGTTTTTCAAATTGAATTAATATAGTTCAGAAGGACGATTAAGTTTAATCTCATTTTCAGTTTAGTACTCACATTGACTTGTTTACTTGTCGCCTATGACGAAATCTAAACAAAAATATTTATATTTTTTATTGTTTTTAATGTAGTAAATAAAATAATCTTTTAAATTTATTGAAATATTTAGATATTTATGTGATAAATGAGTCAGTGTAGAATTACTTAAACTCCATTGGATCAACTTAAATTCAAGGTACACTGCGTTAAGTCGTCATTAAGTGTGTATTAAGTATTAATATGAGAAGTGCAAACTATCACCCAGTCACGAATAGTTACCAGGGTGAACTAAAAGTAACAATTTTCTCTAGGAATAATTTTCGAGCCGGGTCTATAATCTTTTCTCTACTTCCCCCTCGACAGTGGATTCTTGAATAATTTAAAAGAGGGCGATCCTCCGGTAAAATCTATCGTACTTCTAGGCCTAATAGAGGAAATTCAATAATAAATAAAAAAATAGTCGCAATGGAACACGCGTCATGAACAATTCAGAAAACAATCGGAACAGGTGCCCCGCGCGGTTTATTTTTCATGTTGTATAACGAGAGTCGGCTGCGCGTTTTTCCTATTTTTTCCTCTTCTTCGGTTTTTTTCTTCCTCTTTTTTTTTATTTGTCGGACTGGACGTTCATGTCGCAGGAGCTGTCGTGTCCCTCTTCTTGTACTGTGATTCCCACGATTTCTTTGGATTCTAACAGTCACCATCTTTACATACGAGTGATTTAACAAAAACGAAAATTTTTTCTTATACTGTCCCCCTGAATAGGCAAAATTTCAGTTATTACGTAAATCCCAATTCACTTCTATAAATTGTTTAAATAAATAATTTGTTAGAAACTTTAATAGAAAACGTGATTAAGATTTGCCTTAAATGAGATTCTTGCGTCATGAACATCCCACATTTTCCAGGATAGAATAGCTAAATAGCTGTTTTAAACTATTTACTTAATACTAAATTAAATTAGCTTTCAAACTCTACTGACAATTTATTTTTGCCTTATTTTCAAAATAATTCTCAAATACATTTCTCTTCAAATTATTTTAATAATAATTTCTTTCAAAAATTAAAAAAAAGTGTAATCTATTTTATTCATGCTTTTTTTTTTGCTAGAAATCTAGATTTTAAATGGCAAAATTCCATTAATAAATCTTATACGATTTTATTTTAACTTTTACGCTCGAGCATATTGCCCCTGTAAAAGAAACGATCGTGTACTTCAATCATTTGTATTAAATTTTAAGCAAGAAATATCGGTTGTAGGGGATATTCATAAAAATATAAAAAATAATTCAACCCGAGAGATAAAAAGCTAAGCATTTAAAACAAAACTCTCTTTAAGCACGGAATTCGATAGTAAAGGCGTTTTATCGCGGTTTAACATCAGCGCTGACGATGTTCTCTCTTGTCTTGAATGAAGTCGGATCGCGAAAGAAAGCAGAGGAAAAAACATTTATTTTCATATAAAAGATAAACATAAAATATTAATAGTCAATTTGACAAAAAAAATCTGAGTAATATTTTGACATTAAGGTCAAATTGTACATACTTAACAAGCAAATCTGTTATTATATTGTAATAATAATAAATTTACATTTTAATGATTATTCGGAGGTCGTCAGATGCGGTCAGGTGAAACGTAGGTTTTAGATAAACGTTTTTTTATCATGCCAACGTTTCGGACTTTATTGAGATCATCTTCAGCGCCTGGGATTATAAACAGTGTTTAAATTATACAAATACACATACGCGTGTTGAGAGTGCCCGAGATTGCGGCAGACAGACAAGAATGACACATTTACACGGAAAACGAACACTTTGAGCCCTGAAGATGATCTCGATAAAGATCGAAACGTTGGCGGGATAAAGGAAATGTTTTTCTAAAACCTACGTCAAACTAGACCGCATCTCATTACCAACAAATAATCATTATGGTCACTAAACATCACAAATTTATGTTTCAACTAATTTTCTTACTAAATTAAAGAGGTGGAGAAACAATCTGGGCTGTATTCGAATATGTTTTGTAAAATTGATTCAATCGTTTTAACGTTAAATCAATGTTTTTCATCACTACCTGCGAGTCATTTTCATTGAAATGAACTCTCCATACCGTAATAATTATTGGAAAGGTAAACCATTAAAAACACAAATTTTCTCAAAAATTAAAAAAAAATATTTTACCTGGTACTGATCATTAAGGAAGGAAACTTTTTACATATTATCATCATGTTTTCATTGTTATGAAATGCAAAAATAAATTAATGACATGATCAATTAGATAAATTTTAAATTAGAACAAGGTTTTTTCCTTGAGTAAAAGGAACCACGCAATGTTACCCAAGTTGGATGAAATTTTCGAGGTTGAGATTTCCAAATTATCGATAAAGCGCCGTTTGATTCATGAATCTCGCTAGTATGAATCATTTGGTTTTGTTTACCCTTTTTAGCTGTACGATATCTGCAGGACCGAAAAAAAAAAACACCCGAACCCTATCAGGCTTATAGTTCCGGAGTCGTACAAAAGCAACCGAACCAAAAAAGGTTGGAAAATGGGTTTTTATCTCCTTAACAACCTGTTGGAATCTTTCAGGAAACAGTGTCGATTGATAATTTTATATTTTTTTACTTGTTGAGTAGATTCTATAAAAATTTAAATATATAAAACTACTATTACTTCGCCTAATTAGGCTTTTAGATTAATTAGGCAATTCTAACAATAACCACCAAGGCGGGTAAATTAACAAAGCTGAATATAATTAATTTATATTTTATTTAAAAAAAAAATAATAACATACAACGTTCATTGTTCTAATGAGAAAAATTGCGCAATAAGAATAGATCTAAACGTAACAATTAGTTAAGATGTGCTTTAATTAGCCTTTAATCATGACCACTATCGTGCTTCATAACATCTTTACAAGTTTTTTGTTTCATCCAGATTTTTTAAGCAATTACACAACTGTGAGTTTATGTTCTTTGTTTTCCACCTTCCTACAAAAATTCGAATCGAAACTCTTTACCTAGAAGGGTAAACTTTTAAAACATTTGTGGCGTTAGTGCCTGTTAATTAATGATTTATATGGAGATCGTGAGATGCGTCTAGTGTGACGTAGGTCTTGTAAAAACATTTTTTTCATCGTGCCAACGTTTCGATCTTTATTGAGCGCATCTTCGGGTCCTGGGATTTATTGTACAAACATTTTTTAAATTACACAAACCCATGTAAGACCATGTAAGATGAGAAAAAATGAGTTTATGCAATGATAGAAATTGTATAAATCCATTTTTTCACATCATACATGCGTTTATATAATATAAACAAGATTTGTAAATTTTAGGACCAGAAGATGATCTTAATGAACATCGAAACGTTGATATGATAAAGAAAATATTTTTCTAAACCTACTTTACACAAGACCGCAAATTTTTTGTCCAAAAAATTCGGATAGGAAATTTTTACGTAGAAGGATAAACTTTTAAAACATTTGTGGCGTTAGTGCGTGTTAATTAATGATTATTTGGAGATCGTGAGATGCGGTCTGGTGTGACGTAGGTCTTATAAAAACATTTTTTTCATCGTGCCAACGTTTCGATCTTTATTGAGCGCATCTTCAGGTCCTGGGATTTACGAACATTGCTTAAATTATACAAATACATTTAACTTATGATTATGAATTTATACAATGATAGAAATTTAGGCTTAATTATATATTTGTACTCAATCAACTTATACTTGTGATTATTTGATTGACTCTAAAATTTCTATCATCGTATAAACTCATTTTTTCTCAACTTACATGTGTTTGTATAATTTAAAAAATTTTTGTAAATCCCAGGACCTGGAGATGCGCTCAATAAAGATCGAAACGTTGGCACGATAAAGAAGATATTTTTCTGAAACCTACGTCACACCAGACCGCATCTCACGATTTCCAAATAATCTTTTAAAACCCTCGCGGTCATGAGGGCTTAAGGAAAATATTTCATTTGAAAAAAATAAATTTAATTAATTAAATTAGTATTCGGGAGGAGGCTTTTCGTATAGATGCAGCGAAAAAATGTTAGACAAGCTGGAATTAAAACGACGCCGACCTTATGACCTTAACAATTGCCGTGTCACCAAGAATTTTATGCTTCGTTGTTTCTCTTATTTTGCCAATTCGATTGGCCAACTCTTTCCAAATAACCCCTCTTTTCTTTCTTAAACTGTGTTTTTTGAAATGATTATTTTGAAAAAATTAAACTGCACCGATAATTCCACTCGATGCTTGTGGATAACACGACAAGCCTATTGAATGGTCCTGTCTTCACACAGAATTTTTTTTTTCTTAACCCGACTATGCTGATGAAATAAGTGCTGGCTCTGTTGAAAAAGTCAACGAAATGCTTCCCGCCTGGTCGTGACGTTAAAGGATGTTGAATTTTATTGCTGCAGATTGTGTGAAAATATTCATTGCGTGCGTGGTGAAAGGTCACAACTCTGATTATACAGAACCGGACGAAAAGAACAATCCTTAGAATGAAATTCCATCGCAGGACAAACTAAAAAAAAAAATCATCAATTGCAAAAAATATATTGTTCGAAGTTGGGTTTTTACGACAATCGAACTGATATGTTCAGTTGATATTTGACTTTAGATGAATATGAAATGAACGAATAGCTCATAAACTTTTAACTGCTATAAATCAATGTTTAGAGGTCATAATAAACCATAGACATAAAGTGATTACACACAATCCTTTTCATAGTCTTTGTTTTTGAAAAATAAATCACACCGAACTATTTAAATGGTGTGAAAATTAATCAAATAAGTTTGTGTATGTGTATGTTATTTTTATTCTCATGCTGAACTATTTTTCGAGGTAGTATTATTTACCAAGTCACCTCTTGACTTTTATCGGCTATTATATGTAAAATAAAGAGACACGCCGATTTTTATTTCCAGGGGAAACACTTTGGGATTTTTACACAGAAGAAGGGCACATTATCGTGTTATGAGGCTATTTGAGTCTCGTTTATGAAGGAAATAACTCCATATCCCCAGGGCGGCCATGTGGCCTTAACAGATCTTCCCGAGATACCGCCAAATTAATTGTAATAAAAAACACGAAGGAGAGGGCGTGTAAGCAAGGATTTTTCATGTGCCTTCCTTTCCCTCCCCAGAGGTATAAATCTGACTGTACTACCCCCTTGACAAATGTTAAAGGATATCGCCTCCTCTGAGATAAGGCGTAATACTTGTTTCTTCTTGAATTACGATACGAAAGGTTTAGAAAAAAATACTGCCTTTTAACATTAACTTATTACCGTTTTTGACAAATCAACAAAGTTAAATATGAGCGTGTACCACTTCTCGTTTGAACAAATAATTTACGTTTCGACTGTATTCGATTTTCTAAGCTTTTCACACTTTGTGACATTTCCTTCTTTCTCTCTATTTCATGTTGATTTTATTATTAACTATAATGGAGTATTTATCGGTTCAATTAACACATATTTGATAGCAATATCTAACCCGCAAGGAAAGTCGGGGGTATTTGATAGGTACGTTTACAATTAAAACATTTTAAATTATAAACTAATTGTTGTACAAATCGTAAAATTTATCTTTCATTCCTACGTTCTTCATTGACTTGTATATCTTATACATGTGTTCTTTATACGTATACTTTGTCTTATTTTCTTTTTGTTCTCTTTCCCACTTTGTGCCTTTATTGGGGATTTTTATCTTTCTATCTTCAATCTTTCTCTTTCTCTCTTTCTTTCTCTCTTTCTTTCTCTCTTTCTCTCTTTCTGTCTTTCTCTCTTTCTCTTTTTCTCCCCTTCTCTCTATCTCACTTTCTCTCTTTCTCTTTTTCTCTCCTTCTCTTTTTCTCTCTTTCCCTGTATGCTTCATTTTACTTGATTTTTCTTTTCTTTACTTTCTCTTCCTCTTTCTCTCTGTAAATCATTTATCTTTATCGTTTTTTTCCTCTTTGCCTCTTTTAGCTCCTCACTCTCTCTATCATGTTTCGTGATTCTCTCTCTCTCTCTCTCTCACTTTCCATTTTTTCTCATTACCTCAATTACCCTGACACTCCCTCTCCTGTTTCTGAGATTTCCCCTGTTTTCATCTTACTCTCTTCTCTTCCTCGCTCCCTCACTCTCTTTGTCTCGCTCTTTTCTTTCTGCCTCATTTTCTTAATTTTTTCTTTCTTTCCTTTTTTCTCCTTTAGATTATCTATGTAGGTATATCCTAACAATCACTGTATCAACAATCCTCTTTCCATCCTTTTGTCTGCTTTTTGCCTTTTTCATCCTACTCTTTTCTCTCCATTCCTCTCCAAATGTATCTATTTATCAATCGGTATATTTCTATATCCTGTTATGTACTTTTATTTCTCTCTCTATCTTTATTTATGCCTCATTATGCCTCTTCTGCTTCTTTTTTTCTCTCATCTTTATTTTTCTTCCTCTTTATATCTCTCTCCGTCTGTCTACCTTTAATTATCTGCGTTTCTGCCTATCTTTCTTTTATAACTTTCTACTTCAATCTCTATTTATCTATGCGTTCATCTCATCTCTTTATATTCGTTTAAAATAGGAGACACCGTACTTGGACTTTCTGCTGTTGTATTTACCCGTCGTGCTGGTGGCAACGTTACCCGATTCAAAAACCGAGCGAATTCAAAACGAGTAACTTCCTTCGAATTGTAGGGCAGAAGGTAGATCTTTGGGCGCAGACAGATGAAAGGGCATCAGAACAAAAACAAACACAAAAACGTGACCAAAAAGATTAACGCTTGCCTCGCCTTGACTATTGGTCCTAACAACGTTCTAATTATAATGGATGGCCTGACAATTTCAGAATATTTTTGCTCTTTGTTAGAAAGATATTTATATATTATATGAACGTTAAATTAGACACTGCGAATATGTAAATTACATCTTATTTAATTTCCTAAGCATTTAGGCAATCTTTCGAGGCTGAAACACGCTTATAAGGCCTTAGATCGGAGACGTCACGTAAGAAAGGTAATAAAATATAAGCGTTTGCACAAGGTAGTTATGAAATAAGGCTGGTAAAATTTAAATTGCCGTACCAAACGTGAAATGATGTAAAACTAATCCTGGCACTCATCGTCTAGAATACACGCGATATGACAGATGGCCTGGGATTTATTGATGGGAAGGACTCGGTCCCTAATATGAGTATGAATCAGTAAGTTAGAAAGAAAATCGATAAAATCGTTTTGTGATGAATGAGTTATTAGTTGAATGTTAATGTATAATTTTAAGATTGATAAGTTTTGAACAAATCGGATGGTTGTCTTTTTATAAGGATTTTTTTTTTACTCTTCAATATCCGATAACCTCGTTCACATCCTACATGATTTAAAATAAAAGGAGAAAAAATCAAATAAAGCAATATGTACTGAACATTAGAAAATGTAATAATAACGAGAATGGTAGGATTTATGATGATCACTGTTGTCCATACTGCTAAAAAAAAGGTGTAACCATTACGAAGCATAAGTAATACCGTGAGTGGAAATATATAAAATATATGATTTATGCTCAATTTATTCGAAGTACTGATAAACGGATAGAAGATGTTTTTAATAATACAAAATATTAATACTTTTCACAAAATTGGGAGTTGAAAACACTGAAAAAAAATAATACTTACAAAAATAACAAAGAAATAAACATCATTACATTTTTTACTGTTTTATTGAATATTTTTAATGAAAGCATGAAATTATATATGTTTATATATATTATTTATTTATATATAATATATTTTGTTGGGTCATGGGCACTTGTAACAGTTTAGGCATTGACATGGCGTCCACCATTGTAAGGTAAAGTTCCTCGGTTCGAAAAATCCCAGATGGTTTAGATTGTGCATGATTAATATTCCTTTTAGAATTTAAATTGATTCGAATCAACGTCCGATAGATTGATTCATTTGCTCATTTTCTGGTCCGCCAAATCTCCGCGCAAGCAATAAGAGGATGTCAGAATCGTTAGGGAACAAAGCCGTCCAGAGATGGCATCTGAGTATAAATGATTTAAAAAAAAAATTTTAGAATATTTTATATTATAAGAAGTTATAAACTTTGAATAGCCATGTTTTTTCGGTACTTACTGTTAGCTCCTCTCTCTCTCTCTCTCTCTCTCTCTCTCTCTCTCTCTCTCTCTCT
>CM077102.1:10396983-10411536 GCA_039619505.1 Cimex hemipterus
CTCTCTCTCTCTCTCTCTCTCTCTCTCTCCCTCTCCCCTCTCTTCTTTTCTTTCTCTTTCTCTCCTTGTATCTTTCTTCTTTCTATCTTTTCCTCTCTATCTATCCATCTAAGTCTCTTTTTTTTTCTCTCGATTACTCTATTCCTCTATCTCTCTTCTTTTCTTTTTCTTTCTTCCTTCTGTTTTTTCTTCATTCTCTCTCTCTCTCTCTCTCTCTCTCTCTCTCTCTCTCTCTCTCTCTCTCACACACACACACACACACACACATATCCACCTACCCACCTATCTATCTATCTATCAATCTATCTAGCTACCTATCTACCTATCTATCTATCTACCTATATAAAAACTATCTATCTCTATCGCTATCTATTTATCCATCTATCTCTCTTTTTTCTCTCTCTATCTATTTACCTATTTATCTATCATCTATCTATCTATTTATCCATCTATCTCTCTTTTTTCTCTCTATCTCTCTGTTCTTTTCTTTCTCTTTCTTTCCTCGTTTCTTTCTTCCTTTCTCTCTCTCTCTCTCTCTCTCTCTCTCTCTCTCTCTATCTATCTATCTCTCTATCTATCTATCTATCTATCTATCTATCTATCTATTTATCTATCTTTCTTTATCTTTGCTTAACTATTACAACTTCTATTGTTGAGCGTGTTAATAAAAATAAATTTAAATATTTTGTCACATGTCACATCGGTAATACGCAACTTAATTTCGGGGTTTGGCATCTTTACAGGAACATAATAATTGGTCACGATGAAACTTTTTCATCGGGATGTTTTCTTAATTGCTTAATTTACCAATTATATAAATCAAATGTAAATAATTTCGACTTTTGACTGGCGTATTCTAAATTTTTTACTGACACCGTCATTGTGTTTTGTAAGAAAACCAGACGAGTTGTTTTATACAACTTTTCGTCTTTTCAAATCGATTAACTGTCCCTTATCGGCCTATTTCGGCAAGGGAAAATATTTGCATACCCTTGAAGTAGGCAACGTCTTTAATTCTTTATCACATTGCTATAAATGGTGATTTTTCTTTAGCCTTTACAACAATTTATTTATTTCAGTTTGTTTAACTTTCTATTTAATAACCTTTCGGCCGCTCATTCCCGCTTGAAAAATTTAAAAGGCAGATAATGTATATAATTATAAAACAAATTGCCGCTGATCAAGATTTAATTGATAAAATTTTTTTGTTTCATTTTGTAAGTAAAATGATATTTTTCCGGCTGTACGTTGAATGTATCACCTTACTGTATATAATTATTTTTTATATGAATTGGTTGCGTATTAACATGTATTTACCTATAAATAATTGCATTTGTTGTACTCGAGAGTTTTTTTTTTTTTATTCAAAGAGGACACACTTGCCAATAAAAATGTCAATATTTGTGTACGTTTTTCTTCGCAATAAATTTTGTATTACCACCTTCTACTCGTGTTAGATTTAACCGAAGATGGTTTCATTTCAACCATTGTGTTTTATATGTCTATGTATCAATTTAAAAAAAAAAAAAACTTACAAAAATACAGCTGAATATTACCACTAAAACGACTGGAAAAAATGCCTTAACTTTCGTAAACATTGAGTAAATGTTAAAATTGACCCACTTTTGAGGAGGGCTCTCCAAAGTTGGTGATGTTGCAAATTTTTTCATTTCTGTTTCGGTTCAAACGCGAATTTTTATCACGGAGTAATCTTTACAAACTTGATAATAACCAGTTTGTTTTGCTGTTTCGTAATTGTCTTTGTTATGTTTATTAGCTGATTTAAGTCTAGTAGTGATTATAGTTTTTGTTTTTGCCAAAAATTCAATTTTCCATATTCCTTTCCATAAAAAATCAGACGTACTGTCATTGACGGGTTTTTTCGAAAGTATCTTTGAACATATTTAACGTTACTAATCTGTACTGCATGAAAAACTAGTTTCATTTGATTGAAAAAAAGGTTTCCTTTTCTTGAAAAATGTTTCATTTGTTTGAAAAAGGTTTAATTTGATTGAAAAAGTTTTCGTTTGGATGAAAAAAGGTTTCATTTGCTTGAAAAAAAGGTTTCATTTGATTGAAAAACGTTTCATTTGATTGAAAAAGTTTTCGTTTGGATGAAAAAAGGTTTCATTTGCTTGAAAATAGTTTCGTTTGATTGAAAAAGTTTTCATTCGGATGAAAAAAGGTTTCATTTGATCGAAAAAACGTTTCATTTGATCGAAAAAACGTTTCAGTTGATCAAAATTTTTTTCATTTGATTGAAAAAAGTTTTCATTTGCATGAAAAAAAGGTTTCATTTGCTTGAAAAAAGATTTCATTTTGTTGAAAAAATGTTCTATTTGATAGCAAAATAGTGTCATTTGACTGAAAAATGCTATAAACTATATCACATGAAAGATGATTTCTTTTCGTTCCCTGTGTTCCTTCTAAACTTCTTCTAACTTAATTCATCGCGATATCGTAAAATGGTTTCTGTGTGATTGCTAATAGATATTTAAAACGGCACGTGTTTACCAATATTTTTCATGGATGGCAGTATTTCTGGTGCTTCTAATAGGGAATTTTTTAAATAGTAATGACCATCCTTTTTAAATTAATTCCTAAAGATATTGTAAAATGGCTGGTGTGTGTGATTTACATATTTAAAAGACCGTGTGACTAGCTTTTTTTAATAGAAGGCAGTGATCGAACGTATTTTGATGTTGATTAGCCGTCTCTGGTCCGCCTATTCTCGCTTGGGCAAAATGCTGCCAACATTTAAACTAGATGATAATCTAATAAAAAATCTTTGTATCGATTCTATCGACTTAAAAATACTCATCGGCGGTTTTATTTGCTCGGTTGAAACAAAATCATCAACCACGCAAACGGTTAGTTTCATTATGGCTTTTTCTGTGATCAAATGTTTAACCGATTGGTGTCCGCTCAATCTTGCTTGTGAAAAAAAATTGTATGTAGTTATAATAGATAAAAACAAATATTTTACTTCTTTTTTGGATTTAGTTGAAGCAAAATTCCTCATTTCTTGCCCTGTTGCATATCCAGAAGGTATTTTCCGGGGATTTCTTATGTTACTCACATTGAAATAGCAGTAAAATCTGAAGGAAGAAAAACGGAAGAAAAAATGGAGGTAAACTTTTTGAACAGAAAAAGCACATTTATCCCTTCTTTTTTTTAAATTCGTGTATGAATCTTTGTTTGGATATTTAAAATTGAATTAATCAAAAACCCTTTCGTACCATATATCGATGATGGAACGCACATTGGAGTGAAAGACCGGAAAAATGGAAAAAACCACCCAAAGTATTTCAGTGACCCCAAAAGTTTTTTTATTCAATAGGATCAACTGGCATGCTATACTAACTAACTTATTCAAATTTGGTACCTATAAAACGTGTTCTTTGTAAGCTACTTTTAAAATTAATAGACCTTTAAATGTGTATTTTGTAAAGACTACTTTTGTGCTACCAGGAAGAACAAATAAGAAAATATAAATTTAAAAAATTAAAAAAAAGGATAATGTAAAGTAAAAATAACTTATCACAAAGAATTTTTTTTAAATTACAAAAACATAAGTACGCAAATTATTTCATATAATAATTCATATTACAAGATTACTTCCACCATAGTTTAGCCTTTCAAGTAGGCAAAACGTTGTTAGGTAATATAATGTATTATGTATAATGCAAATTTTAAAAAACTTGTTTTTTGCATCCCGCGATAATTTTCTGGTGTTACAGGTTGTAAATAATAGCCCAGTTTTATTTCATTTCTATTGAACCTTTTGCGCTAAAGTGTAAAGTAGAATTTTTCAACAATTTCCTTCCCGATCAAGAAGATTTTCCGTCAGAGGAGGATTTACCCTATTCTTCTAAAAAAGTGTAAGCATAATTTTTGTATAATCCAATAATTAATCGGGTAAAACTGAATTTTTAAAAAGTGACACAACTCCCGGCATTTTGTAAAGTTTAAACACAACCAAAAGAGTGGCTAACTTAATTAATTGAAGTAATTACCAGTAAATTGATATTAAGTTAAAAGGTAAGCAAGATGAAACAAACAAGAAGAATTTAAGAGCTTTTTTGACTGATTTTTTGAAATCTCATTCGATGATATTTCATGGCGTTTTTTGGACGAAAGTTGTATCACAGTATTACTTACTATCTAAGTCAATTCTGACTCTTTGGATGTTATGTGCAGATAGGTTTTTAATATTAATGAAAAAAAAAAATTCGAGTGTAAACAGTGATTCCGCTTCGGGCTAGTTTGGCAGCTTGGATAGACGAAAAAATGTATTGGAAAGAAACTTTGGGTTTACACTACAACAAAATTATACATACAAAACGGCAATAATTATCTGGGTAATCATTTTAAGCCATCGTCCGGAGCAATATGTGAGATGTAGGCTGGGATGTAATACAAAATAAATTTCTTAGCTATAATGGGAAAAAATCAAGGACTTCAGTAAATAACACAATAACACATCCTATTGGTTATGTTATACAGCAATGTGCTGTTGGATATTCGCAATATAAATAATATTTTCGAAAAAGAAAAAATAGAATAGCGGACAAAAGAAAACAACTTTTATTCTATGTCTGTTCTGTTTTTGTGTTATATTGATTTGTCTGCATATTTAATTGATTCATAAATAAATATTTTGTATGAGTGGTGATTGATTAACTTTATCTGGCCCGGCTGTTCTCGCTTTTTCTTTTTTAAAGTTTTTTTTAATCAATTAATGACGAAATCGTAAAACAACTTTTCTGGTTCGCTCTTTTTTTAGGAGCTATTTTTATTATCCGATAAATAATAATGCATGAAAAATTATGGAAACTTTGGGACGCAAACGCCAATAAAAATAAACGTGTGAATTTTTTTTTTCACTCTGGCCCAGTTATGCAAAGTTTTTTAATATTGATTAACAGTCTTTCCTCGCTTGATCAGATTGTTTGAAGAAGATGACAAAAAGAAAGTGTTGCATGTAGAACTTTGGAACAGTGTAAAAATGGCGAAAATTGTAAATACAAAATGACAACAATTGTGTTGGTAATAATTGTAATTCGTCGCCCGGAGGGGATAAGTTGGGTGTAGTTGGACCGGGAGGTAGTACAAAATAAAATATATTAGCTATTATGGAAGAAACATTCAAGGGCTTAAATATTTAACAATATACAATTTGATATTCTCAATATAAACACTATTTTTCACGTAGAAAAAAATGTTTTGATTCAAAAACGCTTGAGTAAACAGTGGTTTCTGGTTCGGACTGCAGTAGGATCTGTTTTTATTATCCCTTGAATGAAATTGGCAAAAAAAAAATGATGTAGAAAGAAACATTTATACTACTATATAAATTACCATTTGAAAATCAAATAAAAAAGCACAGCGAACAAAAGAAAATAAACTTTTATGCTATGTTTTACTTGTGCGTTATACCGAATTTGTTTCATATTCAAACTGACTTTTAAGTAAGTATTTTGTATCTGTGGCGATCGATTTACTTCATCTGGTCCGCCTCTTCTCGCTTTGTCAAAATATTAATATTTTAAAAATAAATATTCTCCCTTGACTTCACATTCTTCCCTGTCTTTTCTAAAATTGTTTTTAATTATCGTAAAACGAGACTCTGTTAACTAAATGAAAACAAATATGATTTATACGTAAGTAGGTTTCCATTCGTTCCATTATTGATTTAATTTGACAAGTTGTTTAGAAAATCGAAAACACTGAGCAATGTTAAAAACAATTTATCGTTTCAACCGTTATAGTTTACTATTTCTTTAATTCAAAACTACTTGCATAAACAGTGATTTCTGGTTTGGACTACTTTGGGAGATATTTTTATTATCCAGTAAATGATATTGCCAAAAATTTGTGGAAACTTTGAGACGCAAACTACAATAAAGATTAGCATTTGAAAAATATATTTCTTTTTTCAATTTGGCCCAATTATGTAAAGTTTTTTAACATCGATTAACAACTTGTCTGCTTATTCTCGCTTGATCAGATTTTTTGAAGGTGACAAAAAGAAAGTGTTGCATGTTGATCTTTGGTTGGTTTGCACTTGGAACAGTGAAAAATGGCGAAAATTGTAAATACAAAATGACAATAATTGTGTAGGTAATAGTTTTAAGTCGTCGCCCGGAGGGGATAAGTGGGGTGTAGTTGGGCCGGGAGGTCGTACAAAATGAAATATATTAGTTGTAGTGGGGGTTGTTTGGAGGGGGTTGTGGGAGTGGACTAAACGAGTGGGGATCCAGCGCGCGCCAGTACCCCTCTTGAAATGGGTTGAACTTGGTTCCTGCACCTCCACTTTTTTGTTATAGTTTCAGTTTTATTGAGTTCTGATTCAGGGGAGGAGTGTGGACAACAGGGGTGGGGAGCACTCCAAACTGCTCACCGTTTTTTGGATTTTAGTCGTGTAGCCGGGATCACCTGTGACGCATACTCACCCCTACCCTTTTTCGATTTCGAGTGATCCCTGACTTTTTCGATTTATCCCTTTTCGCCGACGGATGCTCCCGACGGCGGAGCGGACTTTTATCCGGGAAAATTTTTTTTCGTTTTTTTTTGGTCTTCTTCAAAATAAATCGAAACGTTAGTGCCTGTGCATTGATAGATCACAGAGACCGAGTGACACTTAGTGATTCTTGTGAAATGTCGTCCTCGTAGGACCCAGCCATACACACACATTCAACAGGTATGTTACAAACTTTGTTCAAATATTTCCTCCATCTTGTTTTGGAATTAAAGAATTTTTGAAAAAAAAAACAATACTGTCCCTCATGCAAATAGTTTCGGCTAGTTGATTTTCTCTCTTTTTATTTCAAACTCTTCGCATTATTTATTAACGGTATAATGAGATTTAAAGTGATTTCCGTGAAGAATATTAATTCAAAACCAGTTCTAAAAAAATAATATTTTTTTATCAACGCGTTAAAGGGTGATTTATGGGAAAATGCAATGGAAAAATTTGACATTCAAATCATTTCATACAACGCTACAACGTTGCGCAAATAATGTGTTTTCGTGTTAGAAATTCGCGCGAATACTAACAAAGCTGTTTTATCTCCGGGTACGGAAGTTGGTCGAAATTTTTCATTTTAAACAGACTTATTTTTCCCCCTTTGTCAAATATTTATACAGTTTTTGTCCTTATACGAAAAAATTTTTTGTGGTAAAATAGAAAATCGACTTCACGGGTGAACATAGTGCGTTCTTATTGTGTACAAGGGCGATTGACGGGGAAAAATCATGGCCCATTCATCGGTAAAGCCGACTTGTTGATATCATTTCGCCCTTTACCGGTTTTCACGCGAAAAGGAAAGTTATCGGCTTTTTTTTAGATATAAATATTTTTTTATATATAGATTTATTAACTCGAGTGGCGCCGAGATTTCGCGATCTTGAGACAAATTCGGCTGTCAAATTTGAACTTTATTCGCGTCTTTTATAAATTTGGAATTTTTTTATTTCATTTGAAAGATAAATTTTAAGTTTTATCGTTTCCATTTCTTTTGAGTGTTTTTTCTTCTCTTTTTATCTTTGTGTCATTTTATATAATATTTAAAAGTAGAACAAAGGCGAAGTACAAAAAATGTAATCTGCTTTCTATCGGGTTAAAGTTTACATGACAAATTTAGTGTTTTTTGGAGTTTGCTTTGCTTAAAAACAAAAGCATCCGGCATGAGAAGCACATGGCACCGGGTCGTAGTAGCCACGAGCTTTCGGATTCGCCGGGTCTGGAGGCGGCTGACGGCCGGCGTCCCATTCATTCCCGACGGTGCGAACTCGTTGACGATCTCCGTCGGGTTCATTGCCTCAAAGATCGCCAATTATCCTCGGCAATCTCCCTTCCTGTATACGAGATGCGGTGCGATCCGAATTTTGCGATAAGGTGCCCCAATATTTTTCGATTCGCGAGGAGGGGAGGCAACAAAAAATCCATTATCACGCGGTATTTGCCGCGACTTCTTTTTGCCGGATTTTTTCCCCCTCGGCTCTTATCAACGGTTTTTAATTTTTCCCCGGATAATTTCAATTTCTGAAAAGATCCCTTTCTCTTTTAGATACTCAAGCACGCGCACACATACAAACATAATTTTTTTTTCTATGTCGACCCACTTCGACCTTATCTACAAATCCAAATCTTCACTTCGAGTAAATATTATTCAACATTTTAACAAAATCTGATGGTTGAATTATAACTCTTTCCATTATAAATATTTTGACTTATGTCACATTACCGTTAAAACCATGAAATCTTCAAAAAGAAAACAAATATTTGGATCATTCCAGCAAGCCCCAAACAATAAATAACATTTCATATCTGAAATTTAAGAAATAATAAAATTCAAAAGTCTTAGCTTTAAAAAAAACTCGGATAGTTGTGTTTGCACGGGTTTTCACGTGTTTACGATCTTGTGTTGTGAAATCGGACCGATCCGTTTATAACTTGACGCGAAAACAGCCAACTTCGCCTTAAACGTAAGAGAGAGTTTAGATATTTTTTTCTCTTTTTTAAAAAATAATTTCAGTATAAATCTTAAATCTCATGACCTTGTTAGCTATAATAACAGGTTGCGATACCGTGAAAAAATGATTTAGTCGCTTCAATTTTATATCCAATATAAAAAAAAAGACCTTAACACCAAACAAAACTAGTCAAAAATGGGCTATTACGACAAAAAAAATATATATACGGAAAATAAAACCTATACATGAAATTTAACAACAAAATTGACTTTTGGCCAGAAGGCATCTAAATCGTTCTATCTATTTATATGATAGTCTTATCATATAAAATTTTTTTTAAACCTAATATTAACAAATGTCAAAAGAGGGAAATTTTTCTGTGATGACCTTATTAAATTATAATCAGAATAGTTTGATAAACTGGTACTTTTTGCATAACCCAACCTTGCCTATAATTAAATAACAAGAGAGTGTTTAAAATAAATATTTGTACTAGCAATTAAAGGAAAGTTTGTAAAATCGAATGTTTCGGACATTTTTTGTTACATTTATGACCGTCAAATCGTCCATGATATTTAACTACAAACGACAAAAAGAAACCTTAAACTATATTTATTATTTGGTTCAATCGAAATTTACATTCAATATGATCCTCTTGAAAAAAAAAAATCAATAAATTATCATTTTCAATATAAATCTATAGAGCAATGACCTTGTTGATTATAATAACAATAAGTTTGACACGGTGATTTTTTTTATAGACATCAACCTTGCATAACATTAATACTGTCAATAGTAATAGATTGTAGCCTTAGATAAATATAACAAAATATTAGTATTATTTTTTTTTTTTGTTTAAACAGCGTTAGTTATTATTATTATAATAAAAACTTAAGCCTTATAAGAATTTTATAAAAGTTATGATTTCAATGGATAAAAATTAAACAAAAATTAAGAGAAGGAAAAACTCTTTATCTAAACACTCAAATGTTTTTTCGCCCTGTTCAGAAAAACCCACAGATTATTTGATTAACGTGTAAATATTACAGACGTTAATGCAACGACATGAACAATTCTTTATAATAATTTTATTTATTTATTTATTTATTTGCTTAGAACTGTTATTAACAAGGGGGTCGTAACGTTCGTGACGAGGTTTTTCCTGTGCACTGTTCAAAACTTTCTCTTTCGTTGGTGTATTTCCTATACGCGGTTTTTTTTTATTGAATCGAATCGTATAGCTGGCCGGTTCAATTTCATCGTGATATTAAATATTTTAACGATTTTGAAAATAAAGAACAAAAATAAAGAGATAAAACTTCTTTTTTTTTCTAAAGATTTCCGACGATGAAGTATCGGTTTGGGTTTTTTTTCGAAATTTGTTTTTTTTTTTAGGAATTTTTTTCCACTTCTTCAGTGCAATTGGTAAATAATTATACAGGCTGATTTATATCGAACGAGGCTCGGATTTTGGGCAACGATTAATAAACACTTATGAATAAAATGCGAAAAACCGCTATCTCCTTGATAAAATTGAGAATGGCAAAAAAATTATTTAACCTAAATCCTTATCGAACATTTCGCCAGATTTTTCGATCGCAGCAGTAATAATTACACTCGGGCTATTTTAGCGAATTTTTCCCCTCTCTCTCTTCCCATTTTAGAGTTTGTTCAAACAGATCGGATTTTACTAGTTGAACACTCAGTGCTTCCTGTTTAAATCCAAAAAACGCTGTCAGTATCAATAACCTCGCCGACTGAGTGGAAAAACAAACGTATAATTTCCGTAAGTAACCGATAATTTCTTTTAGAAAAGAATATACTCTATTTAAATTTCTTTTACAATTAAAACAGAAGTATAAGGATGAAAATATAAAACATATTTTACCCTGGATGCTCAATGTTTTCTCAATTCAATATTCATAATCACATATCGCCATATTTGTGAAAAAAATCCACTGGATAATTGCCAAATTTTCATTATAGCAGTATCGTCGAATATATGAATGTTAATAATTATTAAGAAATCGTGAGATGCGGTCTAGTGTGATGTAGGATTCGGAAAAGCGTTTTCTTTATCGTGCCAGCGTTTCGATCTTTATTGGGATCATCTTCAGGCTCGAAGTGTTTGTCTTCTGTGTGATTGTGCCATTCTTGCGTGTCGTGTTGAGAGTGCTGAAGATGATCTCGGTTAAGTTTGAAACGCTGGCACGATAAAGTAAATGTTTTTCGCATCTAAGGATTTCTGAATAATTATCGACAAACGGTCACTAATCACCGCGCAAAAATATTAATAATATTTTTTTATCTCACCCAAGACCTTAGAAAGGATAATTAATTATTTGAAAGATGTAACTTGGATTAATTTCCTACGAAATCGTAAATGGATAAATAATATTGATAGTATTTTAAAATTTTGTTAACAAAATTACAGCAACAAAATACTCTTAAGCCCTCTACATTGTTCGAAAAGAATAATTAATTATTTTTACAAAACAATTTCCTTATTTAAAGCTTCATCTTTTTGTGTGGCGATTAGTGATCCTTAATCGATCATTATTGAGAAATCGTGAGAGGCCGTTTGGTGTGATGTAGGTTTAAGAAAAACATTTTCTTTATCGTGCCAACGTTTCGGTTTTTATTAAGATCAGCTTCAGGTCTCAAAGTGTTTATCTTCTGTGCAATTTCAGCACGACATGCAAGAATGGCCCAATTACACAGAAGACAAAACACTTTGAAACCTGAAGCTGATCTTAATAAAAACCGAAACGTTGGCACGTTAAAGAAAACGTTTTTCTTAAACTTACATCACACGGGACGGCATCTCACGATTTCTGAATAATTCATCTTTTTATTGTTGAAAATTTATATTTTTGTCTTGTAAGAAACATCGGATGAATGAATTTAGTTTTACGAAATTATTGATCAAAGTCAAACTCAAGTTTTGTTAATGTTTTTTTTTTTTTTTTTCTTAAAAAAATTAATGAAAGTATCCGACTTCCTGACAAAGGGCACCATTTTGTTAAGTTTTCTCTAGAAATATCTTTTCTTTAAAAATACTTTTAAAATGAACGAAACACATGAAAAAAAAGCCAAACGTGTCGCATTATAATTATATAAAATACAACAATAAAGACTCGCAATTTGTATTTGACTCTTCTGCCCCCGTTGCAAAAAAAAGCCCCCTCGACGTTTTCGCATCTTGCATAATTAACGTTACAATACTTCTCGTATGCAATTACACTTAAAAAAAACAACAGCCAGGACGTTTTTCCCGTCAATTAGTGCGTTTCTCGGTACATTCCGTGTCGTAATTATAAAACCGTATCTTTCCTCGAATTCGTTGGATTTTAGTGTTGTGCTAATATTCGCGAGTATCCGCCTATGTTATAACACCTCTGGAGAAATAAGCTTGTCTTTTATTTATGACGGGACATAATAAAAAAAAAAAATTATGGCTTTGTACTTGGTCGTATCCGTTCATCCTGGACCTTCTCGATGTTCTTGACCATCTTTACTCATAACCTTAATTAGTGCTAATCTATCCAATCGTTAGGTTTTTAATAATATTAAAATAACGTATCACTGAGGATGACAAAAGACCGAAACGCGTCTGAAATATCAAAACATTGCGACCAGGATAATGGTAAACGATCTGCCTACGCGCACATCACCCCACCAATTAGTAATAATTATGTAAAGATCAACCAACTTTTATACAAAGGCTTTTATCTCGTCTGGGATAGTAAATTAAAAATTATCAAATAAATAACTAATTCGTATTTGTTTACGTTAAATTCGCTATCCGTATTCAAAATCTTAATATTACTAGTAAAAGTAATAAATGATCAGCATTGAATGATGCAAAACAGGACCAGTACAATTTATAATAATGGTAGAAATTTGTAGATTGGTCGTTGATAAACAGTTTTGGCCTGCCTGACGCCCTTATGGTGCCGTTTTACAAATCGGCTTCTCGTCTTCATCGGTGGGTCAGATGATTATAAACGACCGATATAGTGAATTTGTCACCCCACATACTTTAAGAAGATATTTATTAGTTTTATTTGTGTTTTGTTTCTTTGTACTTGTATCTTAAAAATGGGTGAAAACGTTCGAAAATAGTCTGTAGTTTATATATTTTATTTGCCAATTAAAGTAGGATGTGCAAAAATTGTTGTCTCAAACAATTTGCTGTTCATTGACGGTTAGATAAAAAAAATTAATAGCCGGTTGTTAAGTTATTTTCCATCACGTATTATATTTTTTCCCAATCGATAATCGGCCTCTATGATTACACTGATTGAAGAAATGTATTGGATGTGACGCAAAAATTGCGGGCCGATAAAGAAACGCAAGTTGACGCCTTGGCGACTCAAATGTCGGTTGTGGTCCGTCCGGAAAAAAAATTCGCTCGCGAATTCTTAACGGTTGATAATGGTTTATATCCGACCACAAATCCGCGGATTATGGGTTGCGAATCCTCCCATTTAAACGGGAGTGGGCGTGTGTGAACCCCTTTTCTCCAAATGCGGTTTCGGTTTGGAATAGGGAAAAAACGGCTGAAAGTAACTCTCACGGTAGCCTCGAGGTAAACTGTTATTATCTTTCCGCGTGCAAATTGCTCCCGGGCCCGGATGAAGGTTTCCTATAAACCAGTTTCCCGATGCAAAACACTCCATGATACCCGTGGACCGTCGGTAACATGCCCAGGGACCATCAACACCTTTTAAAAGCCTTCACTGCCCTATTGCATACATTATCCGAGCCGTGAGGCTTAAAATTCCGTCGAGATTCCCCGTCATCCACGCTTATTACCTCTTTAAAGCTTTCCATTTCAGAATCAATGGAACAGTTTAAATTTAAATTTTAAAAACTTCTTTTGTTGGAAATAGCCTTTTTTGAACAACAAATGTAGAAATTTAGACATGCCAAATTGGTTCAAATCCACACACTAACCTCGTATGGGTTTTGTTCACAAAATGACGTGAAATGTACAACTAGAAGGCGGGCTCGGTGATTATCAGCTCTTGCTTTGAAATTACAGATCAGACCGCGAAGAACAGTTGAAATCCTTAGTCGCAATTTAAAAGGATTAGCTGGAAAGAGTTTCTTTTATTGTCTAACATGTTTCAATTTTAACCGACAATTATAATTGAGAAAAAGCACAAAAATTACTAAACCTTGTATTAAACCTTGTTAGCTTATTACTAAAATCGAAATTTAAACCACCTTTTAATTAATCTTATGTAATTACTTATTTACTAAAAAAGTAAATTGTTACTAATTCTTATATAAAATCTTATTAAAAATTGTTTTGTGTTTGTTTTTTTACAATGGTTCTCAGGAAAACTCTCAAAAATGTTAAAAATGTAACATGTTTCAATTTCAACCGACAACTATAGTTGAGAAAAAGCACAAAAATTACTAAACCTTGTATTAAACCTTATTAGTTTATTACTAAAATCGACATTTAAACAACCTTATAATTAATCTTATGTAATTAATTATTTAAAAATCGTCGGGCGGTCTGGTGTGATATAAGTTTCAGAAAAACCTTTTCTTTACCGTGCCGACGTTTCGATCTTTATTGAGATCATCTTCAGGGCCTGGGATGGTCTTTTCCTGTCTGGCCTTATCACCACAAAGAAGCCGACCCCTTATACAGAAATGTGTCTTTTTTTTATACCAAATTCCTTCCCCCAGGAAAAGTTTAATAAGTACAACTGTTTGGGCGTTGAAACGGCGCGCATCGCTTTAAGCTCAACGTCCCGGGTTCGAATCCAACCGCCCTGAATTCGACCCTAACATGATGAAGTACGTTAATAGGGCTTTTCTTAAAAAAACAGAAATAAATGAAAACCCACACCCCAAGGGTTTATATAACCTGCTCGTTAAGACTATAAAGAAAAAGGAAGAAGAGATTTTTTTTAATTTCAATTCATTCATTTTATATATCTACTTTTCTATTACTCTCTTTCTTTTTTCTCAATATTTATTTTTTTGCAGTTTTTCTATTTCACTATCTCTCTCTCTCTCTCTCTCTCTCTCTCTCTCTCTCTCTCTCTCTCTCTC
>CM077102.1:10411546-10424082 GCA_039619505.1 Cimex hemipterus
CTCTCTCTCTCTCTCTCTCTCTCTCTCTCTCTCTCTCTCTCTCTCTCACCACTCTCACCACTCTCACCTTTTCTCCCTCACTCAATCATTCATTTTCTCATTAGGTTTTAAAATAAATCGAAAAATACAAATATACAGTGTGATTTAGCCTAATATTAATCTGTGGTGTTTAGACTCTGAAGATGATCCCAGCAAAGATCGAAACGTTAAAAAACGGAAAGAAAATGCTTCTCTGAAGCCAACATTACACCAGACCGCATCTCACGATTTCTGAATAATTATCGATTAACGGTCACTAATCACCACACACTTATGGAATTATTTGTATTTACTAAAAAATAGATAAATACTAATTCTTTATATAAAATCTTGATAATAATTTTGTAAGAACAACCCAAAAATTTTCAAAGAGCACAAAACCACTATTATTTATTATAACAGCGTCTATTAATAGTTTAATAATTAAAAAATATCCCTCGATATTTAACTATAAATACTCAACACAATAGCAAAAAAAAAATATTATAAATTATACACCGTTAAACATTGCATCAAAAATGTGAAATCCGACAAATCGCCTGCTGGTTTTTGAGCATTTTTCAGACTTTCGATAATCTTGGATCATCCAGCTCAACCAAACGGGTTTCAAGCTGATCAGAGGTGAACGTTGTAAATAGAAAAAATTTAGTTTATTAATTGCATTCTTTATTGGCTAACTGGTATTTGATTAGGTTGAAGTAATCGACGTTCGAGTATTGCGAACTGGCTTAATCGCGAACCACTTTGTAAAGGTTTTTTTTTGTGAATTTAATAAATTTTAAATCGAAGAGTAACTGAACAGGCAATATTTTGTAGACTTATAATAAAAAAATAAGTTATATTTAGACGTCTGGGGTAATTATTTTTGGATAGATTTTAATTAAAGTTATTGTTCGTTGTGTTGTTTTGCTTATTTTGTTTTTGTTTGTTGGTTCATTTTCTTCCATAAATTTTAATGTGCCGAGCCTACATTCGATGTTTGTTACATTTCCACGGTCAGAATTAATATATTCACATGCGGAATGCGCAAGCCGCAGACCGTTATGGATTTGACTTTTATATTTCCAAATTATGGTAATAACTAGGAGACAACTGTGACTGACCTCGGTCCTGCGTGATCGTTTGTCCTGGGCTGGATCCTGAAGGGATTCCCTATCGTAAGGAAAGAGGATTTTCTTGACTGGTGTTGCAAACTTTTTAGGAAAAAAAATATATTTAAAAGTTTATATAAAATCAAAATGTCTCAATCTTCGGCTCCGGTTACAATCCTAGATATTGGGTTAAATCAATTTTAAAATTCATTGGAAACCATTACACAAAGTGCTTCGACGGTTTTGAAAAAAAAAATAAATAAAAATAACATTCCATCGATTTCTAAAACCACACCCATACTTGCCTACACTTTAATGAAGCAGGATTTCTCTTGTTTGCAAATATATTGCAAAATGCAGTCGATTTCGTAAAAATGCATTATCGCGGAAAAATAAATCGATGGAACTACACATGGGTGTGAAAATACGACCCGAGTTACAACAATCCTGAAATCCGTCTTTTGTCATTAATAGCGAACATTTGTTTAAAAAAATTTCAAAACCCAGCAACCCTCTAAACTTTAATATCTAATTAAAATTAATTAAATCAAATAGATTACAAGTCATTTGAAAAATGGCAAAATGGGAGGGAAAATCCAAAAGGTGGGGTTGAGATGGGGAGTTGGTGTCCGAGTGGATCCAAGTCACGACAGCTCAAGTGGTAGAGCAGCGGCGTATCAAGCCGAACGTCGTGGGTTCGAATCCCGAATTTTTTATCTCAACTAAAAAGCTTAATTAATTTAAAATTTAAATAAATAATAGTATTGATGTTTTTGCAAACAAGTAGTCTTGCTTGATAAATTAATCAATTTGACGATAAATTTTATTGAAAAGATTGATACATAATTTATAAACAATTTGTACGTTTAAATTTCTATTTCAATTGGCAGTAGCTAAACGAGAAATCTATCCCTTACCAGTAATAGAATAGCATCCTGTTGTCTGATATTTCCAGCTTTCTAATAATCATATGTCATGTATTTTGTTAAATGTTATGTCATAAACAAGCTAAAATTAAAATGGGATTGCGTAATAACAAGAAAACGTTATTTTATTTATTTAAAAATGTGTTGTAAAAAAGAGATGAGGTTTAGAGATACACTTCAATCCATGAATCATCGTTATGGAATGATGATGGTTATGGAAAAGACATGTGTGAGTAATATATATTTTAAACAATTTCTAGTATGCTATTTCTATAATATGACCCGAGAAAGGCAAGAATCGAAAAAGATGGATCAAACTCGGACGACTAACAATAGGCCATGCGTGGTTGACACATACTTTTATCGGGCATGTAGACAAATTGTGATTTTGTCATTCTTTGGCTCCATGTAGGGTTAAATAGGAATGCCACCCGAAATTTGAATTCTGTTTTAGCTTATTTGCGCTTCTTCGTCTGATTTTGAAGGAAACAGGAATTCATTGCACACAGAGATAGGCGTTTCTTTATTTTTTTATCCTGAAATTGGATGTATTTATTGGCATGAGATGTAGGTTTGAAAGGCGATAGTGGAGAATTTACCCTAAACTAGATTAGACTCTGTATTTAAGAATGAACGAGAATCTGAATGTGTCTAGGTTTAACAACATGCACTGGGGGCCCGGAATTATCTTCGTATAGTCAGCCCATAGGGATTAACTTCAGCTCTGGGAAGGATAAGCCATAAGTCTGACCATGGACTTCCAAACTCGAAGATAATTCTGTTCATAGTTTTGAGCTTATACAAATTAACCCAGCAACTATATCTTAACAAAATTATTAAATTAAATTTTTCCGAAAATGTAAATTAAATTTAGCATAGCTGAGCATTGAACACGAGTTAAAAATCGTACAAATCTGTGGTGTTTTGTGACCGTTAGTCAATGATTATTCGGAGATCGTGAGACGCGGTCTGGTGTGACATAGGTTTTGGAAAAAGCATTTTCTTTATCGTCCCCACGTTTCGATCATTACTGGGATCATCTTCAGGGCATGGGATTTATAAACATAGTTTAACTTTTAAAAAATACATGTAGGATGTGAAAAAATATATTTCTACAATGCTAGAAAATTTGAGATTAAAATTAATAATAAAATATAATTTATATAATGCTAGGCAATTTTAAATGAAAAATAATAATAAAAAATAATTTGTACAATGCTAGAAAATTTTAAATTAAAAAACGAACGTATCAATGCTCGAAATTTTAGATTAAAAAAACGAACTTATACAATGCTACAAAATTTTGGATTTCAAAAAATCATTGTATAAATTCATGTTTATTATTCTAAAATTTTCTAGCAATGTATAAGTTCAGTTTTTTAATCTAAAATTTGCTAGCATTGTATAAGTTCAATTTTTAGATCTTAAATTAATTATATTAAACAAAAGTAATGAAATTAGAAAAATTAGATTAAAAAATGAATGTATACAATGCTTTTTTGAAATCTAAAATTTCTAGCATTGTAAATTCATTTTTTGAGCTAATTTTCTAGCATTGTATAAATTCATTTTTTCACATTCTATTTATCAAATTGAGAAATATTTGTAAATCCCAGGCCTTGAAGATGATCTCAATAAAGCTCGAAACGTGGCTCGATAAAGAGCTTTTTCTAAAATCTACGTCAGAGCAGACCGCATCTCACGATCTCCGAATAATCATCGTAAAATCCTTGATTCCATGGCTAAGCAGTTATATAGTTTTATTGTAATAGTCTAATAGCGATAAATTACTATGACGGAAAATGTGGGAAAATGGAAAAAATGCGTTCTTTTGTATTTTCATGCTGGCTAACAATGGAAGCCACTGAATAGTAGTGTTTTAAATATACTAAAATAAAATATAAAGTAAATATAATTTAAGTTGAGATAATTGTATAAGTGGTGTTTGCTAGGAATCGATAGTGATTTATACTGTGTACTATTTTTGTTATTGTCTATAAATATAGCATTTCATTTATTTTTTTTTTCGATTTCAAATAAGCAGAAGCCGGTTGACAAATTGATGTCTGGTAGAAACGAGCCGGATTATTCATAGGCCGGTTGAGCCGTTCATCCGTGTCTTAATTCACACAAAAGCCCCCGTTGGACGTTTAGGAGGTAAATTGGTACTTTTCAACGTGGGACTTGATAATTATACAGGGTGCCTCTGATATATCGACGGGCAGGCCCCTCCCTGCCACCTTCTCTCACAGTTCTTCAGCTCCGAGATTATCAGGGAGGATGATCGTCCGGACGACGTCGAGAAACCGTGGATCTCCGGGAAAACCTTTCCCATTCCGTCCATCCGGCGGATGCTGGCACAATCGAAAAAACTCCGACAAATATTACGAGGTTTTTCTTTTTTTTTTTTTATCAATCGGTCTAATTTTTTTTTTTTTTTTTTTAAGCTGAAATCTTCAACTTTAGAAAATTAATTTTTACGGCCTGTTACATCCCAGTTGTAACGCTTTTACTTTAATTATTCCTTAGCTTTAAAAAAAAAAAGATAGTTACGCTACTCAACTTGAATGGCTCACAAATCACATCATATGAGACGTTAAGGTCTGTTAGTTCAGATGCGGTTTAATTTTAAGTGAAAACGTATAAACAATTGTCAGAAAGGAAGTAAATGTTTTTTATTACTGGAAACATGTTTATTCCAAAAACCAAATTGTTTCCTTTCCTTTTACAAAAACAGAACGTGAAAATCTATGATCGATCATTATACAATACAGTAAGGTAATAATAAACCTCACACAAGACACAAAATCTAAATAAATTATACGAAAAAATGTAGATTATATTCTAGACTTTTTTTTTTGACTATTGAGAGGAAAATAAGTTTTTTTCTATTCTTGACGTATATTCGTTTTGGTATAATTTTAAAAATCGTGTTGGTGGGAGAGGAGGGAAAAATGGGCACGGCAAAAACCAAGGCTGATGGTAAAGTCCGTATTCGCGCAAACAATATAATTTTACTAAAAAACACATTTGTCTACTCTTTTTTTTTATTATTATTTTTTTACACTACAAATTTTTTAACGATCGGTGTTCCGCCAAATTTCTGAATCCCTAATAAGCAGTTAATTTGCGTGAAATATTTTTATGGGCAGATTAGCTGGTATTTTTACCCGATATCGAAACAGATTTTTTTTAAAATCTAAACTCAAATTTTCTGGTTATCATACAATTCGAAGCGTTTCGAATCGGAGATTTATACACTTTTAAAGAAAAATAATTGGATTTATCGTTTTAGTTTCAACAAGAAAATTTGACAGAACTTGTTTTTCATAAAGTTAAAATTCCTTGCTGGACGTAAAATTAATCAAGGCTTTTTAATTATTCATCTGTCTCATTTTTATTACATTTATTACGGTATTGATGCCCGGGTGAAAAATCCGTTCTTTTTAAATTTTTCGAAATGTCTAGAAAAAATCCCCTAGGTATATTATAACTTCGTAGTTAAAAATTTAAATAAACAGCGGCGTGGAGTCAAATGATACATTTTAAGCAAGAATTAATCTGTTTGAATATTCTAAGTGTAAAAAAAAAGAATGATAGGGCTTTAAAGGATTTTTGAATTGTTTCGTAGCAGTTTTCTATCGCTCCTCTAAACTTGAACCTGTAACGTATTAAATCTTGAGCCAGTGTGTAGGATAGAGGTATCGATTCAAAGTCCTATCTGATAACCCCTATAAGGTGGAGAACCCAAGATGTCTTTATTGGTGAGCCCTTTGGATTTGCATCCCGAGATGAAATCTGTTTCTCGGAACAGGCCTAGATTTATTCATTAGCTTGTCCATAGGCTACACCTCTGAGCTGGTTTATGCCGGGTGATCGTCGTCACCATATTGCACCGTGCGACTAAGATTCTCGGTTTTCCAAGCCTTTTTTTTCGCGAGCCGGTAAACAAAACCGTTTGTCTCTGGCGGACGTCGCTGATTGGCCTCTCACTTTAAAATGTACAATTAAGTTTTTAAAGTATCATTTAACGTGAGATCGTGCTCTGCGTTATCTCTTGGACAAGTCTAGACATTCTTGGAACCCAAAGACTTTAAAACTGATCCCTCCTGTTCTATTTTTTTTATCGTTTCTATTTTTATAAAATGATGTAAATACTCAAGACTTTAGAAATTACTAGATATTGCATGAAAATATATTTTTTATCTTCGATCTTTAAAATTCGTACAAGTCTATATAAAATAATTCACCGTGCTAATGATGCATATTCAAAATATGAATTTCACAACGCGTTACTAAAACCGCTAGGAGAGGATTTTGATTTTATTTTTTTGCAATCTTTATTTTACGAGATATCGTGCCCGTGCTATTATTATTATCGCTTGGGAGAATCCGGGCAGTCATGGAACTAGAGACTTTGCAAGCTGATATGTCCTGCTCTATTTACGATTGAATGTATTTTTAAAGTATGATGTAAGTGAACCTTTTAAACAATTATTAATATAAATATTTCACTTGACATCCTTGTTTAAGATCAATTTCAAACAAATTAATTAAACATCAAGTTACATCAAAAACCAGAATATGGTTCAATACGTATTCAACGTAATCGTAAACTAATTGCATTATTATTTTTTTTTTTTTAAATACATAACATTTCCGTAGACTAATTTAAATTATGTGCCGCATATTTTTATTTTTATAGTTCAGAAAAATACAGCATAACGAGCGCATATGAACAGTTTATTTTAGAGCTTTCTACCACCGTATTTTTATTTCATCAATTTTTACACGAGCTATAAGCATCTTTTTAACACGAATATTTTAAAATACATATTAAAATATACACCATAAAAAAGGTGTCTTTATAACTTGTGAAAAAATTTTAATAAGTACAACGGTTTGGGCGTTGAAACGGCGAGCATAAGTTTAAGCTAAAGGTCCCGGGTTCGAATCCAACCGCCCTGCATTCGAACCCAACATGATGAAGTACGTTAATAGGGCTTTTCTTAACAAAATAGAAATAAAAGGAAACCGACACCCGGAGGGCTTATATAACCTCCTAATTGTAATATATGTACTCCTAAAAAATCTAAAGGAAAAGGAAAAAAATTGAAAGATTTGAATTCATACATTTTGTATATCTATTTATCTAAATTCCTATTCTCTCTTCCTCTCTTTCTTTTTTCTCAATATTTCTTTTCTTCTCTCACTATCTCAGTTTTTCTCATTCTCTCTCTCTCTCTCTCTCTCTCTCTCTCTCTCTCTCTCTCTCTCTCTCTCTCTCCCCCTCTCCCTCTCTCTCTTTTTGTGCTACTTCATTTATTTTTTATTAAATAATATTGGACAAACTTAATTTAACAAAAAACATCTGATGAATGTTATTTGAGATGATAAACCTTTTTAAATTTTGTTTCAGAGAACACATTTGCAGTACTGCTTCTCCTATTGGCACCTTCTTATGGAGCCATCAACTATTTAACCGAATATGATAAAGTGCGACTAGGTCAGGTTATTGCTGCATCATGGAGCTCTAACGATCTTACCAGTATACATTATGCAGCTGCTGCCAGTAAGTTGTTGGGTCAAAAAGTTCCCAACTCTGAGTCTGTCTGCAAATTTCTCCTTGACACAGCCAAGACTCAGTCAAACGTTGAGTCTTACTATTATGCTGCACAAGCTTGGACTACAATTGGAAATTGTAAAGGTGCCTTTCCAACAAGTGAAATTTCCAAGGTGTGTACTTCGTATTTATGTTATGTGATTGACAAGTTTATTTATTTATTTTCTCCCCCTCAGGTGTTTAATGATGTTATGCAAAAAGAAACATCGACAATTCCTGATCTTTATTATTCTGTCCTTGGAATGAAATGTCTTGGACAACAATTGAAGCATAATGCCAAAGTTGTAAAAACTGTGCAGTCAGGATTAAAGAAGGATGATAGTATTGCTAAGTATGTATTTTTGTAGTTTAGTATATGAATTGTGAGGTATGAAGAATTATATATGATGTGGTGCTATGGAAAGGCTAAAAAAAATTGGGTGATATTAAAGTGTAAATGGACTAGAATGCTGCAAAATTGGTTTTCTGACTCACTCTTGTCACATATTTATCCCCGTGGAAAAAATGGGCTTGTCACACACAAAAAATCTACTTTAATATATATTTTTTAAAATCAATTTTGTGGTCACTTTGGAATCTGCATTACATAAATAGAATAAAGAATGAATATCATCTACTGAACTACTGATATACAAAATTTAAACATCGACTAATCTGAAACATTTCAAAAAGTCACTGTGTTATACTTCCTAGATATTGGTGGATTTCATCACAACTCATAAAATAAGCTTTTTGTTATGCTTGGTAGCATGAGCAAAGTATTTTTTCAATGAGAAAAGGAAATATTACTAAAATTTATTATTTTTATCTCCACAAAAAAACCTTAATTAATTGGTCGATATTAATTGGTCAAGCGGACCATGACAACTTGTGAATTACTAAAATACTTACTTTTTCTCGCTAAATGTTTCTAAAATCAGTATGCATCCAGTGTTTGTTTAGCTCAGTAGGATATTGCATTAAAATCAATTATTTTGTGTTTTAGTATATTCAATACTATAACCTATATTTTTACAGTATTGCTTACACATTGCACATAGCCTCACAGATGAACAATGAAGGTGCATTTGCATTTGATCGGATAGAGGATGTATTAGTGCAAGCTGATGAAATTGATGGGAGATTTCTTCAGTTTGAAGGAGGGCTTTCAATAACAGGTATTTTCATCATCATTATTTTTTAAAAAGAAAGTTTTATAATATATAGATTTGCATAATTAATGGTATGGTAAAATAGCATGATTAAGTGAATGAAGTGTGTAAATTAATACGTTCAATTATGTTAAAAATAATATGCATTGCAATTCAACAACTTTTTTTATTACAGCATTAGTGATAAGTGGAATATTTAACTTGGCTGAGGCAGTTAAAAAAGCTCCATTGATAACACCACAACAGACAGTCAAATTTGCCAACTACTTTGTCTCACGCAAGTCTGTTCAGAGTGTGAAAGGAGTTCACAGCCTTATAAATGTGGTGACACTCTTGTCGCAGAACAACTTCCAGACACACGTCTCTCTCAGTATTATTGGGAATGGGGCCGTATCAGTTGAACAGCCCAAGATCTCTGTCCTTGTATGTGACCTCCTCGGCAACCCTATCACTGTCCCGATTGCAGTTACTCTAGAGCAGGCGACTAGGCTTTCAGATGGAGTTGCTGTCATCAGCAATCGACAATTTACCCAAACTTCTGAAAAGTAAATTTATTGATATTGAAAATTCATTGTTGTGCAAAACAATTTAATTTTCAAAGCAGTACGACAACTATGCCTGATTTTTTTAGGATGGTTTATTCAGTGTTACTAGTGGAACCTACGGGTGAATTGCCAGGAACCTATCGCTTGACAGTTAGTGTGACTGCCAGCGCCTCATCTAAGCTCATTGGAAACATTGCAGTTCCACTTGATGTAAAAGTAATGGCACAGGCTGTTTTCCCTGAACCACTTCTAATTGGTACTGCTGATTCTGATCAGATCACTCAGCCTAAATTCCACAAGTTTGTAGTTTTGAATTTCTAGTCGAATCAAGTTATATATCATATTGTTTTTTTTAGAGTTACTCATCCGAACAAGCTGAAGGAGGTTCTAGAAGTGGACTTTTTACAAAAGCTTGCGATGAGGTTCTCTTTAAAAGAAAAGATTACGGGAAAACCTCTCAAAGTGCATCAAGCCTTTGTCAAACTACAACACAAAAATTCTGGCCAGGAGGTAATTTTTGTTGCCGAGAAAGACACTGGTGTTATGTATAAACTTGATTTGGTAATTATTATAAATAAGATAGCATTAATTCATTCTTAATGTGTCTACATTATTTTTGTCTCATATTTTTTCTAAAAGGATATTGGATCAAAAGTAAATGAACTCGGTAAACTCTCAGGATTGTATTCTGTTGACTTGATAATTGGTGATACAATTCTCACAAATTCTTTCTCCTGGCATGTAGCTGATGTTAAGCTTAACTTGGGTACAGTTGATAAAAAAAAACCTTCTACACAGTCAATCTTCAAACCAAAACCTGAAATTCAAGTGAGATTTTTTTCTGTTTCTTTTTATCTTTGTTATTTTAATGATTATCTTGTTTTAGCATTTGTTCAGAGAACCAGAAAGAAGACCGCCAGTTTTAGTTTCTAACTTATTCACTGGCTTAGTGTTTGTTCCCCTTTTAATCCTTTTTGGATTGGTATGTATAAATGAAGTTACATTTTGTTCTATCCTAGAAAATTAGCCACAATACGTACACATTTGCATTAATATGATAATATAAGGTTTGTTACAACACACATTCACAAGTAGGTTGCCAACTTATCCATGATTTATTGACTGTGCCTGAACATTGCCCCTCCGTGGATTCTTACTCAGTTGGCCCTTTTTCCCAAGCTTGTCCAATCAGTTTCAAACTGTAGGCAGAATTTTCCTTTGTATATTTATGAATTGTGATGATTATTTTGTAATGTAATACAGATTTGGAAGATCTGAGCAATTTTGAGCAGATATTTATCAGAATCCTACCTCTACGTTACAATGTTTCCACTTGTATTTCGCATATTTGAAGAATATTGCAAATTTGAAATTTTTATTACCTTATTGAATTGTAGTATTAACGTAAACAAATTGACATAATAGAATTCTCTTGAAATAATTAGCATCTTATTTGAGGCTTCAATTTCCAAAAATTCTGCATGCAGAATTCTTTACCACTTTTCCTGAAAAATTAATTTTCCTGAAGTAGTCCAGTTGTCGAAGGAAATAAAGGGGCTTCATTTGAAACAAAAATAGTGCCAGATGCCAGTCCGTCCTCTTTATTTTATTTTGTGACTGAAATTTTTCTGGTCTATTTCCTTTCAGTCTGAATAAGTAATAAATAAGTGAATAATTTGATTGAAAAATATTGTAAGAAGAAATTATTCAATTGTTATATGTGTGGGATCTCTGACACCCATCTCGAATTGTTAATATTTTTTGAACAAATTAATTGCGCATTTAAGGTCTTTTTTAGTGAATATTACATTTTTAAGGATTTTTATTGTATATAATCTGGGCTCTAGTTACAAGTAAGAACTTTTCGAAGTTAATAAGAGTGACAATGTGGGGAAAAGTCTGTGCATGTCACTGAATATCTGTCCATATGGTCTGTTTTGGTATAAACCTATTACAAACTTGGCAGGAAATGTGATGGAATGGCTAAACTAAACCATGCATCTTCTACTTTGCCGATGGTTTGGATACATGTTGGAACGAACCTATAATTTAAGACAGCTGTGGAATAAGTTCCATATGCATAAGAATTTTTTAATTCTGATAGTAATTTGAATAGTTCAAATGAAAATGGTTGTAAAAGTGTGTTTACGTTATGTAAAAATGGAAAAAAGGAGGGAAATTGGGAAGTTAGTGTCTGAGTGAATCGAGGTCACGATAGCTCGAGTGGTAGATCAGCGGCGTATCTAGCCAAAATCGTGGCTTCGAGTCCTGCTTATGCCTTTGACTTTGTTATCTCAACTCAAAACCTTAATTAATTGTAAGATATAGAGTAGATTTTCAAAATATTTTGTTTTTGTATTTAATTATAATTTGGTTCTTTATTTATTTTTTAGTGGGCCAAACTCGGTGTCAATATTTCGAATTTCAGTTTTTCTCTGAGTACATTTGGCTTTCATGCTGGTCTTGGAGGTAAGTCCTCTTTTAAAGCAAGAATGAATTTGTGATAGTAAAGTTTTTTGTGTTTTTTTCAGCAATCTTTTGTCTCTTCGGCATGTTCTGGCTTAAGCTAAACATGTTTGAAACACTCAAATATTTATTGGTCCTTGGTCTCATCACATTTTTATCAGGGAATAAATTGTTGGCTAACATTGCATCAAACCAGAAGAGATAGAAGTTTTACATTCTTTTTTTAAATGTCAGTTCTGCTGATGTACGCAAGACTGCTTTGTTATAAATAATTTTTTTTTTTCACAGTGTGTATTTATTTAATCCTGTTAATGTTTTCTAGAACATATAAATAGAAAGGTAAATGCCTTAATCAAATAAGCTAGTTTAGTCTTATTTAAATTACCCATCTGACTTTTATAATCATAACTAACTATAACCTTCTTCCTGTGTTCAGTTTTCAAGAATTTAAATTTTATGTTTTTTTTTCTTTCTAAATCCTCAATGTTTGCTGTAAAAAAAATACAAAGACTCTCTCCAACTTTTAAACTATTTACTTTGAAGTTAAGGTAAGGAATGTTATTTAAATCTAGATTAAAAACACAAAGAAATCATGTTTAAATTGTTACTTAAATTTTTCTATACATTAAAATGAAGATTATGTAATTTATATATAATGTTGGTAGTATTTGTAGTTAATATTTTTTCATTCCTTA
>CM077102.1:10424482-10444313 GCA_039619505.1 Cimex hemipterus
TCTCTATCTCTCTCTCTCTCTCTCTCTCTCTCTCTCTCTCTCTCTCTCTATCTATCTATCTATCTCTCTCTCTCTCTATCTATCTATCTACCTATCTATCTATCTATCTCTATCTCTATCTCACCTTTCCTCCTCGCTCAATCATTCATTTTCTCATTAGGTTTTAAAATAAATCGAAAAATACAAATATACAATGTGATTTGACCTAATATATCAATGTGTGGTGGTTAGGCTCTGAAGATGATCTCAGCAAAGATCGAAACGTTGGAGCGGTAAAGAAAATGTTTTTTTAAAACCTACATCATACCAGACCGCATTTCACGATCTCCAAATAATCATTAATATATTAAAGACATTCGAGTAATTTCTTATTGTAGTAAATGCCTGAATGGGTGTAGGTTTATTTAAAATACAGCGTGCGCTCAGCTGAAATAGTTATAAAAATTTTTTAGTACATCCTGTAAACATGTATGTTATTTTTGGTATATCTATATTTTCACATACGGTGTAAACTTTTGTTGAAGGATGCAGAGCATTTCCACAAAAAAAAAATCGTTCGTTTCGAAATTGAGATTGCAGCCTTCCTCCTCGAAAAAGGTGTGATTTTAACTTTCAATCCGGCAGCGGCCATAAATCCAGTCTGCTTTCCCTCGGGCCAGAGGCCGATAAAACTTCCAAACCGCCCAATGGGCCAAAATACAAGCGGGAAATTATACACTGATGTTGTCGAGCCGGAGGAGGTAGTCGGCCACGGTAGCGGATAGTTGTGTGGGTTTTATTAGCTCGCAAATAACTAGTCACGGTCCCGGGCCAACGGTTGGACCCCCCTCGAACCATGAACACATCTCACAGACTACCGACTTGGATTATAATACATTTAATCAACTGGTGTAACGCTAATGTGCCAACTCGTCGGGAAAAGGCGGGCACGCCGGTCCACTGACAAGCGCTTTTAGCCGAAATGTTTTATTTATCACATTCGGCGTTTAAATTGTAATTAGTGCCTAATTGACCGTCTGATTGTCTACAATTTTACCATAATTTACACTCGCCTTTCGTCCCTTTTCTATTCAAATCAAGAGTAATCACACGAATTATCTCGAATATTCAATCTCTACTCAAAGCTCGATGCCTTGTTTCCTCTTCCATCGTCGAGGCATTTTAAACAGTGAATAACTTAAAATTTTAAATTATCATCGTGTCAAACTTTATAAATCCACAATTTCCTGTTTCTTATTAAAGGTGATTTTCAGATTCTTCCTTATTCATATTTACTCTGGAATAAATAATTCTTTGTATTGAGATCTGGTTAAGATTTAAAAGGTATTCTGCTGTTTGGTCTACCAATTGATGAACATGTGATGAACTGATGAAGTGATGAAGACTGGTCTTACCTTTCACCCCTTCTTTCTAGTTACTCACTGAAAATGGCGTCAGAACTAAACGCGTGCGATTGAATAGTAAATCAGGCAGAATGGATGGACCGAGCAATGTGTCGATCAGTTCATTTTCCTAGTTTTTATTTTAACTTAGCCTGTCTTCTTATCCGGGTTTTTTTGAAGACCCAAGAAATTGGCTAACTGGTTGAGACATTATTCTGCATTTCTTTGTCCATATTTTTATATATTTTTTTTTTTTTCAAATAAAGTGTGACGCTTT
Organism: Cimex hemipterus; assembly: GCA_039619505.1. NCBI lineage: Eukaryota > Metazoa > Arthropoda > Insecta > Hemiptera > Cimicidae > Cimex > Cimex hemipterus. The sequence goes on from CM077102.1 coordinate 10,426,142, forward strand.
TCAGTAGTTTTAGTTGTTCTTCATTGTTGTTTAGTTGTTCTTTATTTCTTTATTTTATTTTGCCAATTAATAAAATAAGAATCATTCTACCATAATGAAGTGTCTGACTAAGGCATTACCTCTAATAAGGCCAAACATTAAACATGGCAATCAAAACAGCGAGACTGAGCAGTCCAGTTTAGGCTGCTCGTCCATTGGAACCGAACTAGGACGGCCGTTGGGTGTGTAGGCGATTAGGACAACACTGGCGACCAGGAAAAACCTGAGGAAGGTTTTCCCTGGCTACGACCACTCTTCTTCCACCTCGCCTAGCTACAGTATGCTCAATAATCTTTCCGGACATTTTTCCGCATGTAATAGCTTAGAGAACCTTGTAAGTGTGCACACTATCCTTGTGTATGTCTAATAAATTAGTAACTAAGATAAATGTATTGTTAATATAACCCAATAACCGCTACAGTACAAATGGAATGAAAGAAATAAAGGAAAATATTCTTCATTTCTAAAGCTAAGGACATCTCTCCGATGATAGAGCGGATCACGCATATCCCAAGAGCCTGCTCCTCAACAGCACTTATCAATTTTTCGCAATCCGTCGAAATGAAAACGAAAAAGTAAGCAAAAAGGAAAGAACGGCGTTAAACAATGGTTTGATGTCACGTGGTTGACAGTCGAAGTCGAAGTAACCATTCGGCCGAATAGGACTGGAACATCCAACTTTATTTGGATCGGAAAGTGTTTCGTCCGTGCACGGCCCGACACCCAGCGAATAGGTTCTAATGGACGCGCGCTCATCCGTTTCTTCGCTTTTGGATCATCCGGTCCTATTCGGCCGTGCAATGGCCGAGCAAGTTCGACCGAAAACGACTCCAGTGGACGGACTACCAGTTGCGAATGAAAATATTTTATGACATGAATGAAAGCCGATTTCTAAGAGGTCCGTGAGATTTTTCTCGGATGATCGGAAACTAACGACTTCAGATAATTCCACAGACCTGTATCTGTATTTACAGGTCTGCGTTATAATGAACCTGTACATTGGTCGTCATCCTGGTCCGCCTAGTGTCGCTGTTTTGCTCTGCCTAACGTATTTCATTATTTTTCATTTTTTGATATTTTGCTCATTTTTAACAATAATAATAATTTGACTATAATGAAGTATATAGTAAATTCAACGTTGAGGATGAAAGGCCAGAGGCCGAGAGACTTGACAGGTACATCATTTCCTGTGCCGAATAAAAATCTCAAAAGTTATGTGTTTGCTTTAATTGAAAAATTAATCAAAATATAAGTAAAATTGTATCTAAATAAAAATAGAACTATTTTCAGCTTTCACACTTGATCGATTAATTTTTAGTTTTTCAACTTTTGGGATATCCCAAGTTTCATGTCATGGTTGATTGCGCGGTTATTTTTGAATGTTTCCAGAAGAATTGCCCCACTAAGTCAGTGATAGCGGGATAAAAAATACTCTGACTCACGCCGCCTGAGACACGTCCAACTTTGACCCCATGATAGCTAGGTCGTCGGCTAATCTTGTTATAGTGTTTTCAGATTGATTAATGAATTTTTTTTCCATGAGGTTTTTAGTTGAATTTTTGCCATGAAACCGTTGTTCATCTCATCAAAAAATGAATCACTATTTGCATTTTATTCGAATAAATTTTCTCCACTGTGGGTGGTAAGAATGAATGGATTTGTTACCGTTTTTCCACTTTGTTCCGAAACTGGTTCCTTATTAACGGGATGAATACGACGTTGCACGGAAATTGTACTGTGTCACACTTCCCTGTGCTCGGTTAACCGCGAGCGATTCTGGTCTAATTACCCAGGGGTAACAAATTGAGTTACTTCTGTTTTGTTTATTTTGTAATTACAAAGATTCGGCGTGTTAACGCCCTGGTTGTTGAATGTTGCGTATCAAATTTGTAAAAAAAAACGCTTAACAATTATTATTAACCATTTTTTAGTTTATACACCTTCGATGTTAGTGTTAGAAAAATCTTCTCTCTCTCACTCTCACTCTTTCTCTGTCACTTACTTACTCCCTCACTCTCCCCTCTTCCACTCTCCCTCTTTTTCTCTCACACTCTCTCTCTCCCACACACACACACACATACATTCTCTTACATTCTATTGAGACAGAAGTTTAATAATTTTGAAATTCATAGAGAATTGATGAAAATCATCAGATGGATGGTTTCTAGTTTCGATATTTTTTTTTTTCACTTAGATCACTTTTAATAAATCTTATCTGATGCATTAATTAAATTTAACAAATATTATTTTCCATATTAGGAGGCCGACGTTTTGGTTTGGTTATTTGAGGGCCTGGCACGTCTTTTTTGCTATCTCACGTCACCTAGTTGTTTGTATGTAGTCAGCTCTTTCAGGAGTAGATTTTTGCAGAATCACCATATAGGGATAAAGTAAGGAAAAGTAAGACTTTAAATCAAAAAAGCATGCCTGTAACGACTCAGTTATAAGGAAACCGTTTATCAGAACAGCCAAACCTGTTTGGGTGGAATTCACTTTGAGACGAGAGTGCAAATAGCGTCCTAGTTGTTCGCCGCTCCCCAAGACTTCTGAAATTTTTTTTACTAGCGTTTAAATTACTCAATAACCCGAGGTAGCCGAGACAGCGCCCGGGTAAAATTGGCGCAAACCAGTGATTGTATTTTATTTTTTATTTTTAATATAAATGATAAACGATCCCACCGAGAGGTGAGATATCGTCGGGACCGGTAGTTTATCCGTTTTGTGTTCTTGGGCCGTTCTGAACCGTGTTCCACAACAATGTACATGTCTGGTAAGACGTGTCTGCCATTTAACAATCCCATTTACATCTCTTACGGATCAGCCTCGAATAAAACCGGCCCAAGAAACAAGAAAAAGAAACACCAACAGCACTTTTTTAAATTCATTTTGTGTTCGAAAATCAATGAAAAAGCCCACTCAAAATATACGTTTGGTTCGGCTAAAGGAAACAAACGAGCTCGAACCTAGATGACCTGGGTTGTTCAACTTCTTCAGTTTCCTCCTGAATTCATTTCCAACCGTTTGCCCCAAATTATGCGATTGTAATAAATTATGTGATATTTATAAGAAAGTTTGCTGACTGCCTAATGGTTTATGCGAATTCGGGAGCGTGTTTTCTCCGCTCGAGGACATTGACATTAGTTCACTTCCTTTGTCATCTTACACATTGCTCATGCAACCTTTGTCTATAACGGAATTCAGTGATTATTGGAAATATTGACCGTTGATCTGTCTCGACAACTTGTTATGTTTTACAATCACTGTACTACCAACTAACATACTACATAATAAAATAAATTAGTTGGTGCATGATATGTAAAAAAATGATCACAAATTAGGCCCATTAGAAATAAATGTCTCAACTCCATCGTCGAAATTTCTAAGAACACAAAAGACAGGACTTTAAAACTTAAAGTACCTAAGTTATTTAATCCATACATTAATTATTCTTTAACTATTGAAATGAAAAATTAGTGTCATGAGCGGGATTCGAACCCACGACCTTCCGCTCAATACTTCCCTACTCTAACGACGTGACCTATCGTGACTTCGATCCCGTCGGAAACCAACTTTCCACTTCAACCTACAACCGTTCGAATTTCCGTCACGATAGCTCAAGTGGTTAGAGCAGCGGCGTATTGAGCCGAAAGTCGTGGGTTCGAATCCCTCCCATTACACTAATTCTTCATCTCGAGCAAAAATCATAGGTAAACAATTGTCTTATTAATCTAGTCTAATTAATAAGAATACTTAATTTAACGTTAAACATGAATCTTTATTCACAATTTTAAAACCTATAGTTTCAAGTATAATAAACATAACATGAGATCATACAACAAAAGGAACAGAACCTTGATAAAAATAATAAAAACTATTTTCTTTCTAGTTGGCCTCATCCTTCATCGATCTTTAATATATCATTATAATTTCAAGTCGGACGATTTGAAAAGACCTGCAATTTAAAGGCAAAGTTTCTCTCCTATCATTTAATATTAACCTTATTTTCTTTATACCTAATCTAAGTTTTAGAGATTTGGTAATATTTCAATTTAAATCTAGAATTAATTTTTCTTCTAATTTTTGTTTCATTCATTCAAATCTACTAAATAGTAGCTAGATTAATACTTGACGAAATAAAAAATAGTATAATTGCCATGATTGTTTTAAACGATAAAAAATATTTATGGTTTTTGAAATGTTACAGAGTCGTTATTAAAGAGTTAGGTTGTAATATATTAGAACTTAATTATTGAAGAATAAGTACTTCTTTCTATCAACTTTCAATTCTTGTTTTATCCAAATGAACACTTTTTCAACTGGAATTAATTTTTTTCTTCAACTTTCCGAATTAGCTCATCTCGAGATATAATCATGGGACAGGATCGTTCGAATGTCGTAAAGCTAATTGTCCATAGTGGCGAGAAATTGTTCTTGGATGATTTCCCAGCTGGGTAATTAATAACGGCCGAGGCGCGATTTTAATTTTTCACCATAAATAATTAATGAAAACCGTCGGGATTCGGATCGATTCATCTGGGAGAGAAAATAATTTCAAGAAAGCCTGGTGTCAAAGGAAATGCGTGAAAACATGACCCGTTACGTTTCAACTTGTGACATATTTTCAAGCTCACATGTGACGAACACGCCCACATATGCCAGTATATAGTTCAAAGACCCTCCTAGCAAGTAGGGAAACGCTAGATTTTATTGGGGAGAGAGAGAGAAAAAAATTTCTCAGAAATGCCAGTTTGGTATATATAAAGCCTGAAAGGTTTATGCAAATCGATGGATTGTTATTGACTGCTTGGACTGCGGTCACTTTAAGATAAACTAAAGCCAGTGAAGGTGATCGCTTTCTCATATTTATCAGAAAAACCTTCCACTTTATATTCTCAAATGTAAAACCCTGCGTATGAAAACCGCAACTGAATAGGATTCGAGCTTCAAATTGCCTTCGCATACCGCTCAAGACGTACCGGAGGAAATGAAATATAGAAATGCCATTCCTCGAGGCGTTTTTGTGACAGCCAATTTAAGAAATCCCCAATTCGGAGGTAATTCCAAGGAGAATACAGTTAAACGGGCGAACACAATATGGTAATGTCTTCCATTAACATATGTAAATAATCGGGTTATGACGAATCTGTCTAACAGGGACACTAGTACTTCAGGTAACTTAGTAGTTCAGGACTCACGACCGAGTACGGCGGCCTGCCGCTGGCCTCAGGCCAACACCTCGCGCTAACCTCCACACCTCTGTATACAACGCGAGAAAAAATACCTGTTTTTCAACACCTAATTGACATTCTAGATTCTCAAGCCTATTACAAGGCCTCTCGCTCTTAAAACTTATTACAACAACAAAATTTGGAGGAAAGTTTCGCAATAAACACTTATCGCCGTAGAATTTCATACTTATAAGAAGAAACTAGGGACATGCGATCGATTGTTCTATGGAATGTTTGGTAATACTAAGTTAAAGATGATCAGTGTCCGATTTGACTCTAGTAACCAAGGAAAAATATTTTAAATAATCTATATAATTTAGTCAAAATATGGTTTTGTATCATTATTATATATCTATTATTATGTGTACATCAGCAGATTGGGTTTTATATGTTTGATAAGAAATAAAATTACTTGCTTGTTTATAATTAGCCTTTTAGATCCAATTAAAGCATACAGAGGTAAATTAAACAAACATAAAATAAGAAATACAAATAAGAGTAACAAGTTTTAAGTAGTAACTATGTTTGTAGATCCCAGGCCCTGAAGATGATCTCAATAAAAGATCGAAACGTCTGCACGATAAAGAAAATGTTTTTCTGAAACCTACATCACACCAGACCGCATCTCACGATATCTGAATAACTATTACTAGGACTAGTACTAATTTTAATAGTACTTTTCGAGTGCATAAATCGCATTTTTAAAGAGTTGATTAAGTTTCCTTTTTTATTAACTTCTGGCATCTTACAGTAGATTTGGTTTTATATCTTTGATAAAAAAATAATTTATTTGCTTGTTTATAATTACTCTGTTACAACAGAGAATGTTCGTTTAATACAACATAATATGTAAACTAAACAAACATAAAATAAGAGTAATATTTCATTGAAATTATATTAGATGTGTATAAGTACTTAATAATGTAGCAAAAAAAAATCAAAAGATAGGGGTATTCGTGATCTTTGTGTTAACTCTGTTAATGTCTCTTGTTACATCGAGAAAAATGACGAACTGAGCTCGATCTTGTTGGGCTATGTTAGAGGTTAGGTTGAAAATGTAGTCACTTTGCTATCCGTTAGGGCGAAAGTAACCAACGTGGCAGCCATGAATTTAACAGCTGTTTTTTTGTTTACACGTATTTTTATTTTTAAATACGCATTAATTAAATCAGACCAATAAATTTCTTTTGTTAATTTCTGACCTGTCCTTATACTCTTTAATTAAATCCAATATTCTCTAAAGTTGTAGGTTTTTGGACCTTAGGATACATGCTAGTCATGTTGGCACGTATTGAAGCGCGTCATTTGTTAGTACTTTTCGAGTGCATAGATAGCTTTTAGAAAGAGTTGATTAATTTTCCTTTTTTTTATTAACTTCTGGCATCTTGCAATTTAACACAAAAGAAAACCAAAACAAACAACAATAAGCCATGGGGAACTGATACAGCTTAATTTTTGGTTCTACCAATCGCCACGCGCAGCATTGCGGAAAAATTAACGTGTAACATGCTAAGAAAAGAAGGGGCCGTTCACGATCTTACTGGACCTTTCTCTATTCGAATTAACACGAGTTAACGTCGTACAAACATATACCACTAATATTTAATTTGTATGGAGGCTTTAATCTGAAACTTTTATACAGAACATAAAAATCATTATTCTATTTTCAAGTAAGTAGAATTTAAGTCTAAAAAACTAATTTTGAAACTAATAGAAAAATAATATGTAGAATTGATATACAAACTTAAAAAAAAAATCTAAATAATTCTATGACGTACATGAAAAACACATTTCATCCAAACTAAAGTAAACTTTCTTACTGTTAAAATAAATGCTACAAATCCTTTTAGACAGACTCTATATCTAAACTGATAAGAAGATTTTTAAATGAATGAATCAAGTTTTCATCATAATTTTTCTCAGCTCTTTTCAAAACAATGTGCTGGAAGATTAAACAATATTCGGTATAGGGGGCGTCGGCGCCCACAACGGTTTAGGCGCTGATATGGCGCTCATGACTGGAAGGTAAAGGTCCCGGGTTCGAATCCGAAATCTTTTTTTCAAAAACACCGGCACTCTGTGCGTTTATACGACCTCTGCTCTTACAAACCCTCGTAAGAAAGATATATACAAAAAATGTATAAAAAGTTACAAAAACGAAAAGACGCTTTCAGGGGGATTAGCCTGCGGTGTTTTTTGTGTCGCCTATGTCCGTTTTTCCACTTAAAAACGTACAACCCCTGCAGGTTTTATTCAATGTCTACGAAAATCAACCCTTAAAATGGTCCATTTCTTTTCTTTGCGACTACAACGACAATTTTTGGTTTAAGTTCCATAAGTGATCAAATTAACTTTTCAAACGCTTTAATTTATATATCTACGGTTTCGATTTATTATACTGTCCTATTATATGTTGGTAGCCAAAGCCCTGTAAAATTTGTGGTGGATGGGTGGAACAGTTTTTGAAAGTTCTTACCATTATTGTGGATTTCGACAGAGAAAACTCGAGTAGGCGAAAAATTGTAGAAAAAAATCTCAAAAATGTCCATTTAGGTAGTAGATATTAAAATAGCTATAAAGGATATCAACTTTGTTTTTTGCTAAGAAAAAAGAATATTTTAGTCGATCATAACATATGCAGTGAATTTCTCGAGATCAGATTTATTCGCCACTAGATTGATTCTTGTCGTGTTTTCTTCGACTATTTAAATTACCGTTCTTGAACGGTTTTCAAAACTTGAATGCGCCATTGTTCAAAAATCAATATGTAAAATCTGTAATTCAGGCTTTTCAGATTCGTTAAGTCATAAGCGTTTGTTCCTATTAAATGTACATGTATTTAAATTAATTCCTTTTTAATAAACAAAAATTCTATTTTGCATTCTACCCTTTTTTGCGGGTTGTCGGTTTTTCTTATATTTTTATTCCAGTTTTAATTGCGTTACAGATAATGAAACGAGATCGTGAACTTGAGACTGAAGAGGGGAGGCCGATGAATTCGATCTCAATAAAAGTATACGTCGTAAGAAAAAGAAAAAAGTTAAACGTTCTGAAAATCCTATTTGTTTCTATTCTAATATGAAGTTTTGACAGATAAGGAAAACTTTAAATTAGCTTACATCTAAGGAGAAAGTGTGAAGTTCGACTTCCATGAAAGTAGTGACAACTGCCCACATTTGGTTGTTAAATATTTCAGTTCCGTGTTTTGAACTGTCGGATATTTTTTATTGCTTGAAAACATTTTATGATTTTTAAGTGATTGGTCGATCAGATTGGAAATTGCCGCAGCCTCGCGAAATCTATCGCTGGGACACTCGCAGGTCGGAGGGAGAACATTTGCCTAGTTTTTTTTTTTTTTTTTTTTTTAAACCTTTTATGGAAGGTTTTCTGAATTTATGCAAAGGGAGTCGCTCAGCCCCCCCCTCTTCCGGGTAATTTATCGAAAAGGAGCGTGAGTCTTCATTCCCGTCCAGGTATTAGCCGAAAGCTACGTGACCTCAGACTACAGTCAGGTGATGAACAAACACTGAAGCTGGGACGAAAAAGCACCACGGATTAAACAGGAAACACGACCGTGACCTCCAACCTGGCAGAAATTGGAGGCCCGACAAAAACCTCCAGCGGAAATGGGAGCTTTCGTCAATTCTTTATTGCCATTGTGCCCCCTCCTTTGACTAGACCACATATAAAATATCTTCTTTTTTTTTAAATTTAAAATTAACAAAGCTTGTATTTTTCTTACTTAATTGTATATCAAGTTGATAAAAAATTGATAAAGCCCTTAAAAAAAACTATTGATTTAAGATTTAAAACATTTCTATTATTCACAAATAAATAATGGATTAATTTTCTTACAGCAATAATTCCTTGGAGTTATTGTTTATAATTCATCATTAAAATGATCATTAAGTTGGATAAACCATGTCGAATGATTCATTTTTTCTTATGTGTATGTCACTCTTAAAATTAACTATTAAAGATGAACATTTATCTTTTAATTATGACATTTGTTATATTGTTACATATCCCTCATCGGTAGTTTTATGTTTTTGATTGTTTTTTTTACATAAATGCCATTAAAATGATAAAATATTATTTTTTAATTTGTAACTGGAAGTCGATTCGGACAGAAAATTTGCAACATAATAATTTAATTTCTCATTACTCGACAATCATTAGTATTTTTTAAATGGATGAAATGTATTTTTCATTGATTTTTGTCCTGAGAAAATTCATCTACCTTGCTTTGAAAATCCAACACAAAAGCAAAAAGTTGTAAGTAAGCCTACTTCGTTCTATCTGTACCACCTTGTAACTTTTGTGTTGCTGCCAACCGAAAACGGTTCGATTTAAATAAATTATCTTTAACAGTTTTATAATACGGTCTCGAAAAATGTCGGTTGTTCGGGGGGAAAAAAATGGTTTAAAAAAAAAAAACAAATCCACACGGATCGATCAGCATATCGGAACGGTCGCGTTTGTTTTCTCGTTTAATTGGGAAAAAACGGAATCCGTGCCGTTTCGTGGCATTCGTGTCCGCTTGTTGATATTTCGAATACTTGTAAATAAAAGCCTTCCCCTTTGCTGAATTAATCAGTCAAACATTTTTTTTTCTCTTCCAATTACCTAACCTATAACTGCTTTCGGTTTATTGATTATTCATCTATAAAATAATAAAATGGGTAAATCGACATTTACAGATATTGCTGTATAAGTAAAGTATGCATTATTTATATGTTTTCGCTTTTGTTCCTAATTAAACAGTGGTGTTTTTTTATGACAATACACACAACCTTTAGTTCATCATCCCTCTTTTTTCTTTCTTTCTTTTTTCCTTCTTCTCTCTCTCTTCTTACTCTCTTCTCTTATCCCTCTTTTTTCTTTCTTTCTTTTTTCCTTCTTCTCTCTCTTCTTACTCTCTTCACTTATCCCTCTTTTTTATTTATTTCTTTTTTCCTTCTTCTCTCTCTCCTCTTACTCTGTTCTCTTATCCCTCTTTTTTCTTTCTTTCTTTTTTCCTTCTTCTCTCTCTCTCTCTCTTCTTACTCTCTTCACTTATCCCTCTTTTTTATTTCTTTCTTTTTTCCTTCTTCTCTCTCTCACCTCTTACTCTCTTCTCTTATCCCTCTTTTTTCTTTCTTTCTTTTTTCTTCTTCTCTCTCTCTCTCCTCTCTCTCCCCCTCTGTGTGTTTCACTCACTTTTGTCTCTCTATACCTCTACACATACACATCTTCTTTCTTGGGCATTATTTCATAATATAATTTTTCTTTGGGGGGAGGAGGAACGAATGGATAACAAAGATATTTTTTTTCTAAAATATTAAGGCATGTAAGTGTTATTCGGTAAGAGTTACGTGTATACAGATTGTTACAATCTGAAAATCAAAAGCTTAACGTGATTTATTTCAAGAGAACCCATCCTGAATTATTTTATATTATTAAAGCATTTATTATTATTGATACACATTGTTTATATACTCGGTCATAATATATTCGATGGGATTTGTAAATGTGTCTTTATTGGTGTGGTGATTAGTGGCAATCCGTACAAATTTCCTCAGAGTTGATTATAGTACGTTCGTCGCCAGACTTACAGTGAACCAAGGACTAAGTAATGCGACTCTTCTCTCGTAATAATTAGTGTGAAAGCGTTAAGCTAATTTGACATATTTTGAATCTGCGGCCCACTTTCCGGTTTGTTTTGTAATTTAACAGTTACACAAAACATCATTTTCAAATTTCAAAATATATTCATCGGTGTAAAATATGCGGTGGGAGACGGTGAATTAGGGGAAAAACGACAGGTTTTAGCTTGTTGATTGTCGATTGTTGGTCAATTGGAATTTTGAGGTAATTGATTTATGGATCTGACCTGAATCGTTTAAAAAATTTGGGCTACTTTTAGGTAGTTTCCTTATCTTGACAAATATTTCAACATTGAACATTGAAGGTTTGGAGGGCGTCGTCGGCCACAATGGTTTAGGCCACGGCGATCAAGGTCTCGAGTTCGAATCCAACGGCTCGACATATTCGCAAATGTTTTTTTTCTTCCTAAAACCAACGGCACCCGCGAGGGTTGATATACCCTCTGCTGTTGTGAACCCTCGTAAAAAATATTTAAAAAATAAAGATTTGTTTGGATTTAACCTGAATTTTTACCTTGATATAAAATTCAAACACAATTATTTACACTCCGAGCGATTGGGAATTTATGAGTTCCTGTTTATGTTTGGCATTGGAAAACGTTAATATAAATAACAACTTGGTTGTCTTTAGGAAAAAAGATGTGTTTTTTCTCAATCAGCGGTGCAATTCTGGTAATCATTTCAACTTGTGATTTTTTAAAGGTGAAACAATTTTTTAATATTATTTTTTGTGAATATTGATTATCAAAGCATCTCCCTAAGTTGCTTCAATGTAGTAGGAATTCGTCATGACCAGGTTCAAGTCTGAATCAATCTTATCAGAACGTGATTTTATAAATTCGTCATTATAAATAGTGTATTTTTTTCCGAAAATTATTCATCAACTTATGACTATTGTTTTTATATAATAATCTTCTGCTAGCTCGGGTTCAGTCTCCGTATAACATATGTACATCTGAAATTACACGTTATTTAAAATGGCTTCTCTTATTATCCAAGGGGAAAAAAATTGTTTTTTTTTTTTTTACAAACAGGGGCCGATGTTCCCTGTTACCACCTAAGATAATAATAATAATGACCAGGGCATTAATCCTTAGTACTTTTATAATGTAAAATTCTTCATTTCCGTCCGTTGGAAAGGGTAAATCGGCTGGAGGAAGTGCTTAGGGAAGGCACTTATCTGATATTATGCCACATTAAATAGTTCTCCCGGTTAGGTGAACGTGATCCTCTGCCCGCTCCGAATACATTTTTAACCGTTGGATCTTTTCTTTGGCGGAAATGAAGCACGAAAAAATTTCCACCGGACGACCCAAAACATCCGCGGCGACCTCGATGCACGCTCAAATAATTTCTCCCCGCCGTAAAAGGTCATGATTTAAATTTATTTTGTTTTTGTGGAAGTGAAAGTTTCAAAGGAATAAATTCTTGTCTCCAAGCCTTTATTCTGTTGGCGAGTATTGTAAACCTTTTTTCGAAACGGGCTCGGATCAATTTACAAAATTATACATTCCATTTCTCTCAATGACATCATTTGTCTTTGTGATTTCTCACATTTCGATGAGTCAAACAGTGCAGTGTCGCAATAATACAATAATGTTTGTCCCAGCTGATCACGTTATCGGCCAATACGTGATCAATACTGAGTTATTTGCAATATCGATAGAACCTACGTTTCAAAAAGTTATTTGAACCGCCCGTCCATCCATATTAGAGTACATCGCTCATAGGTAATGTAGGAACATTACAAGCGATCGAATCGAATTGTTTAAAAGTTTCTCCAGCATTGAGACGTATTCCTACTTCACAATATGGATTTCATAAAATTAGGCCTTCCCAACTGAAACAGGATTGGGATAGGACTTATAGGCCTCGTATTGATCCTTGAGGGTCTCGCTCCCCTGCCTTATCAATGCCCTCCCCTTCCTGACCTACTACCCTTATCTGAAAGCCAACAGGCTCTCATCGCTTATGCACAGACGGACCCTCAAAATCCTAAAATAGATATAAGAAATAGTTTCCTGTTATTGTTCGGACGTCCTCATTTTTATCCAAGGACTTACCTTGAAGACACAATAGGTACGACTTAAGAACAAAATAGTCCACATGAGATATGCCTTTCGCTTCCTCCATTAATGTAAATCGCCGGGTTTCTGCCGAAAAAAAAATTAGTTAGTCTGCGGCTACACGCCTAGAAATTCCCCAGGGAGAAAATAACTTCGTGGAATCTCCTGACTCACCGAGTTTTCAGCCCAATAGCCTCAATCTTTTAATTTAACCTGCCTCAGACATGGAAAGCCGTTCGATTAATAGTATATAATGGATATCCGTTAAAATGTTGTGTTGGGTTCGAGAAAAAAAGCAATTTTACATCAAATTACCTGTTAGAATATTCCAATTATGATATAAATTCCAACCAATGAAAGAATATTGGAATGATTTTGTACCTTCTCAGATGGAAATTGTTTTAAAGGAGATGCTCATTGCACAGTAGCTGTTAATTTTACACCCGCTTTTGCGATGGTTTTGTAGTCATTTCTTCGTTTAATTGACGACCGTCAGCCTTAAACGGCCGGTTCAATGATTAGTCTAATTGTAGGGCAATTGATATACAATGCTCACTTGTTAACACACACGCATCCGCTTCACCTGGGCACAATTGCTTTTTATTACTTCATCGATTGAAACGCCAACGACCCCTGGAATCGTTGCCCTGGACTCTACGGAATCGGGAGGGCAATTATCCGGATCGTGATGTCGGAGAGAGTATCTGGATTCACGGTAAATCAAACGTCGGGGGCAGAGCGCAATTGTCGAATGGAATTGGTGAACAATACTCGACAGACAATAGGGCGAGACGATTTTATTGTTGATTTCATTACATTAAATATCTGTCGTTTGATTTTATAGTCAATACTCGTCTTGCTCTCGAGGAACGATCTCTTGGACAAAAATATTACACGAGAAAGATTCCCGTAATTTTTTTGCGACATTCTTATATTAAATGGCCTTTAAAGGTTTAAGCTCGAATTGAAACCAAATTTTTTTTTTTTTGAAGTTCCGATGTGCAGATTGTATCTTAAATCATACAATTCATCATTCCAATCATCATGTTCAAAACGGCCGAGTTTCACGTTACGATAGATGTACAAACAAAAAGCAGAAAAAATAAAACAAAGACGTCAGAGGAAGCAATAAACTTGAAATAATAATAATAAATGTGTAAAAATGATCTTCATACCTCAAACCGATTTCATTTTAACTGCAGCAACAATGAAGAAGTAAGAAAGTTTAAAATGCCCTTTTGAAGCGTCCACCTTTGTCCAAAATCGAGTATTTATTCAGATTTTCATTTTTATTGTAGGTATATTCATATATTTGCCCGTATCAAGAAATTGCCCCAAAATCTTCAAATTTGCGCTAAATCAGGATTTATCCAATTATGTACCAATTACATACTTAGCGTTTCAAGGCAAAAAATATACAAAAACATGGGATGGATTTAAAGAAGTCAAATTGTTATTTTCCTGTGATAGGAGAAACATTTAGGTTAATTTTTCCTAAATTTGAATGTAAACAAGTTCATCTCATTTGTAGGCAAATTGTTTTACTAAGTTTTCATTAATTCTTACGAAGAAAAATTCTAAATCTCTAAAATACTCAACAAAGTAATCAGAAAACATTCTATACTGAGGATGACAGGCACCCACTATCCACAAACAAAGCTAGGCTTTTCTCAATTTGAAAAAACTATCTCATTTTCCTTATAAATCGACTTACTTCTCCCCTATGGCTTTTCGGATATAACGTATTAGCTCTAAAACAAAACACCTTAGCACTCCAATTTATTAAAATCATTGAAGAAAAATAATTATAATGCGCGTGGAAGGACTATGCTGAACCTCTTTTCTCTATTAGCAAACAGCTAACAAACAGAGGAAAGGTTGTACATAGATTTGCACAGAAAACTTTTCATAATGATCTGCATACTTCGTAACATCCATATGTATATAGTCCTAAAATACAAAATTATTTACTTTTAAAAGTTAACTGTAGTGGAATCAGTGATATTGATATGCTCGGTACTTAAAAAGCTATCGGACATTATTCTCTATCTAGGTGCTTACACCTAACAGTACGATAATCTATGAAATAAATAAGACGATTTTCATACTTGAAAACCTACGACAGAACCCTTACGTTAAATACATTAAATTGTAAACAGTAAATTATTAGTAAGGAGCACTTTTTCCTTGTGTTCGTACTTTTGATCAATTATTTCATGCATATGGTTTTGGTAGGGAATTTTTTTTTTTTTGTTCATTTATTTATCTGCAGTATGTATAGATGTTTTATCTACCCGTTAGCAGATTGGATTTCAATTTATGTTTGTGGCGTTACGGGCGTTGTAGAGAAAGCTGCCCGTTGGCAGCCGCTCTGGATTAATAAAATATTAATTGTTTAAGAGGTCTCCTATCCATATTCTTTCCAGACGTTTACGTGGTAACTGCGTAATTTACAAATGAAAACGTATGTAATATGATTTGAAAGATGGAAAAACCGTTGGAATGTTAATATGTGAGTGCTATTGTTTACGGAAAAAGAGGCAGAAACAATCACTCTTTAAATTTTGATTGAAAATTTTGTAAACTTTGAATATTGGAATATTTGGCTGATCTGTAAAGCTTGGCACCCGTTCGTCCAAATAGGTTTGATTTGACATGTTAAAAGTTTTGATTTTAATGGTAATTTTTGGATTGTCGGTTGAGTGGGTACTAAAGAGTTTCAAATTGTTTGTCGAGTATTGCGTGCATGGATTACTAGTTTCTATCAAATTTAAGTCCTCAATAGTTAACTTTGCAGGTTCATTGTACAAGTATAGGCTAAGACAAGTCTCACGACGGAGTGAGGCTTTGCTGGGGTTAACTGAATTTTGCAAAGTTTACTCCATTTATAAATTGTAAATGTGTTTTGTAAAAGAAAGTGAAGCTTGTGTAGATTGGGAGAGAATATTCGGAAATCGTGAGGTGCCGACGTAGGTTTCATAAAAAAGATTTTCTTTATCGTACTAACGTTTCGATCTTTACTGAGAACATCTTCAGTGCACAAATGTTTTCTGCGTATGTGTGCCATTCTTGCGTGTCATGTTGAGAGTTTATAGTTTTATTTAGTTTTTTTTTTTTTTTTTTACAAGTCTTAAAATAATGTCCAGAGCGAAATTCCATCTGCATGAGAAAATGGACCTCTGTCATAATTTGAAATGTTATCGTTGAAACAATTAATTAAATAATTCACTGGAATCTTTTGAAAATATTTATTCTGAATTGATGTATACAGGTGTATTTTAAAGACGTTCTACTCCCTAGAATGCGAACGATTTAGCACACGCGGAAGGCCTATTCTCTCTCAACCACTTTCCTCTATCAGTAAGATCGTCAAAATAACTCCTTTGCTTTACTTTAACTGCTCTGCCCGCTTCATGAATAATTCAATAATAAATTAAGTCCAATCAAATTTTTTTCTACATTTCAGAACAGAGGTTTTTTTTAACGAATCCGTTTTTCTTGAAATGAATTATCGAATTTGTGATGCTCTTAGTTGTAAGAGTCGTAGAAAGAAATAAAGCGTTACTTTTTATTATTTTTATTTTTTTTACTTGAACCGGTCCTTGGTGAAAAATTATGCAAGTAATATACGAAAGAATTGGCCTGAAGTTGATAGATAACTTGTAAATAAATAAAAAGTTAAACCGTTATGACTTTCACAATTTAAAATCAAGGCTGTGACCATTATGTGAATTTATATATATATATTTTTTTTAAATTTAATTTTTTCTTAACACATCATTTTACTGGGCATATCGTGAATCTTATCTTGGCAATGTTAACAATTAAGTATGGTAATTAAACTTTATATATCATCAAGCCGGACAGCATCTTTCTCGGGAATGCTCTAAATCACGGAACAATTAAAAAGGCTTCTTAGTAATCATTTTTCCCAAGAACACACATGAATGGGGGTTTGTAATTCAATAGCTATACAACTCTCTATTGTCTTCCGTGAAAAAAATCTCCCCGGGTATTTAATGACGTTACAGACGTTCATGCCTTGATACAATTTTCCTGCTATGCGAGTTGATTTTTCTACAGTCTAATAATCCTTGTATTTATTTTTGTTACAGGTGAGGGGAAATAAGAAATACTTCCGATATTCAACTTGTCTACTAGTTTTGTCAGTACAGATTCCGTGGTATGTTCACTTTCAAGAGGGATTCTCACTCGAGCGGAAGTCTATAAAAAGTTTGTCTACCGACCCGGGTGTGAACGGAGAGACGGTAAATATTTTATATTGGGAACCGAAATATTTTTTAAAAAATTGGACGTTAAACTTAACAATATTGTTTCGGCTCGAGCCTTAGACCCTGCACAATAAAACCGATAACACCTCCTTTTTGTTAAAATATTTATTATCCATTTTGTACACTTTATTGTTAAAACAAACACTCACAAATGTAAAACCCGTTAATAATTTATGTCATTATGCCAGATAAGCCGAACTTGCTGTTGCGAATGTTTTTAAATTGTCAACATTTCTTGTTGTAGTTTCAAAAAGTATAATTGTAATATAATAATAAGTGAAAACCTAATAAAAACGTTTAAAAAATTTCATATAATAAAACGTTGCGTGATTATGAAATAAATTTGTAAAAACCGTAATAACAATTGTTGACAGTATTATATTGATTTTAAAATGAAATAAACTACGGGATTTCAGAGAGACAGGTAGAGACCTCGAAAGATAGAGAGAGAAAGAGACCGAAAAATAGAGGTAGATAGATAGAGATAGAAAAAAGGGAGGGGAGAGAGAGAGAGAGAGAGAGAGAGAGAGAGAGAGAGAGAGACAGAGAGAGACAGACAGACAGACAGACATACAAACAGAGAAAACGAAGCGACCGAAAAAGAGAAAATAGAGTGAGAGGGGTGCGAGTGAATGGCGGAGGGAGAAGGAAAGAGAAACAAAGCGATAGAAAGAGTGATGTACTAACAGAGGGGGAGAAAGTGTGAGAGAGATAGGGAGAGACAAAGAAACAGAGATAGACATTAAGAAAGAAAGGGAGAGAAAGACAGGCTATAAATAAACGAATGAAGTTTTATCTAGAGTTTGATCAAATATAAATCTTAGAGAATGAGAGAAAACAGCTAGATAGATAGGGAGAGAGAGAGAGAGACCGAAATATATTATATATATATATATATATAT
>CM077102.1:10452248-10496485 GCA_039619505.1 Cimex hemipterus
ATAGAATAAACATAAAACAACAATGAAGACTTTCAAAATTGAAAAAAATGGACATGTTTTTACAATTCACTGGCCGACTGTGATTCAAAAAATACGAATCAATTGTCTATATAGCGCACTTATGAATCTAACTTCAAGGTCTGAATATACATACAGAATTGACTATAAAAATATTGAAAAAAGGTAAAAACTAGCTTTTTCTTGTTGCGATTGGCTGGCCGATTTATTAAAAAAAAGAAAAAAAAAAAAATGAAACACGTCCTCATAGATATCGGGCACATAGGTATTCAAATATTGAAAAAACGAGATATATTTTTTACAATAAAAAACGTGCCCTCATAAATATCGTTTAATTATACACGTCCTGTTCTTATAAAAATTTCTTATTACATAAAAAAATACCATAAACAGACAGAATTGAATATAAACATTCGGAAAGGAAAAATTGTCATTTTTCACAATTTCCAGACGTTTGATACTGAAACGTGTCCTCATAGACATCGTTTAATTACATGTGCCCTGCTCTTATGAAAATTTCTTATTACATAAAAAAGAGAATAAACCGACAGAGTGTAGATATTGAAGTAATGAAAAAAACGAAAGACTTTTTTACAATTTTCTGACATGTTATCCAACAGAATACGAAATGTGTCCTCATGTATATCACTGCCTAGCTTAAGAGTTAACATTACATAAATGAAAACATGAAAGAACAGAATATTCATTCGAGTGAGAATCGCACGTAGACATTTGAAAATATTGAATACTAGATTTTTTTCCCATAAAGACCTAACTGGTAGACTGAGAGTGTAGAGAATTGAATTCGGACATGAACTGTAAACTAGAGAATTTTTTAACAGCCAGTCTGTTCGTTGACATGTGAAAAACAGTTTTGACATAGATATTTTTAATTTTCTATTATGTTCTGCTATTATAAAACATATTACTGCGTTATAAAATATTAAAAAAACTTTGAAAAAAAAGTCTAGAATGAATCAAATACAGTAATCAGTATAAAAAAAGTCGTTTTTCGAGATTTTGAAAGGAAATAAAAAGCTTCAAAGCCGTTTAACTCTTGTTTTATGTGTTGTTCAAAGAGAAATGAATCGAGTAGGGAGAAACGTTTGAATTTGAACAGCATGTGTCCCGTTTGAACGTATCGTTAATCTGACTGTAAATATGCTGTCTTGTGTCCGGCTGAAAAAGCCCCCGCCAAGCACATGTCGCGATCGCCGTTTTTTACCCTTTAGGTAATTATTCCTTCCCTGCCTAGATATCGGGAAATTTGACCTTCCGGAGGATAGAGAGGGTTTTATTTATTGGCATTTGATTCTGACGTGTTTAAGCCGAGTAGAAAGAAGTGAAATTCGGTGCAATAAGATTTTTTGGTTGTCCGTTTTATATAACTGTCCTTCTTATTTATTTAAACTTTTTGTTGTATCTTTTGATAATAAGAAAACTGTAAAATATTTATGTATGAATCCTTTAACAACATAAAGTGCTTAACATTAGATAAGTAAGTTTTCTCCCAAGTTGAACATGGATACATGCTTACAAAAAAAAAAAAAAAATAAAAAAAAAATAAAAAAAAAAATAATAAAAAAAAAATAAATATAATTTCTTTTTAAATGAATTTTCAAATATTTATTGTCTAGCTCATTTTTCAAAAAAAATGGATTGTATTTTTAGTAACTCCATTACAGTTCGTGACCCGATTGAACAATTAATATTTTTCAATTAATTAATATTTATGAAGGGTATTGGTTGAGGTTAAAAGTGTCACGAGTGGGATTCGAACCCACGACCTTCTGCTAAATACACTGCCAAAGAGCATAAGGACAGAATTAACAAATTCACAAAAGAAATGTATGGTCTGATTTAATTAATCCGTATTTGAGAATGAAAATACCTGTAAGCAAAAAACAGCTGTTACATTTATGGCTGCCATGTTGGTTACCTACGCCCCAACGGATAGTAATGGGACTAGTTTTCGACAACGTCGAACTTTTTTCAATTTATTAATCTTCATGTATGGTATTGAGATGAAAAAAAGTCAGTGCCACGAGCGGGATTCGAACCCACGACCCTCGGCTACCACTTGAGCTATCGTAACTTCGATCGGTTCGGACACAAACATCGCATATGTCGCCGAGAATCGAATCATGATAACACGGCATTTAAAAATTGGCAAAAAAGAGGGAAAATTCGAGAGGTAAGGTTGAGATGGAAATTTGAATGATGAAATGAAATTTGTTTAGGTGAAGATCGTGCGTTCGAATCCCGCTCGTCGCACTAGCTTTTGTTACACTTTATATTATACTCTAGAAAGAACTTTTTTATCTCAATCAATACCTTACATAAAGATTAATTAATTGAAAAAAGTTAGATGTTAGGCCGAAAATGTAGTCACGTTGCTATCCGTCTGGGCATAGGTAACCAACATGGTAGCCATAAATTAACAGCTGTTTTTTCCTTACATTTATGTTTATTCTCAATTATGTGTTATTATGCGTTAATTAGTCAGACCTATACATTTCTTTTGTTAATTTCTGTCCTGTCCTTATATTCTTTAGCGGTGTATTTAGCCGAAGGTCTTGGGTACAAATCTCTGACGTTTTTATCTTAACCAACACATTTCGTACATATTTTTAATTTTCTTCTTCATTATAAAAACTCCACCCTTTCTGTACTACTTCCGTAATATTTTTCGACAACAGTATTTAAGTTTTTTTTCTCTTATTACAAAATAGTTATCGAAATAATTACTTATTAGCAATTATTACATAATTTTTAAAAAGGAATTATATCCAATCTTAATGTTTAGATTATATATTATTACTTCAGTACAATATTTGTCTAAAACAAACAATATAAAATGAGAGAGAGAGAGCATCAAAAATAAACAAGAAGTATTCTCGAAATAATAAATTTTATGCGTATAACTAATTGACTGGCTTGATATGTCTTAAGAAGTTGAAGCGTTTCAACTTACGAAATAGAATTAACATATTCGAATCTTCATAATTAAAATTATAAAATTAAATTATTTAACTCATAAATTTATATAATGCATGCACACAAATAAATAAATTTTAATGGCATTTGTCTTCTTACTAAAAAATTAATAAATCTGTCTATTACAATGAACCAAAATTTTAAAAAAACTTTATTATTTAACAATTAACAATTGATTTATCCTTTATCCTGACCAACGCTACTTTCAGTTCAAAATAAATAATTAAGGAAAATGTTTTCCGTCTGGTATTTATAAATTGTACATGAAAGTGGTAGGCTTCTTTTAATATGCATCTTAAAAAAATTAACGTTTGTCGTATTAATATTTTCTTTACTAACTTATGTGTTATTGGTTTAAGTAATTTTCCACTGAGTAAGCTAATTTTTAGTTAAAAATTATTTTTTCTCCATGCCACTATTTCATAGCCGTCATTTCCACATTTGTGGTATATTTCAAAAGTTATACATTTTTTTTTTTTTTGTATTGTTAACATTTTATTAATATCAATTTAAAACGTAAATTAGGAAATAGAATTTTTAATCGTGAGATATGATTGTTTTATATTTGACAAATTGATGATCTTTGGTGTGTTTTTGGGCTTTCGAAAGTACTCGGTTGGTATTAGCTTATGATTTATGTTGTAATTGTGAAGTGAGATTTTTTATTATTATGGTTGTTTTAAACGGATTCTCATCGAATTAAAAGCGTGAAGTCCTTTACGCAATCGGATATTTTAATAACATTCCTCCTTAGGTTGTTTTTCACCCGTTGCGGTATTCTGCATACACATCGTAATAAGTAAGGCCGTTTAAGGCGTTAAAGGAGTGAATATAATTCTAATAAATTTCATTTTAAACGTTGTTTTTTTTTTTTTTTTTAATATTCCTCCTGTTAATTATTTAAGAGATTTTACTATCCTTTCGACGTCATGGCGTGTTTATTTTTTTCAGTTTATACGTGCATATATTATACTCATAGTCGGAATCTTTTTGAAAGTTTTTTAAGAAAACAAAGATTCAAATAGAAAGTAAAAGTTCTTATTATCTATTTGAAAAAAGTTAAGATAAAGCACGGCTTTCGATAGGATCCCTTCCTTCGTGTATGAAACATTTAAATATCCTTTTAGAAGGGTTTATCAATTTTGAAATATTAGTTATAATTCTCTTTATCGATATCGTCGTTATTGGCTTTAGCCGACGGGCCGGCCGGATGACTAATCCTTTGAGCTTAAAGCCGAGCACGTATGCAGATGTCTAGGGGGTATCATAATCCGATAGGAATAGGAATATGACATTTGGCCCGGGAGGAGGGGCTATCGTGCCATCCCCCCTAGCATTTTTCCTATTCGGAATAGTACCATTCCCATGAAATATAATTTGAGTTCGAGCCGATTTTAGGCGGAGATATTAATTACAAAAAAAGACGGGTGGGAAGGGGTTCTACCCTTACGTCAACGGGCATTCACATGCAAACTAACCCCATCCCCATTTATTTCTTTGTCTAACCCCCATCCGCTCTTATATTTGCGTCGTCTGTTTGCTTGATAAATAACGTGTTTTATAGTAGCTCGGAACGGCTGAAATTGTGATGATGGGGGCGATGGGGCCCTCTTAAGATCTTTTTTATCTACTAGAATCCCATTCCTCCTACGGTTTTTGTCCGTTTATTGGTTCGCCTTGGACGACACTCCGTGTTTTACAGACGGGTACACACCGACCGGCCCGGTTAAAAAGGAACGGGTATAATCTCCGATTTTCGCTATCGGGTCAGGATATGGCACATTTGAATAATGGCTCGAAGAGCCGTATAAATATAAGGGCATAGTAATAACAATAGGCTCGTCGAGTGCAGTCACCCGCTCCGGGGCCGTATTTGGAGGCCGAAAGGGGACAGTTTCATGTAATTTGCGGCATCGCTCACAGTCATTTAAATAATAACGCATCTTTCACAATTATCACCCGATTCGAAAATAACGCATTATCAAACCAAAACGCCTTCTTAATCCGACCCTGATTTGAATGTAATATCGGCCACTTACTGAGTGGATTCGGTGACACCATTAGAATTGGAAATTTCCAAACTGGCAATGGAAGATTCGGCAAAATTTAATTATCCTCGCCTAAATAAACTTTTGAACAATGAAAGTTAAATGTAAATTTTTTTAAACAATATTTTAAAATTACAATGGCACGTTTGAACAGTTTGATAAAGGGTATTAACCATCTTTGTGTTAACCCTGTTAACTCTGTTAAGTCCTCTTAGATCGAAGAAAATGATGACGTAGACTTGTAAGAATCGGCTAGTGAACATTGTTCGATGTAACAGACTAGGGCCAATGTTAGATTGATCGGTGGTCCGATTTCGTTGAGATAAAAATTCATTGTCATGAGCGGATTCGAACCCACAACCTTTGGCTTAATACGCCGCTGCTCTACCACTTGAGCTATCGTTACTTCGATCCAGTCGGAGACTAACTTCCCACCTTTCGAATCCTTCATTTTTCCCATTTTTCAAATGTCGTGTACTATATACGATTCTCGAGAATCGCGGGTTCGTATCCCGCCCGTGACGCTGACTTTTTTATCTCAAGCCAAACCTTACATAAACATTAATTAATTGACAAAAATTATTCGGTCAATCGGACCACGAACTCTAACGAATTTGATTACTTAAATGAAGTATATTTTCACGAATGCTCTCCGTGGCCATTTCATTTGTTCGCCGAGAATCGAAGAAATTACACAGTTGAAAAGTGGCAAAATGGAGGGAAAATTCGAAGGGAGGGGTTGAGTTGAGAAGTTAGACTGGGAGGTTACAGACTCCCAGTGGATCAAAATCACGATAGCTCAAGTAGTAGCCGAGGGTCGTGGGTTCGATTCCCGCTCGTCACACTGACTTTTTTTTATCTCGATCAATACTTACATAATGATTAATGAATTGAAAAAAGTTAGATATTAGGTCGAAAATGTAGTCACATTGCTATCCGTCAGTAGGTAACCAACATGGCAGCCATGAATTTAACAGCTGTTTTTGTTTGTACGTATTTTCATTCTTAAGTGCGGATTAATGAAATCAGACCGATACATTTTTTTTTTTGTTAATTTCTGTCCTGTTCTACAAAGCTGTTGGTTGTTGATGTTAGTATCATTTGTTAGTAGTTTTTGAGTGCATAGATAGTATTTTTAAAAAGTTGTTTAATTTCCTTTTTTATTAATTTCTGACATTTTAGAAAATGACAGAAAAGAAAACAAAAACAACTAGCTTTCAAGCACTGTTATAGCTTTATTTTTAGTTCTATCAGTCAATCAAAAATTAACGTTTAGCATACTAAGAAACGAAAGGAGGCATTATTCCAGGTGTACAAAACCTTCCAATATCGAATAAATAAAACATATACATGAACTTTTAATTAATTAATTTGACAAGTTCATCCCTTGTAAAGACTTTTTTTTATATTCACGCCACTTCTCATCGTGTAACATGTATCAGTATAGAAAAGTAATAACATCGACACCTAGACTAGCACGCTTTGAAGTCTGCTAATCGGTGTGGAAGTGTAATATTTTGCAAACACTTTCAACGATAGGCTTTGGTTTATTTGCCTCGTGTTAGTTGATTATAACGGAAGAGCCAAGACACGAATTGGAAAATAATCAACAAGTCAGATTGAGAAAGGAAAAATTGCTCAAAGGCAAATATTATAAAATAATAGGTTTATTCACGGAAAATACGATGTGTTAAAGTCGAGGGGTTTTTTATGAAAAAAAATCTACTAATTAGAAAGATTTGATATTTGATTATGCCTGCGTGCTATGTGGTAAAAGTTTTTAAAGTAAGCTTTCTTTTACTCATCATGCTTATAACGGAAATGATCGTAAAATAATCAGAAAGGAAAAAACAAATTATATTTTAAAAAAGAAGGAGAAATTTTAACTTAACGTACGATATCCATCAGAATATTTTAAAAACCGATGATCTTGCAATTCTTGCTTTTTACTTAGCTTTGGCTTTAAAAAAAATCAATTAATCTTTATTAATCTCGAACAGGGACTAAACTTACTCAAAAATATATGAAAAATTCAACTAAACACACAATATTTTACGTGAAAATCTCAAAACATTTAACTATTAATAACTCAACCACATAAATACACTATTATTCTGCATTATTTTGATAAATTGACTCCTTGAAGTGTTTGGATCTTCTTCTTCAAATTACCCAAGATTGTTTTTTAGCATAATCAGTAATTAACTATATAAAGACTTATATTATTTTGTATGAACAGATTGTAGTAGTAAATAAAAAAAAAGCAAATAGTAACATCGCTCCGGCTCATCGGAAACACGATTTTTAGAGCAATAAAACAGTAGCAATAAAAAGCTGGACCGAAAGGAGTAAACTGTCGGTCGAACCGGTGGCCAAGTGCCAGGACGATGTCTAGCTCTTGACTAATAGCGAGAATAAGCAGACCTGAGATGATCACTTTTAGCCAAACCGCTTCAGACTAATCAAGTATCAACTTATCCGTTGAAAACGAAAACCTTTTTCACGATTATACAAAGCAAATAATAATGTAAAGCGGGGAAAGGGGGTCGGAATAAAAACAGGCCCTGCCTGAGTTTTTGATATCAGCCAAATAATCACACTTCATTATATGAAAAAATTCTTTTTTACCGGAACGAATCTCTGTTCATTGCAGTTTTTTTTTATAAATTATTACTGGCCATTTTTCGTAATGAGAAAGGCATCCTAGCTAGAGCCGGAAATTGCTCAAATAACTGCCATTATTCATGGGAGCGTGACAATAATGGAAATTCGCGCAAAATTTGTTAGGAATGTTGTTTTTATTCCATTACATTTAGTGATCCTTTGACCAAATTACTTTTTTCAATTAATTAATCTTTTTATGTAAAGTCTTGTTTGAAATGAAAAAGTTGCTGTCGCAGGATTCGAACCCACGAACCTCGGCTAAATACGCCGCTACTCTACCACTTGAGCTATCGTGATACGTTCGAACAGTGCCGTATTGAGCCGAACGTCGTGGGTTCGAATCCTGCTCGTGACACTAACGTCTTCATGCCAACCAACACTTTTTGTAAAAAAAAAAAAAATTATTTGAAAGAAGTAATTTGTTCAATTAGACCACTAAATATAACGGATTTAAAAATAATAATAGATTACTTCAATTTTTTTCTCGGTTCTTAGGGCACATTGACAAGAATGCTCGAAGTGCCCAATTTTATTCGTCTTCCTCATAAAAACAGTATCAATAAAATATATAGCTTAAGTGATTAGAGCAACGGTGTATTGAGCCGGTCGTGGGTTCGAATCCTGCGAAAGGAACTTTTTCGTTTCAACCAAGACTTTGCATAAAAAAATAAATTATTTTTAAATATGACTTCCTGCCTTCTTAATGCATCTTTACTTTTCATTATATACAAAACAAACCGGACATATAATAAAAAGTAAACACACGCGAAAAACAAGGCAGGAAATCATATTTAAACATAATTAATCTTTTTATGTAAAGTCTTGGTTGAAACGAAAAAGTTGCTGTCGCAGGATTCGAACCCACGAACCTCGGCTCAATACGCCACTGTTATAACCATTTGAGCTATCGTGACGATTACACTATTAGTAATTTTGTTTGCTATGGAATTTTATATTTAAGTTTTTCTTTAAATGGTTAAATGCTGCTTGGAGGGATGAGAATTTTTTGTTTTTTCAGAAACAATTTTTTTCTTTTCTACTTTACTGGAAGCTTCTTTTTACTTTTAGATTGCTAATCTCATTTAATACATGTTCATTTATGTTTTATTCATGTTATTTTTTTATTCTATGCAATAAAGCAAATAAATGGAGGATATAATAAAAAACAAACATATGCACAAAGAAGGCAAGGAAATCATAATTAAAAATAAGGTGTCATAACTAACTTTTTTCATTTCAACCTAAACCTTACATAAGAAGATTAATTAATAGAAATGTTTTTTTATTTATTTATTTTTTTTTTAATAGAGATATTGTGTTTGTTATTTTGTTTCGTACATGAATTAAACACTATTTCCTGTTAATTATTTAGAAATTGAAAATACAATCATACAATTTTAAATAACATTTTGCATTGTATAAATTCACTTTTCCGCATCCAAAATGGATTTCCTAAAAGTGAAGAATGTTTGTAAATCCCAGGCGCTGAAGATGATCTCAATAAAGATCGAAACGTCGGCACGATAAAGAAAATGATTTTCTGAAACCTACATAACACCAGACCACATCTCACGATTTCTATATAATTAACGATTGACGGTCACTAATCACCACTATTTTCTGTGTTATTTTTTTTTTTTTTTTTTTTTTTTTCAATCGTGTCCAATCCAACCACTTTGTAATATAAATATGTTCAAACGAAAAAATAGATTTTAAGGATATTCGTAAGGCTCATCTAACTAGATAACCTACTAATGCTTTCAGATGATAATTATACTTCTCCGACTATTCTTAGAACATGGGCCATTACTTAGATTTCCAAGAATGAGGGAATCGGCGGCTTAAAAAATTGAAACGTTGTATTCTTGCAAACCGGTTACAACGATGACGCGATTTACTCTTTTTAGCCGCGCGATTATAATTAGTCAACCCTTGTACATCGGCGACATGCCATTAGCATGTCCTACAACAATGCGAGACCCGCCGAATCCACGTTCTATGGGTGTACGAATGTGCCTAATGATGTTCTTTCACCGCCCGGTTGGCAAATTATAAATAAGAAATAACAACACGCATGGCGGATCAAAACGATTAGTAGTGTATAATCAATCCTTGTCATTTTCTTTTTAAAAAATTATACCGACCCTCCTTAACGCTCTGCTGCTCTGCATAATGGTGAACGAAGGGGTTAACAAGGGAAAAAGGTTTCACCTAGTGTGATCATTTCATTAATGACTTTTTCGGAATAGACCGTTGGTTAAAAAACACAACACGATCGACGGCGGAACTAAAGAAGCGATCGGGGCCCCTTTTCATGTCGAATTTTGTTAATAACTTATTTATGCCTTTTTGAGCAGATGGAACGGCCAATTCGGTTAAGCTCTCCGCTAGCTGTTATTTCCGGTCGTCTTTTTCCATCTTTTTTTTTTTATCCAACTGAACCATCGATATGTTAACGCTCCGGAAATTGTCGCTTAATAATCGACATTCGATTACAAGATTACCGAAGATCTATTCGGATCTACCCCCATTTAGAAAGGAAAACTGAATGGACCATTTCCCTTCTGCCCGATGGTACAATTTGCAATTTGCACTCTATTAAAAATCCCATCGAGCCTTAATCGTACACAACGTGAACACATGCTAAAAACATACAGAACGCACGAATCCTTTGTTCTTGTTGAGGAATTCTTAATAAATGATTAAAACCATTTAGCGTATGTATTGCCCAACTAGACGTCTAACGACTCATTGTCTCCCTAGGTGCGGTCTTTCATTTGAATATAATGATCGGTTCAGGGATTATTTGGAAACCCCAGATGTCATTATGTTGATGTTTCTTGCCACGTCAAATTGCCCACAAGTAGGACGCTGGCGTTAGTTAATTCGCTTTGTAAATAACCAAACTTTCGCATTAATCCATACAAAAAAAATACCCTACTGACGTCAACGCATTGAACAAAAAAGCCGAACGTTGCAAAATTGTTGTTAAATTATAAAAGTCAAGCAGAAGGATTAATTTGTAAATTTCAACGTATTAATTATATAGAAATCCAAATGACTAATTACTTTAAAAGTAGGCAATATATCATTGATTTCAATTCCGTTTTTCACGTATAAACCATAATTCTTTATTAAAACATTCTACTTTAAACTAAACAGTAAAATACAATATTTAACATTATACTTGATCTTCTGGTCCTACATGTCAAATTGAACTAAAATGTCCGATTATCCAGTTTGATTCTTGATTCTGAGAAACTATATTTTCTGTTTCCTTCGCCCTTGAACTTATCTAATAAAGTTTCCGGTATCTCATGAAATGTTTATCCTATTGTTAATTGGTCATGGATTAAAAGACAAGTGGAACTAGATGAAATTCAATTATTTTATTCTAATCTTAAAGAAACCCAAAACAAAATCAATTGGAAGATGAAATTTTACGATTTTTTTTAAATTCCTACCAGTTTAAGTCTTAATACTGACCTATGTGGATCCCCTTCTAATAAAAAATAATTAAAATTTTAAAACTTCTATTCACAATAATTGTAATATTACAAATTTAAAAAATACTCTTTGGCAAGTGAACATTAGAAAAAGAAAAAATCATTAAAAAATTATATAATTAATCAAAATCGTTTTACATAAGGTTTTGATTGAAATGAAAAAGTTATGCCATGAGCGGGGTTCGAACCCACGATCTTCGGCTTCGAAATTCGGATTCGAATCCCGCTCGTATCACTAACTTTTACATTCCAACCAAAACCTTATGTAAAAAGATTAATTAATTGAACGAAGTAATTTGGTCAATAGACTACTAAATATAATGGATTTAATAATCAAAATCTTGAAGAATGCAAACAGTACTTCATTTCCTGGAACATTTTAAACGTTTCTTTTAATGATTATTTAGAAATCGTGAGATGCGGCCTGGTGTGATGTAGGTTTAAAAAAACATTTAAATTCTTATTTAGAAAACGTGAGATGCGGTCTGGTGTGATGTAAGTTTCAAAAAAGCATTTAAATACTTATTTAGAAATCGTGACATGCGGTCTGGTGGGATGTAGGTTTCAAAAAAGCATTCAAATACTTATTTAGAAATCGTGAGATGCGGTCTGGTTTGATGTAGGTTTCAGAAAAACATTTTCTTTATCGTACCACGTGCTAACGTTTCGATCTTCATTGAGATCATCTTCAGAGCCTGGGATTTATAAAGCATTGTTTAAATTTAACAAATACATTAGGATGTGGAAAAAATTGAATTTATGCAATGCAAAATATATATATCCCAGGCCCTGAAGACGATCTCAATAAAGATCGAAACGTCGGTACGATAAAGGAAATGTTTTTCTGAAACCTATATCTCGCTAGTGCGCATCTCACGATATCTGAATAATGATCGAAAAACGGTCACTAATAACCACACTCTTTTCTTTTAATTTTTTTTTAACTTTTTCGGTCTGCTTTAATTTTGCACTAAAATGTCTTTTTTGTTTACTCTGTTTGTTATTTCTCAACACTGTTTCAAAATTAGTGGCGGCGGCAATGTTTTTGTGAAAGGTTAATTTTTAGGGTAGATTTGCATTGATTAGTTGGTTTATTAACTTATTTATCAATTTACAATGAGTCGGATTTCTCAGTTTATAAAAATATTTAATACTTTAGCACGGTGATTTTTTTCATCCTTAACCCTGCGGTGATTGCACAGATACACTCATTTACTAACTTCCTTTATTATTAAATTCAGACTTATAGTAATTCATTATTTTATAGAAAAGTTACAAATAATATAAAGAATTTTATAAAACAAAACAATTATTAATCAAACTTGTCAATACAACTGCAACATTCATAATTGATAAAGGTGATAATAAATATACATGTCTATCAATTAATTAATCTGTATTTATGTTATTGATCGAGATAAAAAAAGCCAGTGCCACAAGCGGCATTCGAACCCACGATGTTCGGCTAAATACGCTGCTGCTCTTGAGCTATCGTGACTTCGACCCACTCGGGCGCTAACTTCCCACCTTCCACCTTTCGAATTGTCCCTCCTTTTTGCCATTTTTCAAATGTCGTGTACTCTATTCGTTTCTCGGCGACAGATGAAATGGCCACGGAGAGCGTAGCCTAAGAGATATACTTCATTTGACTTACTAAATTCACTAGATTTTGAGGTCCGCCTGGCCTAATGCCTTTCAATTAATTAATCTATATTTAAGGCAGGGCGGCGGTGTATTTAGCCGAAGGTCGTGGGTTCGAATCCCGCCTGTGACACTGAATTTCTGATCTCGACCAATGCCTTAAATTAAGATTAATTTAAATTGATTGAAAGATATTATTTGGTCAAGCGAGCCACGAAAACTAGTGAATGTGTCTACTTATTGTTTCCTTGATATAGGAATATAATTAATAATTTTCAAAAAATTTATTTTATAATATAAATTTTAAAATAGCTTAATAAAATAGAAAATATAGAAAATAATGTATGTTATACGGTTGTTCTGTTAAGGATTTCTTTTTGATATTATTTTTGTAAGATTGTCTTTAGTGTTGTGTTTATTGCTGAGTAGTAAATTCATTCTCCAATCAATGTTGAGCGAGGGGGCTAAAAAGTGAAGGGTAGCCTATATTTTTTGAAACGATACGTAAGCAGTGGAGTATTAAAAGTCGTGATCGAAAATATCCGAAACCCGTTGGACGTTTAAAGCTTTCAAACGTTAAATTAAGTCTTTTTATTACTTGTTACCCGGTTTCCACTGTAGGTTAAATAAAATTTTTTTAAACAAAAATGGTCACGAACGTTCCTATGGAATTTAGCTTAGATTTATTGTCACTTGTTTATCCGGTTAACGGCCACATCGATGAGCGGTGGTGTCCAATACAGCCAACAAATCCCCATTTTAAATGGCGTACACTTTATATGTCAAGACGCAGCCCGTGGAAATCAATGGTCCGCTACTTTGTAATAGGATCGGACGACCGTATTTCTCCCGACGTCTCAGCCGAGACCGAGCTCTCACGTTTACAAGCCAAGTGAGAAAATAAATACACCCGGACCCGCAAAGCCTCGGGCGAGCTAGCTAATAAACCGATCCACCATGACGAAAAGGTCGTTTTTAATTAAAAAAAAAAAAGAAAAGATCGTCATGTTTTAATCCCGTCAACCCTGTGCCCTGTGGATATGCGATAATTAAATCGAGCCTAGAAAGACAAATCGTCTATGACAAATCGTAACCCGATTCAGATTAGTATCACGTGGGCGTATGTCAACCTCTTAATCGTTCTCGATCTATCCATCCATTTTTACATCGTAATCCGACTCATTATGTTATCTTCCCTTTTTGGACAAATATGGATCCCGGGGACAAATATTCGGGAAGGTTTTGATCAACACGAAAAATGTTAACCAGAGAACTTTATCTGAAAAGAAACAATATAACCTTAATGTACTTTGCACTTAGAATTTATGTGCATTTAGTACTCTCTATCTAAACTCTCTCAATATAAGTAACATAAGTAGTTAATATTACAATTTTTTAATCAGGGATAATGCCAATTCCTAAAGAAAGGAAAGATTCAGTCCAAGCTTTCGAGGAATATATTCCCCTTCATCAATAGTATGAAACTATTGTGTATATTTCACAAAATAAAAAATATTATATTCAAAGTAGTGAAACTTAAACATCAGGTTGATGAGTTTGCCTAAAGTACACAAAACATGGATTCCTGTATCGATTGGTAGACCTACACGCTCTCTAAATGGAGCCATGGTTCGACACCTGTCAGTTATTTCTCTGAACAGCGATCACCATTTTTTTTCTTTCCTCAGCCAAAATACAGATCTCAGTGAGCACTTAAACTCAGAATTAAAAAAATAGATAATATATTCAAAGTACTGAAACTTACTTTTTTCAGGCATAATTAATATACCTAAAACACAAAAAAACATTCCCTTATAGATAGGCAGACCTACACGCTCTCTAAATAGAGCCATGGACAGTCGTTAATTTTTTCTCCGCTCAGCTGTCAGATTTTTGTGTAGAGATTAGTGATCGTTAATAGATAATTATTCAGATATCATGAGATGCGGTCTGATACCTACATCGCACCAGACCGCATCTCACGATATCTGAATAATTGGCGGATTTTTTTTTTCTTTCCTCAATCAGAATATAATAGATCACGGAGACCATAGCTAGAACAACAAATCTTAAACACTAAATTTAGACAGACACAAAAAAAATTCAGTATTCGTACAAAAATCAATTTCTGTCTACTTTCTCAAGGCAAACGGTCGTATTCAGTAAAATATCAAAACAACATAAATTATAGAGATGTGGGTGTTGGTTGTCAATGAATAATAATTACAAGTGTAATAACTTTTCTTATTATATTGATCGTAAAAGTCTTATTGAGATTTGCATTTCGTAAAGAAAATAAATAAAATCTCACAGAATTTCTTTATTCAGGCTGTCAAGTACCAAACTCTGTACGAAAAGTCTCTGTGTTTGAAAGACATGTTTGATTTTTAAAAATCATATATATGAAAAGGAATTAATGCTGAAGTGAAAAACTGTATATTTCATACTAATCGATACATAAAAGAATAATACATGAATTTAATTAAGTATAGAAGTGTAGAACTTTATTTTTTTTAAGTCATTCTTGTCTCATAAAAAAGTTTTACTGACAATTTTGAATTGTTTAAAAATCATTGCATTTGAGAAAAATTTTTGATTTCTATTAGTGTACAAATAAATCCTTTGAATTGTACGATTTTTCCCTTCGATCCGTTAGTGCCATTTCGTCAGTCAAGAAGTCTCTCCAGTACGGATTTTGGCTCAATGAAATTATACTAATTGGATTACAATCCACACATTTAAACATGGTTTTGCAGTTTACGTTTTCAATTTATACAACGGTTTATGAAAAACTTTCCGAATCGAATATCCTGTAGTTATTTAATAGCCCTAGCTGTATTTCGCAACGTCTTATAAAGTTTTAATAAGATAAAAGATCAAGTACAGTTATATGATGGTATATAGTTGGCTCCAACACCAGTGAAGGTGCCTGGTCCGGTATAATCTGTGCTGGCCAAAAATATAGCTAATAAATTAGGAACGCAAACCTTTTTCTTTCAAGCTGGACAAAATGGTCAGAGGATATGTAAATCCCTAAATAGACCCAAAACCTATACATAGAATAACAGACTAATAGATTCCTTGCATCTCATCTCATCCTCAACTGGACCGACTGCAGAGATGCTTGGCTTTGGAAACCCATGATTAAAGAACTCTTAAGAAAACTGGCGAGCACTTTAGACGGAGTAAAACACAGAGGATGGGCTATAAACTGACTTCCGGTAAAACAGTTACCCGGGTCCATTCAAAGATGACCATAATTGTCGGTTATGCAGAAGAAACTATCACCCAAACCACCTTCAAACGTGAAGCCCTCAACATAACATAAACATAATCTAAGGTGCGACAAAGACCCGAGAAAAAGAATTGCAGAAATGACTGTCAGCGACCTACTATTCTTAAGAGAAGGATCGTCTCAATTGAACTGAACTAATGAACTAAAAAAACGTACAATCAGCCAGAAGGCAGCAGTGCTTAGTGAATCCGCATAGCATACTAAACCTAGAATCCTCTCATCACCCTAAACTCGGACAAAATTTACCGTATGTTAAAAATTATAAAGTTAAATGATATATCTTTTTTTACTATTTATAATACGTCAAGCCTCATAAAGATATTTACATATATTCCTTCGATTTTATAGCCATAAGCACTTTATTCGACTTTACTTTAGTCGTAAAACCTGACCATATTCAAAAGTCTTTACTGATTTTTTTTTTTTAATTTGAAAATGGCGCTGGATGAAATATTTTCTTTATCGTACTAATTTTATAAAACAGTAAAAAATACGAATATGATTTACAAGTTTTCAACATTATTTGACACCTTTGGTATTCAACTTTCACCTTTTTTTTATGAAAGTTTGGATGCCCATTTCAAGGTAGAAGGTTCATTTAGTTTATTATTTGTGTTTTCACTGTGATTTAAGAGCTGTAAATGGTTTTTGTCAGTATTTACCATGACGGTTTAAACTTTATATCTTTCAAATCATGCACGTCCAAAATTGGTTTCAGAGTTTTGAGTTCTTTCCTTGTATTTTCTGTTCAGTTAACAAGAAAGAACTCAAATATTAATATGGAATTTGTTTTCTTAATGGGAAAATTGACATCTGTAAGTGGTTTGACAAAGAATTTAAATTGTAGAGTTGAGAATGTGAATGTAAGCTTCTTTCTTTTTAACATTGCATGCATTTCGATTATAATTTTTTGTTTTGTTTAGGGTAATTCAATGAGGGTATAAAGAAGGGCTTGGTCCACCTGGGCATTCCACCGTCCGGGCCGCATTTCCACTTTTTGCCCCAATAGCGGCGATATTCGCCTGAAACTTTTTCAAAAACGGAGGCAATTTGTCCTCCCCGAAAGAAAAAAAAATGTATCGCTCCGAAGCTGGAAGGCCGGTTGCATTGTTCGGTCTTGAGCTTTGTTGTGCGGCGAAGAATCTCCGAGGAATCCGACTTCCAGCCGGTCAAGAATGTCACTCAAAATGGGAAAATATCCGCGACGGGGCCGGGATCCGCCTTCTTATCACTTATACACAATAGTTTCGCATTGCATTCTAAAGGAGAACAGGTTTTATGCATTTGCTCTCGTGTAGGATCGAGTTCCAACTCGGCTTGCTCCAAATAGTTTCCATATTCGTTTTATTCACCTTCATGTTACCGGGTGAGTTGTACAACTAGTCGATATTAAAAGGCGTCAACATTCAGCGAAACCTTTACTGGTATAAATTAATAAATCATATTCCACGTATTGATTTTTGTTGGCATAAGAAGTATAATCCTCTAACAATATTTTTACTGTTTAAACACAAACTTATTATTTGGTAAAACTACTTATTCTTCATTATAAACCATAGTCTACAATGACCTACTCCGATGTCCTTACTGTACGCCCTGTCTACCCATAACAATGTAAAATCTTAATCACACTCTCATTTTTAAATAAAAAAATACACGAATAATCTAAGTGACCTACAAGCTCTCTATATTGAGTCAAAAAGTAAGACACTGCTGGGAAACCTCTATACGCAAGAAAGAGTAAGTGTCAAGCAAGTCCTGTGCTTTTAACAGACTTGGGTTAGAGAGGACAAGGTACGTCTGACATTAGGGCGTCGTGGCTATCTACAGTAAGATCATCTCATCCCCGATTTGTTTTTAGCCCGAAAACGTCAGCTATTCATTTTTAGACGCGTTCTGCAGTCTGCGGATTGTATTTAATGTTCTTCAAATATACACGCCAACGTCCAAAATAATCGGAAATGACTATCGGTCCACCGTGCCGCAGACGTCATGAAGGTATCACAATAACCTAAGTGAGGATACGCAATATTTCGTGAAATTTCATCCCTCTTATACGCATTCACGCAAATAAATTCAGTTTTTAAAAAGTCAGGATAAGACCAATTTGGAGGAAGCTTTCGAGGAATATACCCGGTTCATCGTGACTTTCAAACTGTTAGATATTATTTTCTAGATTTACAAATATGACAGTCGATTCTCAATATTGAAACTTATGACTTCATGTATGATAAATATTCCTGACAATAGGAGAATGCTCGAGGATGACAGCGAGTTTAAAAAAAAAACTTTTTAGGTTTTTGATAGATATTGGGATTAGTATTTATTTCATTGGTTAAAGTTTAGATTTAGTTTTTGTTAGAATAGGAGTATTCTGGGCGGCTATGCAGCATATAATTTTAAGGCTCCACCGTTGCTCCGTCAAGCCGGATCAGGCGGGATATCGGTACCCTCCGACCCTGATTCTAGACAGAGTGCATATGTGATTGAGTTTGTATATAGGAGTATGTATGTATTTATTGTCTGTGAGAGTGTGAGAATGATTAGTTTTAGGGAACGTAAGGACGCTGAAGAAGTCGATGGCGCCCGACCAGAGCCAACCTCCGAGTCTCTGAGGGACTGAGGTCTTCTACCAAGGAGAGGCCAGATTCGTCATTCTAATAAATATACCTTTAATAAAAAAATAAAAAAACATATCGAACGGTAGACAAACATGCTCTTTATATTGAGCCGAGGTGTGACACCCTTCAATTTCTCTTCATGCGCACATTGACGAGCTTCGGCATAAAAGTACGTCACAATCATAATTTCAAAAATAGAAAATATGTATAATAGAACGTTTAATTTAGAGAAAGTTCCTTGCACCAGTTCAATATTTAATCAATTAATAAATTATAAATATTGACGTTTGAATTCAAATGCACACATGTCGCAGCACCGAGCCGATGTGCGCTCATAGTTTATATTCTTGATGGTGGTGTTCTTGATAAATTACCATCACTGAAAATAGATTGCGATATATCAAACCTGTATAGATATTTCATGTCCGGGCCATTTCCTGTGTGTCAATAAAAGGTTAAATTCTTAAATTAACTTGAAACGTATGTCCTTTGAAAGAATAAAAATAGAATGGATCAGATTTTTTAGCAGAATTGGAACTGTCAGAAATGTTTTTTTTTTTTGGTATGTGAGGCGAGTTAAAATGCAAATCTATGAATAATACAGTCGTAATCTTGTCTCGAGATAAGTGTGGATGGGTGGCAGACGGAGGAAGAGGTCTGCGACTAATAGTGCACCGATATTTATTATGTAGTCGTGTATGAGATAAAACAAGGGGCATAATTACAGGGTTGATGTTGGCCACGGTCCTCAAGCTAGGGCCACGATGTCCATTAGCATAAGAAGACTTCGTGGGCCACGGTCCGTCCGTATCCCCTTTTAACTTGTTCAATTGTTCTCGTTTAGCCTTAATAGAGCCGCGCGGACCGCCGGCAGTTTTACTAATAAGTTCTTAAATTAACAGTAGGTCGATTTGTCTTAAATACATTTGCAAACATGTTCCAATTCTGTACGGGAGGCGTTCGCCAAGCCCGCATCCCCCCGAGGGGAAAGTATGTTCGGTTTTCGTTTTTAATTAGCGTTAATGAGCCCATTGTAATTTATTCATATGAATAACAAAATATGAGTTATCAATCAAAACGGTTCTTTTCCATGGCACATCCTACATCGATACGACGTTTCAGCGTACCAGGTACTCTCAATCAGATCAGAAATACACAAATGCCTCCTCAACCAGAGTTTTTAAGCAATTATTTGATTAAAATCTATCGTCATAACGAGTCGGGTTTAATTTTTTTATAATCCTTGGTTTTGATAAATTAACAGGATTAGACAGAAAAAGTTTATTTTTTCTTCATTATTTATTACTTACTTTTATAATTAGAATATTATTGTAATTTCATTATTTAGTAATTTACGATTAGTTCATCCATGGCGCCGACTTATTAGGCATTACTTTATTAAAGCAGTGATATATGTTTGTTTATAATTCACTATTTTTCGTGGTCTGATTAACCAATTAATAACATTCAATTAATTAAGGTTTTAAGTTGAGATAATATAGTCACGGGGATTGGAACCCACGACCTTCGGCTTGATACGCTGCTCTTCTACCACTTGAGCTATCGTGTCTTCGTGAAGTATCAGGTCGTGGGTTCGAATACCGCTCGTGACACTTGACTTTTTTTTGACTCGTGACTTTTTTATCTCAACTTAAAGCTTAATTAATTGAATGTTAGTAATTGGTCAAGTGGACTACGAAAAATAGTGAAGTTGGGAAAGAGACAAACCCATTTCATTTGAGCACATTTCCTTGAATTCATTAACGATCTATCATTGCCATTTTACTCCGACAAACACTACCCAGTGCTAAAATTTTAAAAAAGTGGAGTTTAGATGGGAAGTTAGTGTACGAGTGGATCGAGGTCACGGTAGCTCAAGTGGTCGAGCAGCGGCGTATCAAGCCGAAGATCGTGGGTTCGAATCCCGCTCATGAGACTGACTTTTTTATCTCAACTAAAAACCTTCATTAATTGTTATATATATTTTCAAAGCATTTACCCGAATTTATTGGCATACCTTAAAAAATTAACTTTAATATGATTCGGTAATAAAAATGTTCATGTATGGTGAGTGAAAGCTATTGTGCTAAATAATTTATCGCAATGACTAAAAACACTAAATGGACTGATATAGTCCTTCTACAGCGGCCCAGTAACCATACAGATCGACAGGCACACACACTTACGCTATGAAATCAGTTTGGAGACTAAAAGCACTCGTTAACCGCCGAAGTAGCCTTTCAATAACCATAAATCAATTATCACGGATGGAAGTAATCTCTAAAGGGAGGGGGTCAGTTATCCATATATCAAAAAAATTAACTTTTGTACGTTTGATTTATTTGTTAAAGTCAATTGTTTGGGACAAAAAAAACAGCATTCTACGAGATATTTCCACATATTTGTTTACTCCAAAACCGTCGTATATTTCATTCCAAATGGATTTACCTGCCAAAAGAAGTTTAAATTGCATGCCAGGGGATTAAAACGGAGGCCGCCCAGCGGTAAGAAACCGAGTCGGGGGGAAAAAGGAAGAGATGCCAGTTTAGAGGAATGCCCGTCGATTTATCATACTTTACCGCGATTCGGTGGAAAAGGAGCCGAACTCTGCCTAAACTAGTCTGCAATTTGTATATCTCTTAAATCAAAATTAGAAGAATGACATGCCCGCAAGATGATAATTGATGTATTAGCCGGCACTCGGACAGTAGGGATTTGTCATTAGGGCCGGCCGGCTTGAGTACCCTTTCTTAACAAGCCGTAATGACATGTAAATAGCATAGGGACCGGCCCCCATTACGTCAGCATGCTTAAACCGGTAGATAACCGATTAAATTCCTCATCTACGATCGTGGATATGACTTTCTCAATACCTACACTGGCATAGATCATCAAAAACAATAAAACTAATTAAATGGATAATTAAATATAAAAATTTCAAGACTGACTAGTTGGACAAAATTCAATCATTTTCAAATTAAAGAAAGATGATTATTCAGAAATCGTGAGAGGCGGTCCGCTGTATGTAGGTTTCAGAAAAACATTTTCTTTAACGTACCAACGTTTCGATCTTTATTGAGATCATCTTCAGGGCTCAAAGTGTTTGTCTTCAGTGTAAATGTGCCATTCTTGCGTGTCGTGTTGATAGTGCGTATGAGATAATCCTGATTTTTTTCCACATTCCCACCGTTCACCTGCCATTTATTCACCAGAAACGATAATATTTTACTGAAGGATAAATATAAAGTATAAGCAATATTGCCAAAAGTGTTTCAGTTAATGAATACAACCAAATTTAATGTTTTCCTACATCTGAAAAACAATTGAACACAGTAAGAAAAACTTTAACGCAGTAGACTAAGCAATCTTCCATTCTGGAATCACTGTTACCAGTAGTGTAATCAATCCATACGAGGGATGGAGGGAAAACAGGGTGAACTTATTATTTATTATTTTATCATTTAGTTAAGTAACAAACGGTGGGTTCGATTCCCACCATTCTTTCCGGAATTTGCCTCTATCTTGCTCACAATATATATATATAAAAGTAAATTGAATCAGTCGTTATATATAAACAAAACTGGCGTTTCACGCCAAAACAAAATAGCATTTTGTAGTTGTTGTTGTACCCTCCAAAAATAGCCTAATGCGCTTGAAAATACTTCAACGCAATTGACTAAGCCGAGAGCAACCTCACGTCCCGTCAGCAGTGTTGCCCTCAGTGTTACCCAAACACGGGAAGGAGGAAAAAACAGTGTCATCTCTTTTACACATTATAGTGATTGAAATTAATTAA
Organism: Cimex hemipterus; assembly: GCA_039619505.1. Classification (NCBI taxonomy): domain Eukaryota; kingdom Metazoa; phylum Arthropoda; class Insecta; order Hemiptera; family Cimicidae; genus Cimex; species Cimex hemipterus. Next base: position 10,474,835 of record CM077102.1, read on the forward strand.
GTAAAAAACGCAGTCGTTGATTCGACCAAAGTGTTATATTTTCAAAATTCAACACATGAAGTTTAAATTTACAATTTATCGGTAAAATACGCTAAATTGGGCTTACATTTTCCATAATCCGTCCAGCCAACGATGCAATTCGATATAAATTAACGTGACCGGGAGTGCGAAGAACGGACGAAATCGACAACAAAAATTAAACAATGCACAAAGCCTATTAATTGTATAATGCTTGTTAATCATGAATTATGAATCTTAATGCTCAAGGTGGAATAAATTAATAAATAATTTATGCTCGAGCGTTGAAAATATTTTTTCCATAATCTTCAAGCCATTATTTATTAAGCATTGGAAATTTTCTTATTGTTCCTTAGCTAAATGTGCTAATGCTGAAAGATTACGAAGTTAAAGTAAACATCTGCCTCGGGAGTAATTACCGTTTAAACCTACCCAACTAAACACATTTTCTTTGAGTAAACAACGTTGATAATTTTTTTATTTCCATTTGGATTGGGAATAATGTTTTTTTATGTCTATAAATTATTGAAATAAAATAAATTTTGATTCCGATAAAATTATATAATTGGAAAAAAATATATGGTTAGTTAAAGATCGTGGGTTACGAAAGGAGGAACCTAACAACACCTCAAAAATATCGATTGAATGTAGCAATGCTGAAGCTAAATCAACCCTCACTAAGACTGGCAAACTCACTGCTACAGTTAGAGAGGATTAAACACGGAAGACGGATACCGGATTACCGGTTCTGATATCTGACACATCCACATCTACACAGCATGAGCGTAGTCTATTATGACCCCCTTGTAGGTGGCTATACAATGAGAAGGTCGAAACAGCCACCCATACCATCTTCGGATATGAAGCAACCGTTAAATCGAGGTATAAACCTGGGATGCAAGGAAAACCCAGGCAGAGAGTTGTAGAAAAGCAGACAATGTCCTAGACTTCTAAAGAGAAGAAAATTCTTGTGTTGAAACTACGTCAAGCTTTGCGTTTTATTTCACCTTCCCAGGGATATACAAACATATAATGTATAATTACTCACCTGTTAAGTGAAAATTAGGAATTAACTGATTTGTTACAAATTACAGTTTCTCAGTCAGTATGTCAGTATTTAAAATGTTTTCTTTTAACAACGTATAACCTTTTGTTCTCTCCTTTTACTTTTTTTGTACTAAATATAATGCTCTTAGTTAAAAACGGCAATTTGTTAAAAAACCAATATCACAGACAAAACCAGACATGCAGCATATACAAAGAGCTTTACTGTATGTTATTATCAGGTGTTGGTATAGGTAAAATTAAAAATTAACTGATTTTTACAACTTACAGACTTACAGATTTAATCTACTGCTACTTATACAACCTACAACCTACTGATATTTACAGATCAGTATTTAAAATTGTTTCATTTTATGACAATGTATTTACCTTTTTCAGTCTCTCTCTCTTTCTCTCTTTTTTTTGGGGGGGGGGTTACTAAATACGTTTTTTGTATAAAAACTGAGATTTAACATAAACAAAGAAAGGACTTGTGTATGTTATTATCAGATACTGGTACAGTAAAATTAACAATTAACTGATTATTTACAATCTACAGACATACAGCCAACTGTCATAGACAAAATCTGAGATTTAACATAAACAAAGAGAGGACTTGCGTATGTTATTATCAGATCTGCCCACGTTTGCGAGATGTGTACGTTAAATTTTACTATAACCTCTAATTTATCCAACCTACTAAAACAGTTTTGTTTAATTAATAATATTTTAGTGCGTCTGGAGAAATCAGAGGTTATAGTTTTAATTGTTTATTTATTACAAAATTAAAATAAAATAATTCACAAATCCCAAACGTGGGCAGATACAACAACCTTATAATACACAATAGCATACACTTACCATCTTTGTTTACGTTAAATTTCTGATTTTATCTGTAATACAAAATTTTTTTTAAATATTTTTTTCAGTTGATTAATCTTTATGTATGGTATTGGATGAGATGGTTCGTTGGTGTCCGAGTGGATCGAAGTCACGATAGAGGCGTATAGAGCCGAAGGCCGTGGGTTCGAATCCCGCTCGTGGCACTAACTTTTTCATTATAATCAATACCTTACATAATGATTAATTAGTTGTTTATATTTACGTTGGAGAGCCTGTGGAAGGGAAGTAAAACCCCGAAAGCTCGGAGTTCCTCACAAGAACCAATTGAACCATTTCCCAGATCCTACCAAATTGTATTGTATAATAAACTAATTGCCACACTAAAACAACACATACCCCTACAAAAACTAGCGTACGTTGTTTTATCGAACTGGACGTAAAAACTACTCTGAAGGTGAGATAAAAAAAAGTAGAAAACATGGTTGAGAGGTTTTAAAAAATAAAAATTCCACTGAATATATTCATATAGCAATGGTCGTTATTCGTGCTTTGTGAATGCAAATGATGAACAAGGGAGATAAACATGAAACACCACTGATCACCGGGCATTTCCGTTTGTTTTAAACTTATTTGACTTACAACAAACGCTATGTTTAGTTGATGCGTCGACAAGATCGTTTATAGAATATTTGACTAGTTTGAAATAATTATGGTGTTTGTGGCACGTGACGATCCTGTCTGACGAATACCGTGCAGTTGGCGTATAATTTTTTTGTTCTTTCTTTCGGCACTACGGGTAAAATGTGATCTAGTCATTGTAGGGCAGTCAAAATTAAAAATGGCGCAGTCGAGGGGTTGAACTAGTGGGAGGTGAAAATGCTCTCATTGTATGCACCGTCCGGCCCCCTCCAGAGGGCCCGACACGAGATAAGATCTGGTGAAAAATCGAGAACGAGCAGGCGGGGTTACTGGAGCATTAAATTGGTACAACTCCCCTTATTTACACAGGGATCAATCGATTGCCCTGGCCACCTCCCGTCCGGGGAATGGTTAACGCGAGAAACCGCCCGACGTCCTCGCCGTTTCTCCAATGGCGTTAAATCCGCAGGAAATCTCGCAAACCCGGCCCAAATTGTTCAAATACAGGCTTCGGTTTTTCCAGGGATTCCGTACCGCTTACCTAGCCGTGCATCAATTCAAAAGATAAGATCCAAATGAAAACTCGCGGGCAGCAGTACGTAAATAAAGAATAATGTGGAATTACTAGAGCATTAAATAAGGATAAACGACTGTCCTTATTAGCCGATACTAATTGCGCACGGCTCTCCGTTGTAAATTTTGGGCTCCCTTTTAAACGAACATAAATATAACCTAAAGAGAAAAACTTTAGCCTAGATCTCTCTTACTTTCCCTACTAAAAACGCCTCATTGCCACCTTTCATCATTGTCGAGCTGTCGTTATTTCATAGTCGTCGCCTCCGCTAATTGAAAGGAAAAGATTAATATATATCAAACGTGCCTTTGATCTACGTAATGTGTATAAATTAATTATATTTCAAAACAAAAAATACTATCTTTTGTCAAACTAAAAAATTCAGGTTAGAACAGCGACACAAGATTTTATAAAATATTAAGTTAATATGTAAATATTTATTCAAATCAACGTTCGTTCCATCTTACAACATCTTCCCATCTTCCAATTGATTTAATGCCAATTAAAGGGTAGAATGAAAAAAAAAAACATATTTCCATTTAGTTGTGGAATATTTTGAACTAGTGTTCAACTTCTTTCGTTCTTCATAAATTTATCAAATTCTATAATATATAAAAAATGCCTTTGATGCATTTGATATTAAAAAATGAATTACATTTCAAAATAATTACTATCTGCTGTTAAATTTAACTCATTAAGAAACGTTATAAATGAATACTCACAAATGTTGTTCACAGTTGTAAGATATTTATTTAATTGAGGTATAAAATTCAAATTTCTTCTTATATCATTGACTGAAATTTTGATTTTAAATTATTTAAACAATTTTATTTGTGCAAAACACGGGCTGGATTATAATAACGATTTTGATTTATGCTCGAATTGCAAATCCTTTTTCGAAATTAATTATATTTTTAACAATAATTATATATGGGAAAGGTGTATTTGATGGTTTAAATTTATTATAATTTTGAGGAAATTAATAATTGATTATTCTATTATGAGGTTTCTTCTTGGGGTCTGGCTGATGCAAATGTAGTTTTTTTTAATGATTTTTGTTTCCAAGACTACTTGTTCAGACACGTTTCTGCATCTTATCATCTTCAGTGGATCGTACTGAACCAGGCTAACGGCCGAAACGCTTCTGGCAGACCAAAACTGATGATTGGGAGACTAAAATGGGCGGGGGGACCAACAAATATAAATTTGATGAAGAACGCCTATAGTTTTGATATATTTTGTTGCGTTTGAGTTAAATACTTAAAGAGAGAGAGAGAGAGAGAGAGAGAGAGAGAGAGAGAGAGAGAGAGAGAGAGAGATAAATGTGCAAAGAAAAGAAGAGAGAGGAGAGAGAGAGAGTAAGGAAGAGAAGAGAGTAAGATGAAAAAATAAAAGGGAAAAAGAGGAAGAGGGAGTGGGAAAGAGAATGAAAAAGAGAGAGAGAGAGAGAGAGAGAGAGTGAAAGAGAGAGAGAAGAGTAGAAATGAAGTTAGAAAAACTACCGTCGATTGTCCAACATAAATCTACCCACACAACTTTTATAAACATAAAAATCAAAATGACAACGACTACCATTTCCGGGTGGAAATGAGGAAGGTTGGGTAAGTATGCAGAATCTGTGAATAAAACCATCATTTACAAAAAGTGCCTTTTCCAGTTCGATTAATCATAGACCGTAAATATTGGAGGGAAGAATCAATGATATGATATAAACCAAAAAAGCTATGATCGACATTTTTACTAATAATTTATAAAATAGTTAGTTCGAATTTACTAGAATTCCAAAAACAGATAAATTTCATTAAAAATATATACAGCTAAGCCTTTCAGAGGATTCATAAATTTAGTAATTATTTACTAATCGTGAGATGCGGTCTGGTGTGATATAGGCTTCAGAAAAAACGTTTTCTTTATCGTGCCGACGTCAATCACTGGCACTCAACACGACACGCAAGAATGGCACAATTACACAGAAAGCAAACACTTTTAGCCCTGAAGATGATCTCAATAAAGATCGAAACGTCGGCACGATAGAGAAAATAATTTTTCTGAAACCTACATCACGCCAGACCGCATCTCACGATTACTAAATAAATATCGATTAACGGTCACTAGTCACCACATATAAATTTAGTTTTGAAAAAACGTACGTTTCGAGCTATGTTGAATTCATTCTTTACATTTTGTTTCTCATTGGAAATGCAAAAAGATAAACATTAATGTCAGGATAAAACAAAACGTTTAATTTAAAAACCAACTTGTCGATTATAAATTTTATAGTTGCGGATCTAAACGTTTTTCGATGAAAACCGACGTGACGATCACAAGTACGATCAATTCGTTCACTACGACTATTTAAAAAAAAAAGTCTATGGGCCATTCTCTTCCTTTAGGAAGGTCGTAAATTCAGGTACTCCGTAAAGCAGATGTGACTCGGCCCTACACTTTATCCCTCTGTGTCAATTATGTGTCGCCTTAGAGGTGGATAATCATAAATGATGTTACTACCATCATAAATTGGTCCAATTTGGTTTTTGTGAGTGTTGGTTAACACTATGTTTTTTTTAAAAACCAGCTTTACAAACCAGATTAGAAATTGTAATATGACAATTGATATCAGTCCTGTTAATGTTTTTACATATTTTCTTTATGAAATCAGTAAGTTTATTACTTGTTATACTTGGATTTTTTTTATATTATATATTTTAGTTTGATTGTCTAATTCGAATCATGGCTTTGCAGTTTCAATTTTCTTTTATGATCATTTGCCACGTCGTTTGAAGTGATCCTTCTTCCAGGATACGTATTTTGGACCTCTGTGGCAGGAATCATTCTTATTTCAATCGATTTCTCCATAATTATGTGTCGCCTTGGAGTTGGATAATCATAAATGTTGTTACGGCCGTTATAAATTGGTCGAATTTGGTTTTTGTGCGTGTTGCTTAAAAAAAAGCTTTAAAAACCAGAAATTGTAATATGACAATATCAGTCTTTTTAATGTTTTTACACAAATTTTTATGAAATCAGAAGTTTCATAACTTCTTATGCTTGCAATATTTTTTAAACATTATACACTTTTTGATGGTCTAATTGGAGCCATGACTTTGCAGTTGCAATTTTTTTTTAGGTTCATTTGCCACATAGTTTGAAGTGGTCCTTCATCCACGACACGTATTTCGGCCCAGTCTATGGCAGGAATCACTCTTAATTTAGTCGATTTCTCCTTTACAGTGAAAGACACTCGAAAAAGTATTGTAAGGATTGTAAAATATAAAAAGCGATGTCTAAAAAAATCGATGTAGTTATATAATTATAAGATAGGTTGGGGGCGCCGATGGAGCACAAAAAAGGATAAGAACCCCTTATTTTAAGAATCAATCGATTGAGCCCCTCCATTCTCGCGTTAAAATCTGATAACGGAACTATCACGGAACATGATTAACGATGTTGGGTTCTCTCCTTCCATTGGTAACCTTATTTCACACACAAGTCCCTAAAGAAGAAAAAAAAATTCTCTCGCCGTAACCGACGTACGAAAAAAACCCCGTATCTGACCTCAAGGGTGGAAGGCCGAAAATGGGTTTTCGTATCGAGGAAAACGATCAAATAGTTCGAAACTTTCCAAAAATTAATAAGCCGGGGCGAAGACGGTGTTCGGAGAATTCCAGAAACCGATAAAAGCCGACCAAACTAGTTTCTGGATTAATATCGTGTAATCAATCAGAGGTTACCCCCTAAAATCGAGTCTGCCGTTGATAGCTCAATTTTATGTCTCACCTATAATCATCTCCGACTTACACGTAGACGCGCCCTCGCACGCACGCACACACGCCGACGATGTCTAAAAGGGGGACATAATAATATTCCAGACTGGACGCTGAAGACGCTAACATGCGATGGCCTGAAAATTATTTTTAAAGATTCTACAAGCATTATACAGCAGTTACGGCCAGTTCATAAATTCTACTATGAAACCTATTTAACCTAAATGATAATAACGGTTATTAAGTTAAATAACACCCGAATAACTAAGAAAAAGGCTATTTTTTTCTAACATAGAACAAATAGACAATCGAGATGGCCCCTACTGATTAAAACGTGTATTCTCGGAGGAATTTATATTATATTGAATCAAAGGAAAAAAATCATTATTTAAAAAACTATTTTACACAGTTCACTGTTTTGAAAATCCTTCGGCTATAGCTAGAATCCAGTCGATAGCACTTTTATAATAATAGCTTTTATCATTTTTTTTTCACATTCCTGAAACCTTTGAATTATCCCCACCTTAATAGGCTTCATAGGGTTAGGGATTTACAGTTTTTACCTGAAAGGTATTCATAATTCATAGTATTAAAAAGAACACTTTTTACCAAGAATTTTTTTTATAAACATATTTTTTAAATAATTTTTTTACGGCATAATGTAAAATTATTTATATAAAAACCTTTAAAATCACATATATATATTTTATGTTTATGTTCATGTTCATGTCCTAATGAAATGATAATATTTGAAAAATCCCGGCTTAATAACCGGGAATTGTTAAAGGAAAAGTGCTATTTATTAACGGTGTTAGCTGTAATGATAGGGCTGAAGGCAGTTAGCCGCGCTCTGCCGCCCCACTTTAAATGCTGAAAATGTGATTGTTACACCCAAGTATGAAATTACGTAAATCCACAGAGAGAAGAGGGAAAAAAAGATGGAAATTTCTCAAGGATAAGGTTTTCAGATTCCGAAGTTCAGAAAGGGGGAAAAAATTCATCGTTTATAAGACGATAAACCATATTCTTAAGTGACACATGAGTAAACAAGCAATTTTTCATTGCCTTTATTGTTTAAAAACCGTTGAAAGTTAAACGATACATTTAACTGTTTAGAAATCGAGAAATGCGGTTTGGTGTGATGTAGGGTTCAGAAGAACATGTGCTACGTTTCGGACTTTATTGAGATCATCTTCAGGGCTCAAAGTGTTTGTCTTCTGTGTAATTGTGCCATTCTTGCGTGCCGTGTTGAGACAATATATTTAACACTGAGTCACTTCCCTTCGAACTTTTAAGTATGATCAAAATATTGCAAATTTTAATATCAGTATAGCACAACAATGAGAAAAACTTTATACAAATCAAACGCCAAATTTCAAATTTTTTCGTTAAAATATTCCATTCTATCGAAAATCCATTTAAATTTCGTCGTGATAGATTATTCATGATATTTTGAGACATTGAGAAAAGAGATTTATGAACAATTAAAAAAGAGGAGTGACGAATCTACCCTTTGGCAGTACTCCAGTCGTGCCTACAATGTTGTCCACTTAATTAAGACTTGTGCCATTAGAACTGTCACTGTCATCCCGGCCATCGCCAATTTAGTCGAGGAGGGTTGGATGGAATTCGGATGAGAGTTTTTGGATTAGTGATATCTTGGTTTGGTTTAGAAGAAGCGGTAATGGAAGTGCATTATACCTTGGAAAATTTTATTATTATTTTCTTTTCATACGGAGACTTTGTGGTTAGAAGTGGTTAGGTTGTGGTTTTAAGTGGAAATAACATAATCAGAAACGATCCCAAAGGTCGGGAGATGGGTTTTCAACTGTGTACATCTTTAAATGTTCAAATGTTTCTAAGAATGTTCAGACAAATGACTCGCATTTGTAAGCAAAAATACGTTGATATCTTTCCAAAGGTCGAAAATCATGTTTGACTCATGGAAAATAATCCTGAATTCGATTCAGGAATAGAATAACAATATGGAAATATCAAGAATTCATTTAATGTCTTTGATTGGGAGGAAAACCATGCTAGTTTCCTACAGTTAAGTAATTCCTGTCATATTTCAGTCTTAACGTGGGGTGTTGCGAGCAGTCGTACCGAAATTCCATTGCCTATGCCGACATTCGAACAAAAAACCGCTAGGGCTGCAAATTCAAGTTTTAACTTCGTGGTCCAATTATATATGTTAATAAATGGATAAAATTGCTTTCATCAGAAGATGAGTGTTTTATGTCAAAAGTGGTATATATATATATATATATATCGACCAGTTAATCCGGATCTCGGTATGGTTTGGATGAATAAGCCAATTCGGTTGTTTTCTGCCAAGCATTCTATTTCAAGGTCATTATCAAGGCATAATTAAATTTTTAATGTCGGGCTCCAAATTTATTAAAGACCGACTCTGAACCAACATCTCAAAGGACTGTGACACTGAATTCAGACCTACAATTGTGACGATTTGTCGGCATCTTTAAGATTGTTAAAATATATGGAAAGCTTAGTAGGTTATTCCTCTCCATTTTTTTGCCCAAAGAATTGCCAAAATTCCTGGAAGAATTGATTGTCACATAATACATAAATCTGTTTTTTGCTCCAGACCATACTGAGATCCAGATTATTCTTCTCAATGTTTTTACCCAAAGAATCGCCAAAATTGAAGAATTGATTGTTACAAAATTACATCCTTTGAGAACGTAAGAAAAAAAAGATCTGATCGTTATGTGAAAAAAAATTGAGGAATTTTTTAAGGACTATTGACCGTTGATTGGTATTTGAGGTAAATTAAATACCCAAATAAAATTTAAAAAACCAATCAATTTACCTCTAATTGATGTAAGTTAATAGAAAATACAATCAACGGTCAACAGTTCTTAAAGAAAAATATTAATCTTAAAATATATACATATCCTACACTTTCTTAAATGCGGCAAAATATTAATCAAATAAACTATACTGTAGAGATTGTTCTTGAAGGAAGGAAAGAAGGATAGCAAAAGGAGTAAATCAGAAAATAAATGTTTTTTTTTTAATAAAATTTACAAGTGATTAATTATGTAATTTTTTGTTTTTACGTGTTTACAAATATATTTTATGTATTGTTTGTAACACATATATACATACATGTAAAAAAATGAAAATAAAAATAAGGCATAAATGCAACAATTTTAAAATTAATTGATTATTTTCGTTTATTACAAAGGGCGTTTTATCTTTTTTTAAGCTTTAACTTTAATTTTTTTTTACAAAATACGACAGTCGAATTTATTTAGACGATAAGCAAAATTATAGGATATTGGTTGTTTTATAATCTATTTATGGAAATCGAATGGAAAGGTATAAAGTAAATTAAGATAAATAAAAAAATATATTAAATTAAAATTGGGCGACGTTTTTTCAGTTATAAATAACGATCTACAAAAAAGAAAAAAAAATATTATCGACGCTTTCAAATGAATTCCAACTAGTTCATAATATTAATAAAGAAGGAGCCCTGGATAATTAATAAAGTATAACGCCTGAAACAGCATAAATACGTGTCGAGAAATAAATTGAGGCTATTAATATGCATGAAAATGTCCCGATAGTATTTCGGTAGCGGAGGGGTTCCGTCTGAGGGTACAATAGACGGCCAGGAATGGGCCAGAGTTCGATCGGGAGGGGAAAACGGCCAGGAAAAAAGACATTAAGATAAGTTGACAAATTATTGAGGAGTTGTCGGACCGGTCGAAGAAGGGGGTTCCGGGAGTGTTTTGTCAATCGGGGCTTAAACAGCCGGGACGAGTCTGCCCGTCCGGACGTCGTGGACTCGTTCAAAGACCCTCGGATATTTCGTCTTTTTAAACCCCTGATCTGCCGACAACCCTCGTCAACTTTGATTACGACTAAAAACCTCAAATACTGGTATATGTTGATTAATTAGATTCCAATAATTTCGGCCTTGGGATATATTTTTTTACGTACTTCGATGCCGTCGTTCTAGACGCAACCATCAATTTTTAATTAAGACCGTCTGACAATGGCTATTGAAGCCTTTTCGTGTCAAGGTTGGTAGAGACGAAATTACGATCCGATTTCTCAATTTTCTTCAATAAAATCCAGTTGAGAATAATTATGTTTAAACAAAATACTATTGTTTATACCACTACTATTCTTAAAAATTTGCAAACCTTCAAAGTAATGATCTAACATCAACATTTTTCAAAATCACGTTTTCAAGAAGATAATAGGCAAAGATTATCCAAATATTTATTGAAATCCATTATATTTTTTGATCTGATCGACCAAATAATTTCTTTCAGTTAATTAATTTTTATGTGAGGTATTGGTTGAAATGAAAAAGTCACAGCGGGAATGGAAATACGCCGCTGATCTACCACTTGAGTTATCGTGACTTGGATCCACTGGGACACCAACTTCCCATTTCAACCCTACCTTTCGAATTTTCCCTCCTTTTAATTTTCAATTAATTGATTGAAATGTTCATTTCTTATAAATGTAAATTGAAAAGTAAAGTTCTACCACGGGTCCATTTCGAATTTGGATTCAATGGACCACCCCCGACCGACGCCCATGAAAATAACGCGTTCAGTGTTTTCAACTTATAGAGAGAAACAATGAGCCTTTTGTTTCCGACAGATCCGCTTACGGCTTCTCATTGTTCGATTCCAGTTATCCGTCTCTTTTAATTCGGTTCTCTTTTTGTATAACTTACATTGTCAAGTTCAATAAAACTGTCGTCTTCTCAGAAGCGACGATTTCCTTAATCGGGCGGTCCGTATGACCCGGATCCTTCGTCGAATCCGAACGGAATAACAAAACCGGGCCGAGAATAAGTGAAGATACTTCGCCGTAGACCGAGGGCAGTCCACTCGGAGATTACCAAATTCATTCCACCGGCTCGTGACTTTTTTGAGCCGCGCCAAGCAGTCCGAAGTCTATAAAAGGGCACCGGTCTTTCAGAGTCCTTGTAATTCAAACCCCGCGACCCGGACTCGTTGGGCATTTTTCTGCAGACTCGATCCACCAACACGCAACAATCACAAAAAATTCACGGGAAGATGCCTGAACACGTCCGAATCCTTCGCCGGACGGCTCCCTACTGGTTAAAATCTGGAATTGTTTGAATCTAGAGAGCGTTTCTGTCGAAATTTCCCCTAAAACACCCTTCGGAACCTGCACAATAGGGGTAGCTCCACCTTTCCAGCGGGGTAACCAATAGTAAGTGCACCCAAAAACTACACAAAAGGCCCTGAGGGGGGATAGAGATTCGCAGGAAAGTGAGAAGGGTGGGGCTGCAACATCGCGGATTTACCAATATGCGACAGTCTACAACAAACTTACATCACAAAATCATCTCATGACCTAGTCTAACAATCCCAAAACGATTTTTTTACGAGTTACCATCCTATAAGAAAAAATTGATCTGTGATTTTTTTTAAATTAGTGATAGTAGGACAATGTTTCATGATTGTGACTTATCTGGTTAAAAGTTATTAATATATTGTTTTGTTTTTTCCAGGCATTTCCATGGTGAACATGGCGGAGACCGAGTCGATGTTCCTTGGTGGGAGCCGGTTGTCGATGAACGGAGTGGACACCATGTCGGATGACTCCGACATCGAAACTCCGATGCTGATCCGCTCCTTTCAGCAAACGAAGCGTAACAAACGGAAAAACTTCCAACCGAGGAATATCACCTACTGTGAGGAGGCGCCTCTCTCCCTCAGCAAAAACGAAAACGAGGAGTACGCCTTGGACCTGAGTAGTTTCGATTCGAACAGCGCCCCCGAGACGAAGAGGATGAGGTGCAGCACGGACGAACCGGCGCCCATGGACCTCAGCTCCAAACCCAACAGAAAAGAGGAAGAGCACAGCGACTTCGACGACAGTTCGGACAGCGAAGGAAGCAAGTGGGCCGGCCACTACAACGACCAGCCATCCCACCAGTACTTCCTGCAGCAAGAGTTCTTACACCATCAGCCGACCGACGCCTCCGATCTCAGGGAGTACGCTCAAAACACAATGAAAGAACTGTTGGAAATTTACGGTTTAAACAGTGCCGAAGTCGCAGAATCAATTACGAACAACGTTCCCATCGCAAACTTTTCATCAGGTACTTTTTTGTTCATTTTCTTCTTGTGATTGCATGATCAGTTTAAAAATATTAAGGCTGGTTAAGGTCAGTTATTTTTATTGCGCTATAAATTTTTTTTAAAGAATAACACTTTTATTATTTTAAGAATAATTAGTAAATAAAACAAAATAGGACGTCTGACTAGTTTCAATTCCGATATTAAAATAGAGAGGACACTGTTTCACAAAGTTCACTGTGCAAAGTTGGTGCATAATTTTTTAAAGAAACTTTATTTGAGTATATACATGGAAGGCTTCAAGTATGTATAGGCTTCTACCAGCTGTCCTTCCTGCTAAAGAATCCCATTAGTTTCAAGTTAGGTTGGAATGATTCTTTTTTTCTGCTAACTGTGTGAAAGAGTGCTTATATAATAATTTGATCACTATTATCTTTCGATAGTTTTTTTGTTTGTTCCACTCGTTAGTGCCTTTCCACTTATTGCAGTTGCCAGCTTAAATTTAGTAAGGCCTTGAAAATAAACCGATTTCTATATCTAATTTTGACAGATTGCTCTATGAAAAACCGATAATACTTTAAGAGAAATCTACAAGTTAAAGTATCCCGGGTGGTTCACCTTGCCGGGTAATTTGTGGCTAAGTTTATAAATAACGCGAGAAACAGGAAAATGCGAAGGTTCATTAGGCCCTCTCGGTCGTGTAAATAATTTTGGAGAAAAAGCCCACGTCTATGCCGAAATTGTTGTCGACCTTGGAATTTCATATTTACAACGTTGTATCATTTCGAACGTGCGTCGGGGTATCGCAAGGGGTTAGGTAGAGAAACCATTAAATAAAGATCAAGATCGTTTAGAGTTTCTAACGATGGAGTAATGATAATTCCGCCTTAGGATGCACCTGCATCCAAGTGACTTCTGAAACGGGCCAGAAAGCAAAAAAGCTCCGCTAATTGAAAACCCCGACTTCACTTATTCAATTCGGATAATGGCACGAAAGAGTTGGCCGGGATTACAATCAGCTTTTTGAAAAAAGCCCTAGGAGTCCTTGAGATTTTGTATCACAAAAAGACCCCGGTAGGGACTTGACGGCCGGTCTTTGTAGGGCGAACGCTTTTTGCCCGGAGGGGGCAGCTCAAAAGGAAACAATCTATTCTTGTTTATAAGAGAAAAAAAGTCATATTTATAATGATTTGGTCTGAAACTCCTTTCTTCCATTTGTTTCTGGAATGATTAATGGTGGCGGGCCTACTGGGCCGCTCGGCTACAACGCTGTCTATCAACCATTGAGCAACGCAGCGTGAGTCGCTTTAAAAAAATTAATAATTTAAGGCATAAGAATTACTATTGAGGTCAAACAAAGGGTATTGTATTATCTGCATTCTTCTGTTTTACTTTTAGTTTTAATTTGGGTTTTCTATTCCTTCTTAGTCGGCTTTAAGAGGCAATGCTCACGAGCAACATAACAAAAATAAATGTAAAAACCTACTTTTACAATATTTTGGCATTACAACATAATCCTCCTTTATTTATTTCTATTCTGAAATTATTTATAAAGTAAAGAGGATTCTGTAACGATTTAATCAAATCAGAAGCATGCTTAGTTCTTACTTTGGTTCAATTTGAATAATACCAAAAACGAATATAAACAAATTTAAATAAATTTGTTAACCTTATTTATGACAGCAGCTACGAATGAATAATATACGGGCAAACTAAAATTATGATATAAAAACAATGCGTTGGCTTTAGTTTCAATAATTAATCATTATTTTCGGACCATCCTAGAACATCGCGACGTTTTTCTCTCCCCCAATATTTTGAAGAAATTATACTGTACTGTATAATTGTATAAATTAAAAAATATTAAATGACTATTTGGCTTATTCTAAAATTATTCAGGAAAAACAGTTTTAGGTTTAATAAAAGCACAAAGAAATGCTGGCTTAGTTCATACTTGGTCCGGTTTGAAAGTTGCCAAAAATCAATATAAATCAAACAAATTTAATAAGCGCTTCGGAGCCCGGACGGTTGAGGCGTTGACACGGCGCTTAAGGTAAAGGTCCCGGGTTCGAATCCAGCGGCCACACATACTAACAATTTTTTTTCTTCTAAAACGCCGGCACTCCGAGGGTATATATTATAATAACCTCTGCTGTTGCGAACCCTCGTTAAAAAAAATCAAGTTTACTACATTTCATTTTAATTATGAGTCATTAAGAATGAGTGCATGTAGATACTTGGCCTTGTTAATAATTAAGCATTATGTTCGAATCATTCTGGACAATCGCGGTGCACATCTCCCTTAATTATTTTTTTTTCTTTTTTTTTATGTTTGCTGTATCAGTTCATTATATAAGTTTTAATATAATTATTTTTCTTTTAAAAAAGCAAGTTAAACAGGCTAATCATTTCATACTTTATTGCCACCACTGGTTACGACTTAACGAAAAGAAGCCAATAGAGGGGCGTCGGTGGCCGCAAGGCGCTCATCACTGTAAGGTAAAGGTCCCTGGTTCGAATCCAGTTCGACATACTTACAAATGGAGTTTTCCTCAAAAGCACCGGCACCATGAGGGTTTATATGACCTCTGCTGTTTCGAACCCTCGTTCGAAGTCAATGGATTCAAATTTAAATGAACAACATTTGAGGATTTAAAGCAAATTATAAACGATGCCGATGATATTTTGATAAATTTGGTTCGGCCCAAACTTCACCTAATTGATTATTTTTCTAATACAGAATGAAAAGTGTGGGGCTGACAAGGGACAATGCATATAAGACAATTGAGGGAGTGTTGGAGATAACACACGTATCGGTTAAAGGTCGAACTTTTATTTTTAAACATTAAGGCTAAAACATTGTCTTTTTTTACTGATTATTTCCGACATACGTACAAGAGACAAAACGAACTGAACAATTTAATTTGCAAAACAATCAAAATAGCAATAAAAAATTAACAGGGAACAGGCAATCTTACTACCATTCTCCAGCGAGGATTTTTTAATTGTTAAGAATTTTGTTAACAAATTTTGAAAATGTGGGAAAATGTATGTACTAAGAGAAAAAATTTGATTAAATTTACTTTTCCAATGAATTCTCAAAGCAGAACACCTTATATTCCTTATGAATTTTTAAAGATATGTCGAAGTTTGAAATTGAAGAATTTGAAAACTTTTCATTCACCAATTAAACAACATAAATCAAGCTTTTTACAATTTATTTCACAGTAATTCGCTCTAAATTGGCAAATGCTAACAAATAGTTAGTTTTTTCTGACTATTTCATTCTCATAAGAAATACCCATTGGGTCAATTGATACACCCAGCCTGGAATTAGTGAAATGTATGTAAACTAGTTTACTTAGCCTGGATAAATTCTAGAGCGGCAAATGTCAAACCTACAATTATAAATGCATCAGAGTCAATTCAAATAGGCATTGTCTTCCACTGGAGAATAACAGTACTTCCCACTCGCGTAAACATCTACATCTGCGGTAGTTATTCCTGATTTTTTTTTCCTTCGTTTATATCTAGATGCCGGAGTGTGAAAAAATCCACGGGTGTTTGTTTAAAAAGCATTTTTCTGCCGTTCGAACGGTTCTGAATTTCGTTCACGTCTGGAACCATAGAGGGGACCGTTGCACATATTAATGGGATCGGTCCGCACTGGCATTTAGTATATATCTGATTAAGAAAGCGGCAAAGGGTCTGATCAGACTTTCCGTCTACGTATACCTACGTGTCTTCCTGTTTGTTATATCCTGCCTTTTCTTCAGTGACGTCACGTTGTATCCTTACAGAAAGGCGAAAAATATCTAGTTGCCGTTTTTTTAGTCGAATTCTAATTGAGACCAAAACTCAAAATAAATTGTGAAATACTTTCTTGTTTTATCTTAAACCGAAGGGGGAAAAAAAGATAATTTTAAAAACAGTTTGTACGTATGTTTTGCTTTATGATTTTCCAAAATCATATATCAAACAAAAAGCCATGCAAACTTCAAACTTTTTCATGTTTAATTTTTAAAAGTAAAAGTTTATAAAAGTAAAGTTTCACCTTTCACCGAAATACGTGTGTTATCTTCAACAGTCCTTGAATTGTCTTATATTTTCTCATGTCATCCCACACTCATGTTATTTTAAAACAATATTTTACCAGAACAACGATAAATTAATAATACATACAAAATTATATTGGTTTTCCTTCGACCAATAGGGGCTCGGTAAATAATTTGAAATAAATTTAAGTACAAGCTATAACCAGATGTATAAATCAAGTTTGAAATTATCAGCGTTATGATCTCGCTTTATGTTTGACAATCTTATTATGTGATGACTGATGAGGCTGCTCTAAAGTAAACGCAGACGGTTTATCCTCCTGAAGAAACATTTCTTAAGTTCAGACGTTTTCAACCTTTTTTTCAGGTGTTATACTTAACTTCTCAAAAAAACCATAATATCAAATCCATTTTTTTTCGTTGGTGTTTGTTTTTGCAAAATTCAGAAATTCAAATTTCCAAATCGTGGAAAAACAAACAAAAACAGAAAAAGAACTAATCCATTTTTACCTGTTTACTATTTTTTCTACTCGTGTAGTTATAACAAAAAATATAGCACTTTTTTTTTAAATTTGCGTTTGAAAGTATGTTAAATTTATTCAATTTATGAAAATTGGATATTTGCTAAGTGAGCAATACATTATTTAATAGCGTTTACCCACTCAAACCGGAAAATATTCAAAATTTGTCACAAATTTTCATTGTTGGCTGTTGGGAAATATCAACCAGGATGGTTTGATTTTGTGCTGGAAATTACGTTGAATCATAGTTTTATACTTGTTCTCACCTTCGTGATTTTTCTTTATAGGTTGGGTATAATCAATTTTGGACTAAAAACACAAGATTTAAATTTTAGGATATTGTTAAACCCTTCTGACTAAAATATTCGAAAATATATTGATTTTCTTATTCTTCACCCATAGTGCTGGCTGGCCCATTTTAGAAAAAAAAAAGGCTGATTGCTTTAATTCAAACCAAACATATTCGGTTAATATTTCAATTTTTCAACAGGCAGATTTTATAACTGAGTGGATTGCGAAGAAAAACAATTTAAATTTGACAAACGTTTAACTATAGGAACGTAATTATGATAAAATTGAAACTTTTATGATTTGTGCTACAGGAAGATTTAACTAGCCCTGTTTTTTCCTCTTCAACATTTTCCAAAAACTTGGCTTCTCAGATTTATGTATATCTGTAGAATGTTTTTAAGGTTTAAAAAATATGAACTCTCCTAATAATGAAATATGTTGCGTGTGGGGATCTAAAGCCTGCCTAAATTAATTACATGACGCACGGATGCGCGAAACAGGCTGCCAATAATTTTTGTAGAATGAATTCCTATTAAGCTTTAAGCTTTTACACAATAAGCTATCGTTATTAAAATCTTTTTTTTTTCAATTTTCTGTTTTTATTGATATCGTAGGTCGATAGATTTTTGAAGTTTTAATTGAGAAAAAAGGTCAATAAAAATGTTTTTACATAAAGAGGAAAACTGGATTTCGTTTGTATCTATGATGTTATAAATCATTTCTACTGATATTATAAATGACTTGCAGTGATGCGTGAATCCCGGGGGGAAACGAATCGCACTCCAGATATGATCAGTAATGATCAGACCGCCGTTCAGACCGCTGTCGAAAAATCCAATCCAAACCGGCAATCTAGGCAAAGTAAACAAAATCCGTTCATGATTTTTTTTTTACCGGCTTAGAAAAACGTGAGAACGATAATCTACCGTCCCCTTTGTCGCATGGAGAGAGGAAAAAAAGGCGAGAAATAAAGTTGAACAGGGAAAAGGCACCCGAGAAGTTTTGGGAGGTCGCGTTCCCCCTAATAGGCAAATCATCCCTCCGGGCAGGGGCGATTTGTAAGTGTGACGGATGGTAAACGCCCTTATTAGGTAAACACGTGGCCGAATCTCTTGACCCCCGGGGACACGGCAGGGGAAAAATCGCCCTGCGATAATTCACAAGGAAATAAATCGGCCTCGGTGAAAAGAGGGAGGAGACAATCCGTGGCGACGGGCACAACAATGCCCGGCTCTTTCCACTTGTCTATTTTCTTCGGTGCTCGTGGCGCCAACCTTAATATCACGTCTCCACATTCACCAATTGTCAAATGATTAATTACCAGCGGAGAGCGAGTGAGTGATACGGCGTCTAACGGGAGAAAACGCTTTCCTGCCATAGGTCACACAAATCGAAACCGATTCCGAAGCGGAATAATAATTGTTCACCTCTTTCAAAAATAAGTGCACTACATTTCTCAAACCCCGTCCCAGGTGACTTTTCCATATTCAGAGAGGAACAACGGTGGCCATTCACGTGGAAATAACACGAAACATCGATATCCTTAAAATAGGGTCATAAACAAACAAAAAAACAATTCTTGTAAAAGGAGGTCGATGGTCAAAACTGATCAACTGCCTATTCTCGCTTTTCACTATTCGGTCTACACTCGTTTCGGGTACAATTTTGAAATATCTCCGAAAATTATAACTTGTCAAGCCATTCAGAAACACTTTTAATTTTTTGTATATAACTCCTGCCTACATGCCTAATGGCGTTGTTGCGGCAACAAGAAAGATCAGACACATAGATGATCACAACTGATTTTAAAGAAATCTATATGGTCATTATTTAAAATTATTGTCAGGACTGAAATTAAGTATAAAATTGCCTAAATTATAATGCCCAGTCAAGTTTTGTACTTTTCCTATTTATACAAACGTCTTGCTAGTTTGGCACTTAAATTATGCATGCTTATCGTGTCCTCCAATTTATAACCCTGATGGTGTGTGCAGTCAGACCAGCATGATCGAAAACAATCAAACGGGTTCCTCATCTCGCAGACCTCACAGAAATGACACAACCAGAGGATTCAAGACAGTTTAACTTGAGACTATCTCACTACTTCGGTGATAGGTGGTGCCCTAGGTTGGGTTTTATTTGACTAGTCGGACTAAAAGGAAACAATCAACATTTTTTTCCATACAAGGACAGAATTAACCAAATTTATTACATGGTAGCGATTAGTGACCGTTAATCGATAATTATTTAGAAATCGTGAGATGCGGTCTGGTTTGGTACGTTTCAGAAAAACATTTTTCTCTATCGCGCCGACGTTACGATCTTTATTGAGATCATCTTCAGGGCCTGGGATTTTCAAACAATGTTTACATTTAGTAAATACATTTTGGATGTGGAAAAGTGAATTTGTACAATGCAAAATATATATCCCAGGCCCTGAAGATGATTTCAATAAAGATCGAAACGTCGGCGCGATAGAGAAAAACGATTTCTAAGTCTGATCCAGCTTGTTAGTTTTCTTTCCTTTAGCTATTAGTGTGCTTAACTTGCTTGAAAACTTCAAACATTGAACTAACGAATTAGTACAGAAAGGTTTGTTCTTTAAAATATTAATTAGGGGAGAAGTACTTCGCGATGGCCTAGGTTGATCCAAAAATAATGCTTAATTATTGAACATGAAGACCAGTTTTCGTTTTCATCCCATCATTCAATTCTATCGACACATGGTTCATTTTTAATTGCTCTCGTAATTGAGATTAAATGTAAACAACTTAATTAAAATTGGTTTGCTTTATATTAACTTTTGGTATGATGAACTAAGTAAGCATTTTTTTGTACTTTTATTAAGACTTGTTTGTCGTAAATAATATTTTTTAACCTTACACAGTAGACTTTCTTTCAAATATTGGAATAGGAAAACATCGCGATTATGTAGGATGAGACTAAAATAACGCTTCATTTCTAAAAATAAAGTCCAGCATTGTTTTTATATATTATCATGTAGACTAATATTATATGGTCTATGTTATTCATTCCTGTTGCTCTCTTGATTGAGAATTATTCAGAGATCGTGAGATGCGCTCTGGTGTGATGTAGGTTTCAGAAAAGCATTTTCTATATATTGGCAACGTTTCGATCTTTATTGAGATCATCTTCAGACCCTGGGATTTACAAACATTGTTTACATTTAACAAATATATGTAGAATGTGGAATAAAAAGAATTTATACAATGTAAATTTTTTTATATTCAATCAAAATATTTCTACACATCTCTTGAGTTTAAATATATAGAATTTAGTTAAATTTGTTTATATTCATTTCTGGAATCTTGCAAACTTGGACAGAGATATGAACTAAGCAGAAAATTGTCCACTTTTAAATTTAAGTTTTTACGTTTGTTTTTGTTAAAAATAATCATTATGAACTCGGTGGATATTTTCCGACCGATTCCCTATACATATTTACTAAACAAAAGTATGTGGTAAGCCTGAGTTTAAAGTCAAAAGTTTTCGGTCTTCTTTATAACAACCAAAAACGTTGTCTTTTTCAACAGATAAACCTAAATCCCTAAAACAGTTTTACCGTTTTCCTAATTTTGTAAACTTCAACTAGCAACAATTTGTAATTTGATCGTGATTTTTCACGTCTTCCTAGTTTTTCTATGTCAGTTATGTGTCTTTCTAGTTGTCTCCCAGTTTATAACCCTGATGGTAAGACTAGTCAGAACAGGATGATCCACAGCCTCAAGAAAACGATACAACTATGACACTTAAAAAAATAATTGCATGGGTTATATATAT
>CM077102.1:10496885-10525894 GCA_039619505.1 Cimex hemipterus
TATATATATATATATATATATATATATATATATATATTGAAACCATCCCGTCGGCTTTGAAGATAGGTGTCCATGCTTTCTACTTTACTAATCGGGGTAAGACTAAACCATCGATATTTTTGCCAAAATTAAAAAGGAAAAGAAAGATGGTAAACAGCCAAACTGTTTGACTCAAGTTTATTACAAAATAACTCAAGGAAAAATCTCATTTTGTTTAAACAATCGCGGTTGACGAAATGTCCAAATTGTCCGAAATAGTTATCCCGATGGAATCCGTTAAATTGAGATTTTTGTGATCGCCGAATTTTGTGTCGTTTTTTTCATTTGTTAGACTCTTTTTTTTAGACAAACTTAAGTGGATATTGTCTTAGATGAAACGCATCCAACCAATAGGGTACAAGCGAAGAAGATTACCATTAACGATCACCTAATGGACTTGAGTCCATCTACTGGCAGACCACCCAAACAGACTTCCCAATGCAATTTAGTTCTGGGCAATCTAAATTAATTATTTACGAATTAAGACTAAACGGTAAATGTCACGATTTTGTTTTTGTTCGAATTTATTTATTTTCTGGTTCAGAACGACTTTGAACTGAATATCCTTAATGTCGCTAACTTTTAAATGATAAATGGGCTGAATCGTCAAATGGATAATAACCCGGGTTAAATAATCGCGTGAGGCCAATCTAGAGAGTACTGACTTGTTATCCATTTTTAAAGTTTATAAGAGGAGGGTCAGTCAACTTATTGAGATTGGGAAGTCAATTTCGTCAGCGCTGAAAGTGTAGTTTTGGTATCACTTAAATGCGCAATGGAACATCTAATTTGCTTAGTAATATAATAATTGCGTCCATTTTTCGACTAGCTGTTACCTTTGATATCGTTTTTAACGTTAATTAGTGGGTTGTTTATATAACAGTTCATTAGAACCAAGGCGTTTCATACATTTTGAGTTATCATCATCTTCAACCGAGAATCCTCCTCCAGTGCCAAGACGTCCTACACCATTTAAAGCGTGACGGTTAAGAAAAAAAAATCCGAGGGGAAAAACAAAAAGGCCGACATGTGCATTCCACAGGAAAAGGATATTTTTAATGGAGATATAAATTTAAATGGTAGTGGGCATTGTCTCTGCAGAAGATTTATACGGTCGTCGGGGTTTTGTGGGATTTTTAATTGCGTCCACAGGAGTTGGCCTAAGGCCCTGCCCCGGCTAATAAGCCACAGGCTCTGGGAAACAAGGAGATAGAGGTGGCCAAACTTTTACTTCTCTTTGACTTTTTTTAGACGGTGCCCAGGCGTCGTGTCGATTTGTCAAGGGACACCTCTGCAAATAGCCGGGGCCACTTCTCGATACACGTGCTCTTCGCCTAGTACCGATGAAAAATTTATTGTTTTAATATAAAACAATCTCATCCTAGGACGGAAAAACTTCCGTTTTAATTTTTTTTTTATTAATATCAAAAAACGCCGGTCCTGCCGAGTTTCGACACCGGCAAGTACCCCTTTTTACGACACTTGGCCCGGAAATAATCGCCCCCTCCTTTATTCTGGCAGATATTACTCTAATTGAGATTGTCCACCCGGAAATTCACAAAAAAAAAGGATTATCCCTCGGTCCTTTCAACCCCTGCCCTTCTTTGATCAGACAAAGCCTTGCGAACTTCCATTCTCATGGTACTTTTTGAACTGAAATAGTCTTGATCCCTAATTAGAAACAACCTTATATATAATATAATGCTGTTCGGAGAACATATGTCCTCTCTAATAAAACAGATCTCCTATTGTCTGTTCTTGGGTGTCCGTTATGTCTTTGTTTCTTTTAACTTAATAAAACCCCGTGTTCCCATGAAAGAATCTTCTCTTCGCCAGATACTCACCAAACAGAGAAAACATTTTTTCAAATAATTATGAAAGCTGGGTTTAATTGATAAATAATAAGTGCAGTCGAACAGGTTAAAGACAAGCAATAAAAAATTTCCTAACTATTTATTTTAATCCCATTATATTTCGTGGTCCGATTGACCAATTAACTTCTTTCAATTAATTAATCTTTATGTAACGCACTGGTTGAAATGAAAAAGTTAATGAATGAATGAAAAAGTACTTTGTTACATAAACAAAAATTAAAGTTTAAAAAAAAATTGTACATAATCAAAAAGCACATTTCGGGAATGGTTATCAACCGTCTGCCGGAGTTTTTGGTAAACAAGGAACACATTTCTTCTTAAGGAATAAACAAAAGAGGGAGAAAAACTATATAAATAAACTGAAATAATAAGATATCTATTTATTCACATATAAATAACCAGGGTATCTCTGATATATACAGTAAGCATTTAATAGTTGAAATAAAAGACGAGCATTTTCCTGTAGTTCCAGGCTTCCATCGCAAACTTTACCAGATTTAAAGACTCGGGGTTATTTAATAAAGAGATTAGGTGCTCTCTCGTCAACGTGGGCAAGCCTATATGCCATGCTCGGAACTCCGTTAAAACTGGGCATTCTGCTAGAAAATGACGACAGTCTTCTCGAGCCTGCCTGTTGCAGAGAGAGTGCCTATCGGAATTATTGACTCTTGTGAGGGTTATAGTTAAGGTGCAGTAACTCGTGCCTAATTTTGAGAAACCAGCGAGCTAGCGGAATGGACGGAATTTTAGAATCTTGCGCTATATTCAAGAAAGGTTGACTAATATTAAGGTCCGTATATAGCAAAAAACTAGAGGAATTTTGGGCATGGAGGAGACATTTCGCTGTGTGAGAAGTGCGGATATTATTAATTAATTTTGAGTGTAAACGTGGCCATTCTTTGAAATTGTCCAGGGAAAAGTTGTCATTCAGCTGAAATTGATGAGCTGAGTTATTCCAGGAAGAGAACCATGATATGTTGGACCTTATGATTTCCAGCGCTGTATTCTTAGGAAGGCTACCGCCTTAGGAAAGTTAATGTCACTAGCGGGTTTCGAACCCACGACCTTCAGCTCAATACTCCCCTGTTCTAGCCAATTCAGCTATCGTTTCCCCATCTCAACCTGCCGTTTTATTTTAATATGTATTATTTTTAAAACAATGAAATCAAATATTTTCAGTTTTTTGTGATGAAATTCTATCTACTTGCTAACAAGTTTCTAACTGAAATCCTATCTTGATGTAAGCTTATTTATATAATTAACTAGTTTTTCATTATCTGCATTTATTAACAGAATAAATTTAAAATGTTGAGTGAGCGCTGGTTTAAACTGTGGATGTTAAAAAAAATGATGCTTTATTATTTTGAAAAGATTATTATTTATAATTGATGGTTGGAAGGTTTTGGTTGTTGTGTACGTTGGTCGGGTTTCTGTGACCCGATTGCCCCAGCAGTCGTTTTGATAAAGTCTGTTGTTGAACATGGACTAAATATGTGGTTATCGGATGAGTTCACTTGTCATCTTGGATTAGTTTTAACCTGAGTATGGGCAATCTCCCCCCTAGTCGGGTTCAAACAACCGTGAACCGGTTCACAAAGGCAATCAACTCATTTGGGCCCGTTTAACCCCACGGTTTCACCCCAAAACTCGATTTTACCCCCATCACGGCACCCCTCGTTCACACACTTTCCCAGACTCTTCGAGTGTTTTTTACCCCGGCGGAGGTAAAAGTTCACAAGTCTTCCCCCCTTTTTTCTTGCCGCCGGTGAATTTCTGTCGGGATTTTTTCGATCCTCCCCTCGCGGGATTCCGCTTTATCTGCGGCGGGGATGCTCCTTTTGTTAGGGGGTCTTT
Organism: Cimex hemipterus; assembly: GCA_039619505.1. Taxonomy (NCBI): domain Eukaryota; kingdom Metazoa; phylum Arthropoda; class Insecta; order Hemiptera; family Cimicidae; genus Cimex; species Cimex hemipterus. The sequence continues at coordinate 10,500,653 of CM077102.1, forward strand.
TTTTTAAAGAAAAAAAAACGCGAGTGAGAAGGTAAAAGAGCAGGGTTCGATTTGATCTTCTCATATCTCAATAGGGGACAGGTTAAAAGCCATATAAACGGCCCAAGGGTTCCCTTTTTTAGGAAGTCTCGTGTGTGTACTGTCATCGAGCAACCTTCCGTTACGCTTCCTACCCACGGACCCCCAACCACTTATCGTATAATAGACTATAACAGCTAATATATCAAAACTTTACCGTTAAATTCGTTTTTTCAAAAAAAAAAAAAAAAAAAAGAATTTCTACAATTTAAAAACGACTATCCTTAATATCGTGATGTCATCATTTACTTTATTCATTTATTTAGTTATTACATCAACGGCAAACAGCCAATTTCACAACAGTACACATACTGAAAGTATGTGCAGTTACACAGCTTTAAATTTGATAAGAGATGAACAGAATAAGTTGGTCTTAACTGGTATATTAATAGATATCATCCCTCACTAATCACATTCCTTAGAAGTTTTACAAAAAAAAAAAAAAAAAAAAAAAACCAATATCAATAGATGATCTACGATCTTCTAATGAACTACCAGTTCTGTACATTTCTAAGAATTCCATACCATATCCGACTAGAATTTATACCAAGTTTTAAAGAACAGTATTTAAGAAATTGGTTTTGAACAGATTCAAGTCTATATATTAAATTCATTAGTTTCGTCGTCCGCTTGACCAATCTTACAATTAATTAAGGTTTTTAGTTGAGGTAAAAAAGTCAATTGCACGAGCGGGATTCGAACCCACGATCTGCGGTTTGATTCGCCGCTGCTCTACCGCTTGAACTATCGTGACCTTGATCCACTCGGACACCAACTTCCCAACTCAACCGCACTTTCCGAATTTTCTCTCCTTTTCGCTAATTTTTCATCGCATTGCAACATCGATATTTAGAGTCACCATCTGACTCTGATTAGTTATGTCTTGCAGCATTTCTCAGTCTTCAGTAGATTTTATTAATTTAAAATACTCCGAGATCGTCCGCGAACAACTTAAATTGACTATTCGTGAAACACTTAACAAAATCACTGGCGAATATGTAAAATAACAAAGGCGACATGTGGCCACCTTGTGGAACACCAGAAGTAATAGACATTGGTTGTAAATTTAAGTTGTATTAATCAGACACAATCTCACAATTCCAGGAGGCTCTCCTGAATACCAGTCGTTTCTAGCTTAGAGCAGAGCAGTACATGGTTATCTTTATTAAAACTTTGCTGAAATCAGTGTAATGTTAGTATATTCAAATACCCAAAAATGTCCTAAAATTTTAATAAACAATAAGCATCTTTAAAATCAGGTCATCACCGATTATCCTCAATACTACGCTAGAATATTTATCTAAGTTTTAAAAGGACCTCTGATCATTACATTAATGATTAATTAAATCGGAATGTTTCGGTAAATTTGTGTACTTCTTCTCCCCACATGCAATTTTTAATTTATTTTTTACTGTTTTTTAATTTTAATTCATTTGCTGGTGATCTTATACTAATTAAAGTCACCCTAACTTTTCGTAAGAATCAAGCATAAGTTCACCTTTTGGAGGGTTAGGAGTCATGATTAAATTAAAAATTTTAAACTTAAACTGAATCCACTAGAGATGTGAATATCATGAAAGAACTAGTTCAGAAAAAACACTATATTTATTGGTTCTTTTCCAGTAGATTTCTTTTCTATGAAATATTAATACACCTTTTCTCGAAAATGACTTAAAACAGTCAAAAATAAATTAAATTAAAAATTGCATGTGGGGAGAAGAAGTAGACAAATTTGCCGAAACATTCTGATTCAATTAATCATTAATGTAATAATCAGAGGTCCCTTTAAAACTTAGATATCGTTTATTGCGCCAAAGAAAAATATTTAAATAATTGAAATTTCTACAGTAATTATTCAGATATCGTGAGATGCGGTCGGTGTGATATAGGTATCAGAAAAACATTTTCTTTACCGTGCCAATGTTCCGAACTTTGTTGAGATCATCTTCAGGGCTCAAAGTGTTTGTGTGCCCTACCGTATGATGACCACTGTCTTGTCGTTATTTAGATTAGATGTAGTACATAGAAAATGAACCTGCATCTGTAAATCTGTAACTCCTAATAAGAGGAAGATCCTGTCAGAGGGTTCACTAGTTAAAGCTCAAATTTAAATCGTATTTGATCATTCCTTCTAATGGTACTGAAGATTTATATGTTTAGAACTTCATTAAGTATTATTTTTCTAGATGAGAAAATTTGTCATGTCAGCATCAACGTTTAATCAATATTTAAAAAATCCCTTGCAAGGAACAGAATGAAATTCTCGTATTCAGTTTTAGATCTCTTTAATTTCTCTCCTGCCAGAGTTAAAAGCGGTATGTCTGGTGCGCATAAATTATGCCCACTTCGTGTTTATAAGTCGTCGTTGTCAAAACGGCCCCACGTCCTTTCAGAACCGGCATGCCCCACTCTCGACTAATCACCATGATTCCTATTTTATGAGAAAACTTGAGGCCAAGCCTATTATAGAATTAAAATAGATGTTTCTCCTTGTAATTGTCATATTTAATATTTATGAAGAGCTGTAGAGAAGAAAAAAAGAGATAGAAATGTAATGTACGTAATATTTTGATTGATGTAGGTCTTCAGACCTTAAAACCGATAATTTTTTTATTATTATTGTTTTATTATATTTCTCAGTTTTGATTGTATTTTTTCAGGTAAAATATTGGAGAGTTTGCGAAGAGGAGCTCCTGTCCTACCGAAGCAGCCGATGAAGAGTCCTGAAGGATCTCAGCCCCCGACGCCACCGAGGAGTCCTCCGCAGAGCCCCTCGAAAAACAAGGATCAGTCGAAGCTGATCCCTGCGCACACGCCCACCCAGCAAAACTTCCCACCGAGGGTGAGTGCTTTTTATCGTTTTAGTGCCGACGCAATAAACCAATTGACGAAGTTCAAAGCGGAGCAAGTTTTTCCCTACGGCCTGTTTTTTCGACGTCTTTTTTCCCTTCCGGGCGGGAGGTTGGAAAAAATTAATCGATAGCGACTGCTCTCTGGAAATTATCTTGTTATTTTCAAACGGGGTGCATGTGCAGCTGAGATATTTCTTTCGGCTCTTTCGATAAAGACTAAGTGATTCAAGCAGCACTCAAACCCAAAATAGGAAACAAGCGGAACAAAGAGGGCTCCAGAAATAAACGGGTGCACCGTACCATTAGATTTTCACTGAAGCTCGATAACACCACAAGACTTTGTTTTAAGAAGTGTTCTTGTACTACAAACAGACTCAATTAAAACAAAAAATTGTAACGCAGACGGGACATCTATGAAATTGATTATTGTTGTATAAAGAAAAATTTTTACATTTCAGAATAGATTTTTTTAAATAAATAAATTTTCCCACGTGACAAAATTCACTTCATTACACATCCCTCTCCAATTGGGATCGTTGTTTTGACAAAGAAAACTGATGTGAGATTGCCGAACGTACACCATCAGGACAAATTGATCGATAACGACGAAATTACAAATAAATAAAACGATGATCACAAAAGAGGGAAAGAGAATGAGAGAGACAACAAAAGCATAGGAATATTGCGCATTTCGTTGTTTAGTTGGGCGGATATTAAAAAAAAAAAAAAAAAAAAAAAAAAAAAAAAAAAACATTAGAACGGAATTTTTATAGACATCCATACGGCTGAGGGTATCTCTTAAAATGGTAAGCATACAGACTTGATCTATCTAAAATCCAAACTTAAAAAGGTTCAAATATTTTCAATCAGTATATTTGTCGATATTTTGTCAATTTTTGGAAGAGTTGAGTGAACACGAGTGGTAAAAGTATAATTTCGCTTTCTGGGACTGGGTAAAAATAAGATTTTCCCCGTACGAAATTATCCTAGAAGAAAATTGTCCCACCCATTAAAACAGATAAGGACTATTAAAAAAAGATATTACTCAATAAACAATAAAAACTGGTTTCTTACGCTATAATGGCCGATATTAGTGAAATCTCGTATTATGGAACATTATAGCGGTCACGTGTAAACGCAATACTTTTCGTAATTGGTGGCCCATTCAGCCAAGGGGCTTCCTTTTCGAGTCGAGACTTTCGTTAACGACTGTAAAAAGAAAACGAATGTGATAAGCCCGGGGGATTTTATAAAGGTTGAATTAAAAAACAAAAAAATACTTTAACGGGTTAACCGTTTATTTTGACCATTTACCAACTAAAATTCTGTTACGTTTAGATTTTTAATTAGTATTTATTGTATATTAAAGTTGAATAAGTAGTTCAGGCGAAGGTAAATCACCCCAGGGTGAGAAGACGCAAGCTAAGCATTTTCTGTTAATATCACTCGATAAACGTTTCAATCGATATTTCTCAGTAATTAAATGTTTGCTGAAATGTTTCGATCTTTTTATTTTTTATAATACACGCACCGCTTGATAGACAGTTAAAATTGTTTATTAAGAATTGCCGAAGAGAAAAATTAGAGCTTTTAATTATAAATGATAATGAAAACAGATTCTGAATAGAGCTCTGCCGCTGCTCAGTTAATCTGGGTTTTTGAAAAATATTCTCTTTACAAAACAAGTAAAACTTTATTCTTTAATTTTATATAATTGCTCTTGAAACATCGGAATATAGCATTTTTCAGTCAAATGAAACTTTTTTTCAATCAAATGAAACCTTTTTCCAAGCAAATGAATCGCCTTTTCAACAAAATTAAACTATTTTTCCAGGCAAATAGAATCTTTTTCAACCAAATGAAACCTTAAACCTAATGATAAACCTTTTTTTAAGCATTTCATTGAAAAAAATTTCATTTGACTGAAACAAGTTATAAAAAGATGGTTCCTACTCATAGTAATCTGTTTCACAATTTGGATTTCGAACCCTTTAGCCCATCATCAGGTTGAAGGGGGTATGAGCGGGTTCACTTTTGCAATTCATGTCGAGAGACTTGCTTATAGAAACCCTTCAGACTGATGATGAGCTAAAGGGCTCGAAATCCGGATTGTTGCGAAACAACCTACTTTGAGTAGGACTATCTTTTTTCAAAACGGTTGAACTCCACCCCACTCCATCATTTATAATTTCTATCACAGAACTGAAGGGACAAGCAAGGGGCCTTGGTTAAAGTTGAGGAAAAGTTCTAGTACGTTTTTCACCCGGATATTCAATTGCCGTAAAAAAAAAAAAAAGATTCGGTTTTCCTAGTAAAATTACTTCTTGCCTTCCTCTTAGGAGGAGACATGATTAGGACGACCAAGGAAGGCGAACGCTTTTTAGGTACTCGAATTAATTAAAAGTGCGAGATGCGACGCGGGAAGGAATTTCGAGTTACCAGAATTATCAGCAGAGTTACCAACGACGAATTCGAAATCTCGATTGATTTTGTGGCCTATGCCGCTTGTATGCGCTCCTAATTGTAACTAGTCAACTCCCAGTTTGATAAAAGATAAGTTTCGACCGGAAAAAAATAAATCAAAAGTTACTTGAACACTCGATGAAAAATCTATTTCAGTATTTTTATCGATACTATAAAAAGTACTCGATACTTTACTCATATCGATTCGTATCGCACCTCACTACTAAAAATCTTTTGATTAAAACATTCAGTGAGAACTATACTAGAACTGTAGAATAATTTAGCCGTTTTTTTTTGTTTTTTTTTTTTGTCTAACCTATTATCAATAGTTTTATTGCATTGTTTAAATTAAAACCTGGTCAAATTTGCCAAACAATAAATGTAAATATCTTGATTTTAATCTTTTTAGTACGACTATAATATTCAATTGATTTGAAGATTTTACATGTTTTACACACCATCTCGTACAGCCGTAAGAGGAGTGATGGCGGAATGTTGAATACCCAACGACCCTCATAAAATATGCCTAGTGGGTGATGGCGGAATATCGAGTACTCTACCACCCTAACTGCGCGTATGGTATTTAAGGAGGAAAGAATGTTTTTAAGAGTCCTTTACACTTCGTGGTCCGATTTTCCAATTAATTAATATTTTATGAAAAGTTAGTCCTAACTGTCCTCCTGTAAATAGCTAGGTCATTTCACTCATGCACTACTTCATTGCACCCAACTATCAATTTCTAAACTCATTCTCTTAAAAACTGTTTTATGAAAGGAAATTGGTTGAGTGTCACAAGTCAGCGTCACAAGCTGGATTCCAACCCAAGATCTCCGACCAAATACACTGCTGCTCTAACCACTTGTGAGCTATCGTGACTCGATCTTCTCAGACACCAACTCTCCATCTCAACCTACAACGTTTCGATTTTTTCGGTTTGAATTTTTAAATTGGCAAAAAGGAAGGGAAACCCAAAAGGTGGGGTTGTGATGGGAAGTTAGTATCCGAGTGGATCGAAGTCACGATAGCTCAAATGGAAGAGTAGCGACGTGTCTAGCCGTAAGGTCGTGGGTTCGAATCCCGCTCGTGACGCTGACTTTTTTACCTTAGCTAATAATTTTTCATAAAACGGTTTTTAAAAGTATGGATTTAGAAAGTGTAGAGTTGGGTGTTGAAATGACCTAGCTGTTGATAGCACCTGGAGTCTTCAACCTCGGCGGATAGAAGAGGGCCCGGGATTCTCGAGGCTCGACGGTGATTGTAAAACAAAAAAGCTCGAATTGCCGGTGGAGTCAATGAGAATAAACATTAACCGCCGGCCCATTAGGAAAAGAAAGCAGGAGGTTGATTACTCATTACTCTTTCACTTATATTCATCCGAGCGGATTACAGGCCCCCCCCCCGTGTACAATTAATTCAATTAGAGGGAAAATCACACCCACGAAACCGTTGTTAATTTTGAACGGGACGGATGTTCAAATCCGCGACCCTATTGGTCGTAACGTGTTAACTAATAGGGATTTAATTCGAGAGCGTATGACCTGGAATGTGACGCCCTCCTGTCACCACGGTTCAGAATTAACATGCAAACAACGCTCTCAGGATAAACATACTGTTCTTATACCGCCCATTTTTCGGGCCGGACGGCTTTCTCGAAAATCATTTGCACACAATGAAGCGTTATTATATTATATAGAGGGCAGAAAGTGAGTTCTGAACAGCCACAATCATTTTTCCTCCTCGTACAGTGACAAATTCGTGTTCATTTATCATTTAGAGAAAATTTAAACGCCTTCGGATGGGAAGAGGAGTGCCTTTTGTTCTTTAATAAAAATTCTATTGACAAATGCAAAGAAAATTATACTTAAAACCTTTAAAAGTAAAAAAAAATTATTCGGTCTACAACCTTCAACAAATTCTCAATATCAGAAGTGATTTTTTTCTATCCCTCTGTCCTTAAAGCTTAAAAATAAAGTTATATACGAAAAATTAATAGTTTAAATATCATCATCTTTCCAAGAACAAGAACTAGCGAACTGTGAAAATTAGTAATAACAATTACTAATAGAATGAGTTTAATTGGATTGATTTATGTAAGCTTAAATTCGCACCTGTATATGTGCACAGTTGAGCTTTTCCCTTCTCGCAGACCATCGAAAATTACAGTTTATGTAGTATACAAGTTGGCAATCCGGGGGCAGACGCTTATCGGTTCAGCCACCGAGGTTGGACATTGGTCAATAGCTAGATCAATTTAGCACCCAACGCATGCAGTTCCTGGATCGAAATCAATTCACACCCCCACTCATTCTTTAAATACATTCTCTCCTATTTGCATACCATTCACTCAATTAGGTTGGTGAAGTACTCGATACGTAACAAACTTAATTGAGGGTCGATGGGTTTCTCAGCCGTCGCTCCTCTCACTAAACATTCACACTAATACATTCATTCTCAACACAAGGCTAAGAGCACAAAACTATCACTAATGCCCGTTTCCATGCAAAAATCAGAACAGGGCATCCAACCTACACTCTCCCTATATAGAGCTAACAACCTTTATCTACCCGACAGTGAAATTGTTCTATATTTATAAGTCTATTGTTGATAGTAATTAACAAGGGTGTAGTCACAGAGCGGTGGTTTTTAATTCTAAATTTATAAATTTGTCAAGATTTCGCCTTCCTGAAGACACTACAATCGTAAAACGGCATTTTTTATGATATTCCTATAGATATCCAACGATATTCCTATAGAAAATGCAACAGTTTAATTTAAGAAACAAATTTACATGTTACAATTTAATAAAAAAAAATTCTATATATAACAATTTCTGTAAATTGCATTGAAATAATTTAACAAGTACTTATAATTTTATTATAAATTATATTATTAGTAATATATTAAATTCACTAATTCCGTGGTCCGCTTGACCAATTAATACATTACAATTAATTAAGGTTTTCAGTTGGGATAAAAAAGTCAATGGCACGAGCGGGATTCGAACCCACGATCTTCGGCTAGATACTCCGCTGCTCTACCACTTGAGCAATCGTGACCCTGATCCACTGTGGTTGAAATGCAGTTATTGTCCGACAAACGAATGGCCACGGAGAACTTTATAGAAGTATCGTTCATTTTTAAATCATTAAATTCATTAATTTCGTGGTCCAATTAATGTATTACAATTAATTAAGGTTTTTAGTTGAGATAAAAAAGGTCGATGGATCGAGGTCACGATAGCTCAATTAGTAGAGCAGCGGCGTATCTAGCCGAAGATCGTGGGTTCGAATCCCGCTCGTGCCATTGACTTTTTTTATCTCAACCAAAAACCATAATTATTTGTAATTAATAAAATATTATACTTGTTATTACATTATTAATAATTTATTTATATTTTATAATTTAAAACCATTTAGAACGTTAACATTTTTTAAATATTTTTATCCAAAAAGAATAAAGAGTTGCCATCATCCTAACGTCCCAAAAATAACACAACTAATTTTTTTTTAAAATCGCAAAAGGCATCAATACATAAATAAATCTTTATTTTTATTACGTTATTTCTTACTATACGCCCTCCAACCATTTTACGATGGCCAGTTAGTAATTTCAGTTTACTTACTACGTTTAGCAGTTACATATTGTCATTCTTATTTTATGATTATCGTTATATTTATTAGGGGGAAACAATTAATCGTTTCGTTTTTTTTTTTCCTACAACCCTAATTACATCTATAATTGATACTAATACAACAAAGAATTTCCTCGATGTTAAAGAAAGACATTTAAAAACCGAAATTGTGATTTTATTAATTAATATTAATTATTATTCATAACAAAAAGTGTCGCAGGTTCTAATATGTAATTGGTATTCAGCGATGAATACTTGCCGAAGGTTAGCATTTTCCATCCGTTGCCTCATGAACGACAACATCGTGGATTTTGTTTTATTGGCAGCATAAAAGAATGAAAACGCGCGAGATGGAATCGTATGAGTAACGTATGAAAATAGCCCAAGGATGAAAGAAATTTTAGTACATATTTATAAAATTGTTTTTGGGACTGTTTTTTTTTTTTTTTTTTTTTTTAATTTTAAACGTTTATTGTGCTAAAAGAAAATCCTTAGTAGTGATTGGACCCAGACGTCTTTTAAAGAAAGTCCAAATTTGCCTGGTAGGTGAAAAAAAAGACCATTTTTGTATTTCTAAAAAATCGGATTTGATCAAATATATTTTACGACTGCTTAGAAAGGATCCGATATGAAATTGATCCTCCGGGATCAGGATATCCAAGGCCAATATATCCTTTCACTTAATTACGGCTAGATCGTGGTTACCGTTTTATTGACGATAAAAGCAATAAAAATGTATTCGTAGTCATTCTCATTTATGGGATTTGATAGTTATCAACTATTGTTTTGAAATATTTATAATAGAACAGAAATTCTGTTTATTTTTAATGGTACGAAAAAGACGTCCAATTGTTTGGTTCTTATAATAAATTTTAAACCTTCTGCATGTAAGCAAAAAGAGTCACAAAATAAAAATAGGATTTAATTGAAAATTGACATTTTGTTTCGTCTGAGCAAGGTGATGTAAGTTTTTTTAGTGAATTTTCATTACCAATTTTACAAAAGGAAAAAGTTTTTTTCATTAAAACGATTTCTTTTTACAAAGAAATGACACAAAAATTCATTCCTCCAGTTTACAGAAATAAAACAAAACCGTTGAGCCAATACAAAGTTTAATAGAGAAGTCCCGCTAACAGAAACGGCGGGTGTTTTCTATACTTAAATGATTCCGTTTTTTCGAAGTAAAACACGGATTGAATAAAAAACAAACAAAGATAAAAATTCCGCGCAGCTCTCACACCGGGTGGAATGATGTGTTTAAAATAATAAGGATAATAGCAGGGGACCCGGAGTTACGCTCTTAATTAAAATTACCTGGCACATCCGTGGGCCGTATTTGCTAATAATAACTTCTGTCTTTCAATTATTCACTAAGAAAATGAGAACGGAATTAATACACCTGCTGTAATCTGGCCCGTTGTAAAGAAGGGCGATCGACACAATCTGCGAACATGTTAGCTTTTATTTTTCTCCTCCGTACTCTTCTTTGTTTATATATTTTTCTTCCTCTTTCTTTTAATTAGGCCAACTCGGTCTATGTCCCATGAAAACTAACGTGATCCGCTAGAGCGTTTCGAGACTCAGAATAGCTCAAAGAACTTGCAACAAACATCGGGGAAAGAAGACTACCTTATCAACTGTGATTAACATCATAATTTTCATTCTTGCACTGACTTTCAATCTTGTTTGTATTCCTTCAAAACACGAACATACATCAATTTAATCAAAACCTTCAAATAAACCTACATACCAAAAAGGAATGGGAACACCTCTTTTAAGAATGGCACCATTTTTGGTACACCGATGGATCTAGAACACAAGAAGGTACAAGGGTAGGAGTATTCGGTCCTGGAACCAGATACCCAGATCCTATGGGAAAATAGACCAGTATCTTCCAAGATGAGATTCACGTAATCGAGAGATGTATTCAGTTCAACTTGAATAAAGGGTACAAAAACAAGAACATCAGGTCAGACAGCCAAGCAGCTATCGAAGCACTAAGCTCAAATATCGTTAGTCAAAGACGGTGTTGAACTTCTAAACCAAATTAAACATATTAGCTACTCGAAAAAAAAGTTAGCCTCTGTTGGGTCCCAGAACATATAGGAGTGGAAGGCACCGAGAAAGCAGACACCCTTGCGAGGAAAGGAGCTGCTACACCGCTGAAACCCGAATCCTTCTGTGGCATAGGAACCTACACTATCAATGAGTACCTCAGACAGAAGGACAAAAATAAAATGAAGTAACCATGGCATTCATTCATCACAAACAGGCAATTCAAGAATCCCCTAATATCGGAATATGTCAAAGGAAGTAGGAATAAACTGCGAATCCTAACAGTATTCTTAACAGGACACTATACGCTAAATGGACGTAAGAAGATTGCAATAAATCGAGACGGCACATGTAGATTGCAAAGAGGTAGAGGAGATACCAAAACACCTACTAAAAACTGTACTGGTTCACTTGCCCACCGGAGGAAGTGCTTTGGGATGTATAATGTGACCATAGAAGAGGTTCAACCATTGAAACCGGATCTACTAATCAAGTTCCTTGATGAAATAGGACTCACTTGTGCTTTAGGCGAAGAACGGGGCATAAAATAGCTCTTAAAAGGCGCAGTACATTACACCCCGACTGTTATATCTACATGGGACCGACTAGTGTGTAAGTTCTACTATATTTTGTTTTAGTTAACAAGACCAGAGAGTTCATTGCGCAGTTTTACGCTCCACAAAAAGCAGGAAGTGTTGGCCTCAGTGGTTTAGGCGTTGACATCAATGTAAAATAGAGGTCCTGGGTTCGAATCCAGCGACCTGACATATACATTACAAATGGGCTTTTTGTAAAAACACCGGCACCTCAGGGGTATATGACCTTTCTTATTGTGAACTCATGTAAATAACGAAAAAAAACAGTGTTAATATTAAGAAAATAACGCTGTATTATAAAAAATTCACTCCGACCCAACTGAAGATGAGCAAATACCGAAACGTACGTGTCCGACAGGACCATCAAAGTTCGAGTTTATCACCTGTCTTTCAATAAGGATAAATCTCACAATTAAATCTATTGAGCATTTTTTATCTCCTCGGCCTAAACAAAAACTTTTCTTTTCGGTCGTCTAAATCTCCAGGTTATTTCCTCGAGAGTATTTAGTCTCTTAAAGAGTCGTTTTAAGGATAGAACGCTCGGGGGCCGCTCTTTCCTTTCCCAGAGGTTAATTATAATAAAATTAGTGTAAGATTAATTCTCGGCGTTTAGGAGGGGCTAAACGTGTGTTGATCATTAACCCAAGTGGCTGACCCGAGAGGGGATCTCTAGGCAATTTCACAGGAAAAATGTGGACGGGTAAATTGATATGACGGAGGAGAAAGAGAGGAAAAAAACCGGGGTAATAATTGAGTGGAGGAGGTACAGGGATTCGGCTGCATTATTTTGTGGTTAATTTCTTTTTGAATGGGCTCGCCTCTGGACGAACATTACGGGTCGTTTTTAATGTGAGAATAATCTTCCCGGGACAAAACATCCTTCCACTATAATATGCCATTCCGTTCTGTTTTTTCCTAATGTAAAAACCAAATAAAAAAAGTTTTGTGCGTGATGCAAAACTCTCTTACAAAAAAGTTAGCCTAACTACCTTCCACTTTCGTTAACGACTGAGATGTAATCAATTTCAAGATCCAATTATTGTAGCCAATCAAAATTTGTATTGTAAATAAGTCAGGAGGTTAGTAATTGATAATTGCTTACATATTTTTAGCGTTTGGAAATGAATGATCATTTTGGTAACTTGCTGTTTGGGTCTGTCAGTTATACTTCGGCTTCTCGCCATCTTTAATGATGGCTCGGAATGCTGCCCAGCGTTGCAGAAAATGTAGCTTAGATGTTACAAAATATATTAACAATCTATATTATTAAACAACTTATTAATCGATTTTTTTTCTTTCAAATACGATGAATCTATTATCAAGGTACAATAAAAAAAACGAGGTGGAAGGCCCAGGAAGTACAAAAGGAAGTGCTGCCTTTCACCCTATAGAAAGCTGAACAATCAGCGTTTCAGTAGGGTGCTTCGGTGGTAGGGTGCTAATAGGGGCCGGAGGAAATCTATGAGGACAGCCTATTATGAGAAAATATGAAACTTACACTGAAGAAGCCCTTATTATTACGTACGGCCCTGAGTTAAATTGCTTCTCGAACGGTACGAATATCAAAGGCAAAAAGCATTAAAAACTTAGTAAACTGATGGTCTAAAGTAACGTGTATGAACAACAAATATGGGAGCAATGAACACAAAAATGGAAAATACTGGCACTTATGAAATCAAACGGGATGGATGCTTATTAAAAAAAAAAATATTAATAAAAATTTTTAAAAAACCTAATTTTTTACTTGGTACAACTTGCTCGTTCTTTTTTCGTGGGTATATCTCACGAAATCGTTTTCCATATAAAATTATAAATCCCATATAAACATTGTTATATGTAGGGCATATTCAATTTAAAACAAGATCGCAAATAACTATACAAAAGAAAGAAACAATACTAAGTTTCCTGCACTAATAGATTCAATACGTCAATTGTGGCCATAGTTCATAATTAACTTTAATTAGTCCATTTAAAATTAAAACAAGCTATAAAACTCTAAGCCGAACACCGCTAATCGGAATGTACATCGAATCAAAATTAATCGGCGCGGGAAAAAAAATTCTGTTTGGGCTTTATTATATTATTAGTCAGTTATTTTGACTTTTACCCATTCAAAATTGGCGATATTTTGCCGCACTTTCATCCGAAAATGGCAGGTCTTAAACGAACCTGACCGGTCGTTTCGGAACGTTTTGGATTACCATCGTTCTTTTTTTGTCTGTCAGATTCGTTTCGACTTATCTTCAGAGGCGGGTTTAACCATAATCATTATTGGACGAGTGAATTTATTGAAAAGCCCAAAGGGTAGACCAAAATATTCCAAAATAAACTACATAACCTTCTGCTTTTTCCGCGCAGCAGGGTTTTTTTTTGCAACGTACCCTTGTATGACTCCCTTGTGCAACCAGTCGTATTTAACTGTTTGCTCCTGCATTCTTCCACTAATCCGAACGGGATATTCAAATAGATATTAATAAAAGAATTATCCTTCATTTTGAACTTTATGTAACCATCTGCCGTGTATTTGTGAGTGATCTTTCAGTTTGACTAGATATTTCTCTGTTCTCGGTTCGATCCCCGCACTAAACCTCGAATTTTCTCAACACTCAAGGCATTTACTGAAGCCAAATCGAATGTTTTTATTTTATTTTATTCACGTATTTTGCAAAGATATTGCCAAATAAAAAGTTACAGTAAGAAATTATTATATTGTCTAAAATTAAAGCCAACATTCTGATGTTCAACAGACTGTGGCCTCGTCTGTTATCAGTCTTCACATAAATCATCAGGAGAAAACGAATTCCCTTCAGAAAATGTTTTTATTTATATTCTATCCGCGATAAGACCAATTAAATGAAAAACATGTATGTTTTTTTAATTATGATAATATTTTAATAAATATGAGCTTAGTAAAGTCAGAAAATTTATAATTCATTGGTTGAAGTGCCTTGTTAACAAGACAGAGAGGGCCTTGATTAGGTAATAACAGGTTTATATTACAATGAAGTAATATATCACAATATTTTTATTTTGATAATTGCTGTTTCCCTTTTTAATAAAAAAAAAGTTTTACCCATTGACCCATTAAGAGAGAAAGGAAGGAAAGGCCTGTCGGATCGAATCAATTTTAGATTTATAAACGCCCCATTTGCTATTTTGTCCAAAATAAAAACCACTTTGCGAAAAGCGCGGATCGTTTCTATTTATGACAGGACGTTGCGAGTTTGTTCACCGTCAAACTTTGACGTGCCGTTTCCGTCCGGAGCCCAGGTCCAAGTTTTAATGTTATTCTCTAATGGAGAAGGATCCGCCTACGGTGAAACAAACAATCTGCATTACTCAATCACAATTAGAAATCCATTTGTCATGGAAATCAATGGTATGTCCCATCAATCATCTCCGTGTAATTTATCAGACTTTGGATTTACATAATACAATGACGTTAATTGGGTTTAAAATCAACTAGGCCCGCATGGCGATTGGGATTTTAGTGGAATCAAGGTTTTTTTTGTAGTTTTTACTTTTTCCTAGGGGTTTTTTCTGCCATACATGCAGAAATGAAAGTGATAGGCATCAGCTCGTGGTCACCATACTCAACGCGATGCCGTTTCGCTGAATGCCTTTTCCCTAACGATCGACCATCAAAACGAAAACACATTTGAATATGAGTTACATACCAGACTTTCTCCTCTTTGAAGAAAGTCATTTTTGTAATAAAAAAAATTAATCCGTTTTAGCGTTCTATAAAAGTGATATTTTTCACTTTACATACTTCATCATTTCCAGCATATACAAACAGTTAATGTTACTTACTACAACAAAAATTGAAACACTGAAAATTATGTCGTAAAACATAAAAAAACAAGTTATGGAAAAACTAGGATTTTAGGAAGGATCAATACCCTTGCTGCGTTAAAAACATTTTGGATGTTTTACGATTTAACAGTCACGATCCTACAAGCAGATTTCTGCCCAGTCAAATTAAATTAATAAATTATAATGGGTTTCTTTAGATTGGTATCGGGCACATACGCGAAAGGTTTAGTGCCGGGAAGATAGATTATCGGGACGGCTAAAATGTCTTGTGCAGTTCTTACATCAACTATTTCTATTGTGCTCCTTTCTGATTATAGTCCACTATGTACTCTCATACTGTCATAGATTTAGACTTTGATTTTATGATCATGATCAAGCTGACAAACTGGCCTGATAAGAAACTCCACAAGAAGAGTCCATTTCGGAATGGTTCAGAAATCACAAAAGGAAAGGTGAACGAGTGGTACCAAACACAATAAAACCTATAATTAAAGAACTTTCAGAAAAACTGTACACTGTGTAAAACTCAAGGAAGTGATAGGGCTATATACCGGCCATTGGCGTTTGAAAAATTTCCTAATAATATTGGTATATTCAAAGATAACCCCATTGCCATGTTATCATCGGTTTTGTAAAGAGAAGGAAGAAATAGGCAACCGTATCATTTTTCGAATGCGAAGCAACTGCTCAATAGAGACATAATCTAAAGAATCAAGAAGGCCCAGGAAAAAATTGCAATGTCAGTCAATGCACCGTACTTCTTAAGAAAAACATCGAGTTAATTAAATTGAACTAAGGTACTTAGAAAAGTACAAATCTACCGTACTTGCTTTTCTTATACCAAACCCCCGATCCATAGTATCACCACATGATTCTAAAACTGTTGATCATCGTGTTTGGCACTGCTCCGATCAGTTTTGCTCTGGCTGACCTCGATGTTTGTCGCATGTTGTCGCAAATCGGCAATGATGCCGAAACTTTTCTGGTAAATCTGAAGGAGTGACTATCCGAAACGACCAAACTGCAAATTGGTTATCCCGTAAATGGAACAATAAGAGAACGTTATATTTATAGGTTTTTGTTTACTTTAGTCCATTGTAGGGTTACACATTCTTATTAATTTTTGTTTTCACAGGTGGTGTTGCCGCAGAATATGGCCACGATATTCGCCCTGGCAGCAATTCAGGACAGGCAAAGAGGCGCTGGAAATCACGCTACCTCGTCGACCTCATCCCCCAAAGATCTCGTAACGACTCCAACAAGTGAGTAGCTGAGCTGTTTTGTCGCTTTTTATCGCGCGTACATTTTGATCAGCCCGAAGGCAATAGCTATATATTTCCTGACATTAATTGATTCCCGGTCCTGGAGTAGAAAGGGGAGGTCGAACTGTGTTTATGACGTTATCCGCGAGCGAGGGGGCGATCGACCCTTTATTCCCCGATATATGAAGACATAAAACGGGAACGGATAAAACTCTCGTTCCTTTAAAACAAAACTAGCACAGTAACATATGTCCCAACCTACGGCACGGCCCAGGTGCAATTTTTCTGCAACTTTTTACTACCCTGTGTATGTGACGTTTCTGACCGAGTTTACTGCCGTTTCATACCCGAGGCTTACTCTCTCCCTCGTTATTTATTGTCACTACCCTCCTAATAAAACAACAATAACAATATTGCAACTCCGGCCATCGGTTCAGTCCCTAGAGACTATAAACACTGTGTTTGTAGCGCTTCTCCCTCCGGTTCCTTTTACCGTAGGCGCCCTTTTACAGTATAATAAAGAATATCATTATGAAGCAAAATTGCAACATATAGTTTATGTTGTTTTATCCGAGCAATATTTTTATTGGCTGATTACCTTAACACCTCTTAAAAACAGTTTACAAGCATTACGACTATTTCCGGTGTCTTCTTGGTCCTATTTTTTCGCCGTTTGTTCTTAGACTTGAAATTGGTTGTCAGCCAAAAAGGTTGACGAAAACAAAAATAACATAAAGCTCTATTTTGTTTTTCATAAAAAAAAACAAAGATTCCGCCGATATATTTATAACAAGTTTAAATGGCGTTTGAAGAACGACTGTCATCAAACTCGAATGTGCCAATGAAAATTCTTGGTGCAGAATTCAAAATGGAAATTCGGATATTTTAATTTCAAGTACGAACAATTTGAAATTTTCTCTTATCGAAAGATCTATTTGATTGATCTTTCTAATCCCAACATCAAATTGCTCACCTAACGCCGGTTTAAGACATTTTGAATTTCGCCCCTTTATTTTATTTTTTAATGTTTTGAAACCAGTCAGATGTGGATATGCAAAACATCATTCAATTTAAGCAAGTCACTATGTTTTTTTTTTCTTTTGTATAGCCACACATGTAGTATAAAAATCCGGAAATATGTATTTAATTATAATTATTATGTAAATAAAATTTAAACAATTTGGGTGGAGAAAGTATGACTTCCCATGATCTAAACGGTAATTACAATGATTCGAAAATTCCTTAGGTTGCGTCGGTTGCACTTTTGATTCATGTGTGTCTTTCCCATTGAAATTTTGAGCAATTTAAAATTTTACGGCCGGTATCGATAGAAATCATTTAAAAAACCGTTTCTGTCTGAATGGGACGGTATTTCGTCCGGGGAAAAATAAAAAAAGAGGTGTTAGCGTGACATATTGCCCCTGGTCTAGTAGGACCTATGTCTTGTATACCGGTTCTCGTGCCAAGCCGAATCTTGGCCGGTGAACACCTCGATAATCGTTCTTATCTCCTGGCCTTAGACGTCGTAAAGCATTTCCAACTTGTAAATCCGAACGTGCTCCGTCTAGTTAAGACATTCCTCTTCCCGAGTCGAACCGGGCCCTACCAATTTTCTTCGTGAGTAATGCTGGCTTTTTTTCGCCCCTTCTGTTTGAAACGAGCGCTTCGAAAAGAAATCAGATCTGCAAACCAACTGGGCATAACTAATCAAGCTTATTTATTCCTCAACAACGTTCAGATTTAAAACATTTATCATTTATATTAAGAATTAAAATTTCAAACTGATACTGTAAGACAACTTATAAATAAATATGTTATACAATAGAAAACAGTAGGCTGCAGAAAAAGACTTAAACGTTATCTGGTCCGTCTGTTTTCGCTCGTCTACCTATTCCATCGAACATCTGCCATGGCAAATTGTTCTAGTAAATCGAGTTAATTCTCTCAAAACACTTTTGCAACTAGGAAAATACATTTGAAACTTTTTTCATCTTCTTAAACTTTATTATAAGCTCATTACAGTTATGATCGTTATAAAAAAAAAGCGAAAGATAATCGTTATAAAATATGAATAGGAACATGTAGTAAAGACAACGCCCAGAAGTGGTGCTCACTTAATAAGAATAAAATCGAAAACAACTGCTTGCCAAAATTAATTATTTAACAGTAATAGATTCGAGTATAAGTTATGATCGTTACAAAATATAATTTGGAACATGTAGTGAAGACAACGCCCAGCAGTAGTCCTTACTTAATAAGAATAAAATTGAAAACTACAGCTTGCCCTAATTAATTATTTATCAATAATAGATTCGCATTTATGTTATGATCGTTATAAAATATAACTTGGAAGATGAAGTAAAGATAACGCCTAGTAGCGGTGCTTACTTAATAAAAATAAAATTGAAAACAATAGTTTGCAATAATTAATTATTTAACAGTACTACATGCGAGTTGAAGTCAGTACAAGGTCCGAGTGTCTTTTTCTTCTTTGTGATCTTGGAGTTGGTTGGCTCTGGGTAATGGTTAGATTGCACCATGATCGATCGGTGGTGCCGATTATAGGTGCCATTGAACACCTTTTTAACGTTAGGAATGTCCCAAATTTTTGGATAGTTTGGTCCCGAACATAACAAGGAGCATTTGTTATTAACCAGAATAACGTTCAGAATTTGCACCTTTTTAGCTTGAGAATCAGATGCCAATGTTATTGCTAGAAAATTATGTAAATGAATCCTTTCATTTGGAGAGGGTTGGTTTTACTAGCGAGGAGATGTTTCGGTGCGTACATTCTAAAAGGCCGCCTGAAAATGTTTTTAACGTGTTTCCCACATTAGCTTTTGATCCCGGATATCGCAACAATATTGTAAATGTTACAGGGTTCTCTGCGCAGCAAAGTGAATTGTACTACTTTTTTTATTGTTGTGTGTTTGAATATAGACAAACCATGAATCCTCCCCGTTAACTTTACTGTATAATGTGTTGCATAGATTAAAAAACTTCTTCCTTTTGCGTCTGGTTTGTGGAGTTCTTATTCGTTTCTTTTCGAGTATTATATTGCTCTGTTGTAATAAATAAAGGCAAATGTTTAAGGTCCCAGAACTTTATCTTTCCCCTTGAATACTTTAGAACACTATTATCCGGAGGAACAATGCTATCTCCACTAATGACTATTTCTTCGGTAATGATTAAAAAAAAAAAAGTTTGTTGCTTTATGTGTAGACAATGCCTGGGCCAATTACGCGGCGTCTGAATAGAGGGGATCACGACCGTTTGGACAAATCTGCCAAAAATCCCTCCCCCTGGATAAAGCGGTTCTACGTAAATGAGTAGGCAGTAGCAGGAGCGGGTTTGAATGGGCGACATTCCTGAGGGCAGGTAGGCCACGAGGGTACCTAATGAATTATTTAAACTGCAACACACACAAAGATACGTGCGCGCACCAGCTCGTGTTCCGCCTCCAGTTTTATAGCCTGATAACTGCTCCGCTCCTCGCTCAATCACCACTTCAAAACTGTCCCTTTTTATTTCTTCCTCCTCCACGGGATCCATTGAAACTGGAATCATCACCATCGGCAATTTGCACCGGCCCGATGTTATCTGCTCGTCTAAACAACCGTTTGGTGATTCAAGGGCTTTCAGTCCGGAGTTTAATTAATTATATGCAAACATGTCAAGGAGCTACGTTCGTCAATAAGCGTCAATAAAAATTCTCAAGTTTTCTCGTAATCATTTAATTATGTTTCATTTAGATTCGGCAACTGTGACAAATAGAAAACCCTGCATAACGAGAATTATAAATTCGTTTTAGAAATGTCTTCACGCCCCGTTGGAACAATTTAAACGTCGGGGATTAATTAAATCGGACACCTATTGAAGAACAAATACTGTGAAAGTTTCATGTTTAAATTCATAACGGCCGTCACATAACGATTTTTCGTCACTTTCACCCCTCTTGTTTTCCCTTTACCCTCGCAGGTTTTCAATAAGAAACGAGGGTGTTTCGGTTGAAATATCGAGAGATTAAGTTGTACCAATGGCCGGTAGCACTTCTTGGGATGGTAGTGCTAAGTTGAATTGACTTTATCCCGTGCAGCTGTCAGGAGGCAATATCCGGTCAAGTCATGACTCATGCCAACCCTTCCGCCTCTTTAATTGCAATCAAACACACGGGGTCGATCCCGCTTTTTGTCAGCTCGTCAAATACGGGCTTAGTTATTAGATTTCGGCGTGGATTCACGGTATGATCGATTGCCGGATCCGCCCGGATCAAAGGGTACGTCCGTCTGGTCCCAAGATTCTACAAGGGTTGATAAACCGTGCAGATCTCCGAAAAAGAGCTAAAGAATTTCCTCTTTGGAATTTTACAACTAGTTTTTATCAACGGGTGAAATGTGAAACGGAATCTTCACCGCGAAGCCACTTAGTACCGTGTTATTCATTACGCCCTTGGACAAAGAAGAATTTCTTTCCTGTAAACCGAGAGTTTATCTCCGGGCAACGAGAGACTGACAATCCGAACCAGCGATGCATTAAAAAAAGTTTACAAATAAAATATCCTGTCTGTATGATAACATTAAAAAAATTCGTTATTTTTTGAAATCCTAAATGTCGATTTCTTTGGATTATCTTTGAATCTGCAATGTTTCTTTGCTCATACACCTAATGAAGGCTCCCAGCGGGCGTACCACGACAATTTAACCTTTATTTTCAATTTCCAGAATAGGTTGATCATGCTGCTATAAAATCTTGACCATGACCAAATCTGGTGTTGTTTTGTTACCTGCGAAAATGCTACTTCCTTTATTTCTTTAACAAAGCCTGCAATGGCAGCCTCGGACTTTTCTGTTTTTAACTTCACCTCTTATAAATCCTGAACATCTGTAATCAATGTACCGTTTTAAAATTGTTGTCGTGCTTTTAAAATAGTCGACATATAGAAAAGCATTCTGGAAAGTCAAGGATTTTCAAATAAGCTCGTGTTAGTTCATAAACAATTAATCGAATTTTTAAATGCCAAAGGATATTAAAAATCCGATTTGCTTATCTGTTTAAAAGGCTGCTGGATGGAAATTAATTTTATCCTGTTATGGCCAATTTTTCATTGGATCCTTTCTCAACCTAACTTGTTTCTTCTTGGCTGATTCCTTTGTGAATACTTCCATTACAATACTGTACAGTCAATTACAACAAACTAAAGTAAGATAATCGAGAAATAGATAATATCGAATATGCTATTGTATTAATTCCGAAATATATATTTTCTCGTCTTTAACAATTATCGTATATATTATAGTAAATTAGGTCAATACACCAGGAATGGCAGGCCACACGTAAACAGCAAGATAATTCATTTAATAAAATTCTTCTTAAAATTTATAAAAATTAATTATAAATTTTATGAGGGGGTGGGTTAAAATGTGGCCATTTGTGCAGTTTAAATGCACATCTTTTCCAGTTTTTCCAGTTACAAATAATTAATTACAAGCAATTATTAATAGTAGGACTTCAAATTATTTTTTAATTGCTTTATAACATTGTTATACACTGTTGGCTTTACTAATTTGAAGGTTGCTTAATTTTTTTTAACATTGCCAGTTATGTTGACTTTCATATTTCCATTATGAGTTAAGTATTTCAGTTTGTCAAATTGCGTACCCGCATCGTGCGCTTGTTAAAAACCTAGCGAAAACGAACTGGTCAATGTGAAAACCGAAATTTTCTGCGTTCATAATTAATAATTCGGGAGAGTTTACTCGAAACTGTTAAATAATTACACCATCATTAGACACGCTTTTGGTAATTTTACCACCAAAACCCTTCCGAGTCGAGCCCCTTGGCAATTTGCTGTAATTTATTCTCACCAGGCTGGTTTTCTTGTGAGGTCGGGCCTAATGCGGAGCCAATTGGACCAACTACCAAAATTGGTCATCTCCATATTCTAATTCTACCTCGGGGAGCAATTAAACCGCCGTTATCGTGAATTCGCTTCCAACAAACTTTAAAGAAAATTGCCCGAGAGAGAGGGAGAGAGAGAGAGAGAGAGAAAATACCCGGAAAACTAAGTTTTACTTATCTCAAAAATAAGTCTTGAAACGTAAATCGTAAATTTACCGTCGGTGTCGGATTGTCTGATGTTTCTCCCCGGCTCTACGCTTGTGAAAACGGCCAATTATCGTTTGAATGGAAACCGTGAAAAGTGTTATTTGGAAATCGTGAAATAATGCGACTTATACTATAGCATTAAGGGGTTCCAACAGTCATTTTGATAATACATTTTAATGAACCGTGTAAACACTAGTTGGAACAATGAAAAAAGAACATTCTCCCCGTTGGTCCTTCGTGTAATGGGGCTCTTTCCTTCGTTCTTTAAGCAGAAAAACCGTTTAAAACAAAATTCCGTCCGTTTACGTAATTTTTAATGGGCCCAAATTAAAACAATAAGCCTTCGAGAACTGTGACTTATTTCCTCGAAAACGGACATTTCATGAATTAAAAAACGACCAAAAATTTTGATCTTTTTGAGCTCGAAACCTCGATTTTATCCAAACACTTTTCTTAATACCATCCAGTCAAAACACAACCCTACCCCTCCTGGGTTAGTCGAGTTTTGTTGAGGAACTTGTTCTATTTCGTTGATTATTTATAACAAATCCTCCTAAGATTAGAATTCCATGTGCTGTAAATCCTGCTGTAAGATGATCATCAATAATCAAGCATCTGTCATAGGTCGGACATCTGTCTGCCCCATGTTTATCCCTTTCGCACGTTGTTAGCATTATAATGATTTTTTTTTCACATTATAAAAAAAATACACTAACCGATGTATAAGATAAATCGCGGATGTTTACACACTTTAATCGCAGGCGGTCCGACAAAACAACACATTTTTATAACGTCCCGTTTTTGTCGTGGTCGAGATTATTTTTGTACGAGTTTTTGAATTCAGCCCAGGGTCGGAGAACTGTGTAATTATAATTCGTCATTACATGAAAGCTTTTGGAATAACCTTCTCGTGAAATTTATACCATTAAAAACATTAACATTGCAAAAAATTGACTTCTTTTAACCAGATTGACATTCTTATTTAGTGAAAACGTGACTATAAATTCTTATGGCGTTAATTTTTTTTTTTTTATATTTTTGGTCCGATTGGCATTCAAGAAGCCCTTGGTTATAGTTTCTTGACTATAACTATAAATTTATTTACAATTAGAATTAGAATTTTTCATTACCTGAAAGCTTTTGGAATAACCTTCCTGTGAAATTTATACTGTTAAAAAATTAACCTTGAAAAAATGTGACTTAGTGACAAGATGAGTATAAATTTTTTAGGCCCTTAATTTTTTTTAAGTTTTGTTCAAACCGACTGGCATTCAAGAAACCCTTGGAATAGTTTTTTGGCATGCTATGAATTCTAATGTGTTTTTATTTGTTCAATAATGCAATGTTATAAATAATTTCTTTAGTTTTACTCCGGTTTACTTTCTTAATTTACTCCTTCGTCGAGCCTATTTGCGTCTGCATTCTGAAAATGCAAATTTCTTCGTTGAGGCAGGCGTATTTATTGTCGGATCCCGTCATGCTCTAAATAAGTTAAATCGGAGCCAGTCCTTCCTGGAAAATCAGACGTCTCCCCTTTTCCCGTAAGCGATTTTTCGCCCGAGTCAGGGCACCCACGGACGGTTATTGGAATACAAAGCTCAACGGCGGGCCGGGAGCGGGGGCGGGAGGTGATAAATTTATGATTTAAGCCCTCGATCCACGGCCCCGCCACACTTTATACGCAATTAAAGATCAGCTGGTGCAGTTACAATGCCAAGATCACAGATAGCACATTTCGCCTACGTGGCGTATCCCCCTTTTAAAATGTAGTGCCCACTTATTCTTAGTTACATGGGCATTTTTCACGGTTGTGAACATTATTCAATAGCTTCGACCATTTAAGAAGAAAACAGGTCATTTGCCAACTTTGAAGATCTTTTTTAAGCATTTCAATGAAGGTGTTATACACCTTAAAATCGGACGATTTCCAATAAATGTTCAGCACGTTTATAATTTTAAACCGTTCGAGTTGATCCAACAACAAATAATAAAAAAAAATCTTAAATTACAAAAGCAATAGAAGCTAGTACGTGTTTGAATTAAAAATCAGTATAATTCTTCATAAAAAAAAATCTAGCGTATAATTTCTAACGCGCGTACTTTCTGTTTCGAAGCTTTTCAAACACCTTACATAAGCATTTGCTGATGTTTATGAGTTTTAAAATATTTTTAACTAGCTGAATTTTATGCGTTATGAGAAATATTTTCTACACTAAAATTTACGAATCATCAGGTTGCTGCTCCTCCACGCCCTGCCCAACTTAACCACTCTACTAAGATCTAAGTCTAATCTATCTTTTACTTCTGTCTCTTACTCTTTCCTTCTTTGAATGCACTTCTCTCTCTCTCTCTCTCTCTCTCTCTCTCTCTCTCTCTCTCTCTCT
>CM077102.1:10526294-10565116 GCA_039619505.1 Cimex hemipterus
CTCTCTCTCTCTCTCTCTCTCTCTCTCTCTCTCTCTCTCTCTCTCTTCTTTCCCTTTCTTTCCTAGTTTCTTTCTTTATTTCTCTTTCTTTCCTTCTTTCTTTATCTCTACCACTCCTTCTCCCTCCCTCTCTCGCTGTCTCTCTTTAATTACTTTCTCTATCAAGGTGTCTATCCAAAAAAACACCCAGAAGTGTAGAATGACTAATGAAATATTTATTTATAATTATGTTCTAATTGTAATATTTTATAAGAAAACTTCCTTTATTATAAGTTAAAAATTTCATATACGGTTTGCAGAAGGGGTTGTTATGTTATTATTCAAGTACCACATAGTAGAATAAGAGGGATAAATTCGCAATTGCTTCCGTGGACGGGAGTAGTGGGTCAGAAAAACGCCACCTCATTTGATGGGATCGCGTATCCGTGTGTAAAAACACCGGCCCATAAACGGATCGGGGAGATTTAAAAAAAAAATCCATAACCCCTTCCGGGGTGGTAGACGCGGGCTTCCGATGGGGGAGAGATAAACGCCGTTCCGCCGTGTACAATGTGCAGCCAGGGGGACGGGTTGCCGATGAATCAGTGATGTGTACACGGAGCGACGCGATGCCAGTGGGCTGTCAATCAGCGGCTCCGCCAATCCAACGTCCACTTTCCACATTGGTAGGCGGAGCTTACACCAAGCAATCATTGTCATTAGTAACCACTCGGTCACAACTATGCAAATACACAACCGGCAGATTTTCTATGGCCGCCTTTTATGTTGCCCAATGTTCTTTATGTCTTTTTTCTTCCCCCCTTTGTGCCAAGCGTTCCTTTTGAAAAATTTACATCCAGCCCGGTTTAAACCCCATTTACATACCTTCCTTAAGGTCTGTGACCATTTTTCTCTTTCTCTTTCTATAAAAAAAGCAAAACTATTTAAAACCGATAGATAGCTAGGCAGATAAATACATTTTTTCTACATGTTTATCTCGTTTTTTTTTAATGGGATAAAAAAAATTAAACCAACGAACAAAATACAATTTTGCATAAATACACAATCTAGCCTGGAACATAAATATTTTATTAAGTGAAAATTGTTTAATACAACAATAAATGCACCATTAAATCCATACAATTTATTAGATCGGCTTTATCTGAAAAAAAATGCAAACAATATTCTGTGGGATTTTTGAACGAAAAATAATTTTACAAAAACGTAAGCTTTTTTAGATAAACAAGTAAAAAAGCACATTTTTTTGTAATCTAATGAGATAAAAAAATTAAACCAACGAACAAAGTACAATTTTGCATATATATTCATATTTTGTACTCAATCTACTCAAGATAAATATTTTATTAAGTGAACATTGTTTAATACAACAATAAATGCACCATTAAATCCATACAATTTATTAGATCGGCTTTATCTGAAAAAAAAAGTATGCAAACACAATATAAATTTATTATAAATAATCACATTTTTTATCACGATTCGGCCAAAAACGTATGCCAGTCCTGGTGTCAGAAGTTTTACAAAATTGTTTAATCGAATTTTTAACGAGTGATTTCTTTTATGAGAACCATAAATTGACTTTATTAGACCTGTTTTATCCGGAAAACATATGCAAAGGCAATATGATTTTATTATAAATAATCCCATTTTCCAGCACGATTTGGCTGAAAATGTATACCTGTAAGAAAGAGTACACCAAGAAAATAATTTTATTATTTGAATTATTGGACAGGATTTGGGCGGTAAATAAAACGAATCAACACAATTATTATATAGTTTTAAATAAAGGGTTAAAACTATCAACAATAATTTAGACCTGCTTCGTCCAGAAACAGTTTCGACATATGCTTTTTTGTTGACAATTCACAGTAGGGATTTCCTGTTTGATCTGGAGATCAAGGAACGTTTGATGAGGACATTTATCGGCTCTGAACCCTTTTGCCAAGATTCATACTTGTTTAGAAATAAATTCTTCAGAAGCATGCGAAAACGTTCATCAAAGAATCACGGCAGGAACTAACACAAAACTACTAAACTAAAAGACTGGGCCAATACTAGGACTGCTCACTGGGCACTCTAGAGGCAGACTCTAAAGTCCAAAGGATAAAGGTGTAAAGGCTCGGGGAAAAACAGATGCCCAGATATTTACAGGAAGAGGAAAAACAAAGGAACATGTTGCTCTGTTGCTGCGATAACTTTAGATCCTGAGATTCCTACGTTTGGGAGAAGAAAAGCGGGATCCTTAAGACCTAAAGGATACGATGTGAATCCTTAACAAAGCTGTGTGATCTGATGAAAAAAGCTTAAAATAACGAAGACCTCTAGATAGTAATAGATATTGCCTAGTTGATTGAGATTGGTCGTAAAACCTTACTCCTTAGAGTAATTGAGCACTTGTTTAAGCTAAAGCTTTATGTCACAAGATATGTACCGATGTCTGTGATCATTCATGACGTAGTTAGTTTTCGCAGGATATACCTATGAATATAGACAAATCTCTAAATTGTTATGGAAGATGTACATTTCATCCATCCTTTCTCTTTATTTAAAAGTGATTTACTTTCTTTTATATAAAAATACGCGGATTTTATAGAATTATTTGTAAAATAACATTTTGTTGCAGTGTTGTGCTAAGAGGATGTAGATTTCGTCACACCCTCTTTTCGAAAGTCAGTGACTGACTGCTTTTATAGTTGTTTCTCCGAAGCCGTAGGATGATTTGTTGGTTTGATTGATGGTTTTTGACTTCCGGTAATTAAGATTCCTTCTTTAAATAAAGGATTAGATGTAAGTTTACAGTTGACGTGCAAAGGCGGAACTTTTACCACTTGGATCTTTTCTGTCCTTCTGCCATAAAGACTTATATTTGTGCCTAAAAACCAGGCAGAAAAGATTTATCTTATGTTTGTTTTTTTTCACGTATTTTCACGCTGGCAGAATTGTTATAAGTATGTTTTATTTCATTTTTATCGCCTGGCCAAACCGCTAAAACGTTACAGATGTGTGAAAAAAGCTATATCAACTAAAAACCAAACGCCCGGTTCCGGAAATGTAAAGCGAATTAAAAGCTCTAATTAAAAATAGCATGGTTCGCGTGATATTTTGTTCCGAGCTGTTCTCTCATCCGAATAATTCAAAAGCATAATTAGACACATGTGACGTCAATGCCAATAATTGTCGGACCGTTTTTCTTTTGCCCGTACCCGGGTTCACCACCTGCAAACGGTGATGAACAAACAATTCATGTGATACTGGAGGGTTTAATGTCCAGCTATCCTTTGGGTGTCGGGAACAAGGGGGACTAATTGACAATAACTGTGAAATTTTGAAATTGTGTCGTCACAGTGTTTATTTCAAATAACTCTTAAATAAAATCCCAACGGATATGCCGGGATTTGAACTCAGAACCGCTACGGTGGCAAATACGAGACACATCCCCTAACCACGTGACCATCGCAGTCCTACCATTGTACATACTAAATCCATTATATTTAGCCCAAATTATTTTTTTCAATTAATTAATTTTTTTACGTAAGGTCTTGGACGAAATGAAAAAGCTCGTGTTCTCTCTATCTAAAATTTACCAAAATTTTGTGGGAATCCTGACAAGAAAGAAACATTGTCAAAAAAAGTTCTCATTATTTGAGAATAAAAGAAGAAAGATTTGATATGCAAAAAGTATTGAATTATTTAGAAAACATTGCGAAATTGAAATAAAACCTAGCCTAAGAGAAAACCGTCATTAATCCCTAAAAAAAGACATTTTAAATTTTTTTAAAAATTTACAGGCCAATGCAAATAAACGAGGTGCTGGAAGGAATAAACCTTGCGACTAATAAGAAGGATCTTTGGTATACCAATATATTTAACATGGAAGAAAACGGCCCAAAAGTCGAATAGTTTCCAGGCTTGACATAATCTATCTACCCGAGATCCATCCAAAACTGCAAAACGACTTAAGCGGTGCAGAGACTGCCAGTACTGTCCAACTTCGATTCAAACCTGGAAATGTCTAACGTATAGTTTCTGGGAAAAGGAAATCATGCGTCTCTGATGAGGGTACCGGGACAGGGAACGAACAAGGCACACACACTAGCAAAAAATCCAATCGGACCTCACAACCTTTTGGATCTGAACCGCAAATTGGCACGTCCCAAAGCTAAAAGCGGAACTGAACAAACGGGAGGAGAAAGAAATGACATTGGATGAATTCACCAGGTGCAAAACAATCGAAGAATTTTCCCAACGTCTCAATTAGTAAAATAAAAATCTACCTCTCTGCAGGCACGAATTAAAGAAAATAATAGGCCTAGTCCATTTAATTAGCACCTTAACAAAATGAAAAATCCGAGAGAGAAACATGACGTCTCACGAAAAATCAGTAACACGAGAATCCAATGTGACTGCAAGCATTAGCATTTCTGCCTTTTTTGAAAAGGTAATATTAAAGCCTAAAGAAAGAAGCAAATAGGACTTACTCTTCAACTACCCTAAGGGTTGCGCACTTTTCGAGATTTGGACATAAAGAAGTTTGGCACAAGACCTCCAATAAATTTTTTATCTCGCTGTGCCAATCGAGTCACTAATGAGCCGGGAGAAAAATATCGCCTGGATCATTCAAACGATAAGTCGAATATTTACAAAATAGACCCCACGCCGAAATCTCAGCTTGTTTAAACACTCAAACAGTGTTATTTCACAAAGAGATTTTTTTTTTACAACCACTTCTAACCCATCACAGTTTCATGGTTGAAAACTGTTTTTTCTTTATTTATCCACTTGCAAAACAATCTATTTACTTGGTACTTTGAACGTTTATTAATATCGCGGCCATCTCTTTTAAATAACTTTCAAAATATTCTCTTATTCTGTTTATTCCAAATATTCGAAACGGTAGCCGTCAAGGTACTCAATATAAACTTAATATTCACTATTTTTCTTGCTCCGCTTGATCAATTAATATCATTCAATTAATTATGGTCTTAAGTTGAGATAAAAAAGTCAGTGTCACGAGCGGGATTCGAAACCACGACCTTCGGCTTGGTACGCCGCTGCTCTAACCACTTGGGCTATCCTGACTAATACGGTTTGTAATTAATACGGTCAATTGTGACTAATAAACATGTATAGATTAATTATTTTAAATCCGTTAACATTCGAAAGAATAAGAAATAATAATAACCCATCAATTTTTTTGTTTTCATTCAGTTAATTAAGATTTTTAGTTGAGATAAAAAGTTAGTGTCACGAGCGGGATTCGAACCCCCGATCTTCGGCTTGATACGCCGCTGCTCTGCCAGTATAAACGTCATATTTGATTTAACCATTTGAAATGTACTGTAGAAATTAATTATTGGCCATTATGTACAAATGGAGATATTTTTCAATTTAAATTATTTCTGCGGATTTTTCCCGTAAATGAACTTTTTAAACATAAAATCGCTGACATTTTTGCAGAGCATTTTATAGAGATAATTGTAAGTTTTCCCCTGAATAATTTACACTTGTAAAGTGCCTTACAAGATTTTCCAATTTCTTATCACCCAGTCATAATTGGCAAATAAGATCATACGAAATTTCAATATTTGCTGGCTTGATAAATTCGGTCTCGCGTTTATTGCTTCCAGAAATCCCAGCTTTAAACGATTCTTTTATCAAAAAATTTAAAAAACATATTGTCAAATTATCTTTAAAAATTTATTGATTCATTTGCATAAAATTGGAATGGATTGTTTAGTGATCCGATTAATTGTACCAATGTTTAAAATTATCTCGATAAAAATACGAAATTATAAATACGTAGCTTAATAAAAATGTGTCGGCTAACGTGACATTCAGTAATGAGGTTGTCTTTCCCAATTGTCGAAGCAATTACACATTGTTTCAGACAACTGCCAGGGATAAATGTCCTCGCTGTTCATGAACAGAAGAGCGAAAAAACTCGAAATTGTGTCTGTTATTCTGTATTCCGGCCTGAACTAATATCCCAAAGAGAAAACAAAAAAAAAAACTCTTTTTCTCTCAATCTGGAGTCGTGTTTTGTTCAATTTAGAATTAATTTTCTAAAAGGTTTGTCGCAGTCTGGAAGAGCGGTCAAGAACGTATTTTAGAAAAATTCCTATTTCCGATGTTTTGACCTTTATTCGGGTCATCTTCAAGGCATGGGTGAATTGCGAAACATATGCTGATTGGAAAAAATATATTGACCAATGTGTAGAGATGACCGTTAATCGATATTCAGATATATCGATTCAGATATCGTGAGATGCGGTCTGGTGTGATGTAGGTTTCAGAAAAATATTTTCTTTATCGTGCCAACGTTTCGATCTTTATTGAGATCGTCTTCAGTTCTCTCAACACGAGTACACAG
The DNA here is from genome assembly GCA_039619505.1 of Cimex hemipterus. Lineage (NCBI taxonomy): Eukaryota > Metazoa > Arthropoda > Insecta > Hemiptera > Cimicidae > Cimex > Cimex hemipterus. The sequence goes on from CM077102.1 coordinate 10,532,665, forward strand.
AAGACAAACACTTTGAGCCCTGAAGATGATCACAATAAAGATCGAAACGTTGGCACGATAAAGAAAATGTTTTTCTGAAACCTACATTACACCAGACCGCATCTCACGATATCTGAATAAATATTGACCGGCACTGTTGTAAATAGTTGGGCAAAGTATTTCATTCAAAGCGTAGTTTATTCTTGAGGTATCATAAACATAAAGAACATACATTTCTAGGGACGTCGGTGTCGGGAACGGTTGGGCGTTGACATGACGTTCATCACTGTCAGGTAAAGGTCGCGGGTTCGAATCCAGCGGCCCTGCATTCGGAACCCTACGGATTTAAAACACCGGAATCCTGAGGGTTTATATGACCTCTGCTGTTGCGAGCCTTTGTAAAAAAATGAAAACACTCATTTCTAAAAGGTTATGATAGCCGCCATACATACGGAAACAGCGAATGCGGACTAGATCATAAACCACCGTAAGAAACACTGAAAATTTCACAAATATTCGAACAAATGGCTAAATATTTGAACCTTGTAAAAACCAAACTAATCCCATAAATAAATACATTTAAAGGAAACTCTCGTAAAGCAGAAACAACACCATTAACACTTTTATACCGATTGTGGTACTGCAGGGATTCACGATTCACCCAAAACCATACTAATAATGTTTTATTTATATATATTACAGAGAGTGAGAGAGAGAGAGAGAGAGAGTGATCAAAGAAGGATAGAAATTAATTTCACCAAACTATTTTCCATCAAGGCACTTCTGACTTTATACTTATCTTTACCATTAAAAAAAAAATCAATTAATTGATTACTGACTTAATCGAAAACCTAGGAATAACCTTCCTGTAAACCGTTATCGTATTAAAACGCACTATGGAACGCAGCGGTTCCTTGTATACCTTAATTAGCAGAACGAGAAGAAGCGACTAACTAATCACTGGTGAAAAAATCCAAAGATTCTCATTGCTGTCTTTGAAAGGATAAAAATCGAGTGAATTGAACGCGATATAACAGGAGACTCATTGGCCAAATACCAAGCAAAGTTTAAAAAGTGTGTCCTGTTGTAAAGTTACATTATTACGTCTGTAATTATGTATTTTCACTGAGTGGATTCAAGAATCTCATTGATACAGGTGGTGAACTAAAATGGTTTATTTCGTCCTGTATTCAATTCGGTTTTGATTGACGACTTTATTTTAGAGCGGTGTTTAATTGAGATGATGCCGATGAAGGTTTAACTGATTAAAAAGCATCCCAGAGATGATTGTTTTGTAAATGTACTCTGTTTAATGAGGATATCAATAAAGCTAAACTTTTCATTTGTGTTTATAGAAGCTTTGTGCATTAATTAGCCGGTAGTAGGACGGTGGATGCGAGAGAACGGCGGGGCGTCGAGGTTTCCAGAGTTTGCCCATTGAAGATGTGAATTGGCGTGAGATAGGGGAACATATAAGGTCCCCACTTGAAGCAATCTCGCTCTCCTCTCCTTCAATAAAGGCACAAAATACGACCATTTGTACTAATCTAAATTTATTAGAGGACTCCCAAGAGGGGGAGGGGGCACCCAGAGTTTATGCAATAAACTCCAATTGCTGGAGGAATCCACGTCGGACGTTTTCCTAGATTCAATCTTTCAATTGGTAATTTTTCAATTTGTTTGGACAATTTAGTGTCGCACAGGGTGGGGGACTCGCAATTGAGGATGACGCATCCGGTAGTTGACTTCCTCTCCACGTGTTCCTCAACCCTTTTTTCACTATTTATTTTCTCCCTTGCGCAGTCCAACCCCATTTGAATGCCCCGATGCCCTTTATGAGCCTATTTGCCATGCAAGCGGTTTTCCATAAGCTTAACAAATGATTCCCCCAGTTCTGCTAACCCGTATTCACTTTTTCCCTACGGCCGATACACTACAATGAACTTTTTATTGAGTCCCCATTGTAGGGCTAAAAACGGGAAAATATTGATTCGCGGAATATAATTGTGGTATTCACTTCCGTCTACTCGCCAGTCAACACATATAAATCATACGAGAGGAGATCCCTTATTTTATTTTTTCATTTTTTCAATCTCCCAAAACACAAATCGTAAATTTTAATTTCCTGACACCGAAATCGATTTTAAGCCCACTTCTTCCTCTGTCCGTTTTATCCGGTGCCGCTTCTCTCTTATTAACAAGGAGAGTAAGTCCTACCTATATTTTTGTTTACGGAATTAATAACGGAGTCGAGATCCGATTGAAAAAAAAAAAAAAAAAAAAAAACATCTCGGCTCTTCCACAGATCCGCGGATTTACATATTTTGTTTATTTTTTCCCCGTGGCGATATTTATTGGGAATTGAGTAGAATTTATCGCGCCGGCTGTTTTGGGATGAGGGCATTAGTCCCAAAGGAGAACATTCGTCATCATTAATCCACAACCTCCAACCGGATCGGGATATAATTGTAGATGAACGCCTGCTCCATAATATTTTTAAAAAAAAACCTTTACATACTTATTAGCAAACCGACAACATAAGGACATAAGGAAATCAAACTTTCCGTTTAACCCAATAATAAAGGTTGAGGAAAAGAACATCTGACGATTTGAATCCAACGCAAGACACCACTCTGGCATGTGCTGTCCGTGCTATTTCGCGAATTCCCTTTAGTTTAGGCTCTGGTCTACTTAACATCTTCTAATTCCTGTCCACTGTATTTTTGAATTATCTTTGGCATAATTAGTTTATTTATTTGTTCTATTTTTCGTATAAATTTTGTATTTTAACAAGATCCGAGGTGTTTTTTTTTTTTTCGATTTTCTAAAGTAGAAAAACTTGGACAATTTGGATACAATTGTAGATGAACGCCTGCTCCATAATATTTTTTTAAACAACTTTTACAAACTTATTAGAGAACCTACAACAAATTCCCCTGACGTTTAAACACATCTGTAAGTCACAAGAGAAACGAACTTTAATTTTTTTTCCTTTTTTTTTAAAGCAAGACACAACTCTGGCATGTGCTGTCCGTGCTATTTCACTAATTCCCTTAAGTTTAGGCACTGGCCTACATAACATGTACTAATTCCTGTCAACTGTCTTTTTTAAATATCTTTGACGTAACTAGTTTATTTATTTGTTCTATTTTTAGTATAAATTTTGTATTTTAACTAGATTTTTTTTCGATTTTTCTAAAGTAGAAAAACTTGGAGGATTTGTATATAATCGTAGATGAACGTCTGCTCTATAATGTTTTTATTTTTTTAACAACTTTTACAGACTTATTAATAAACCAACAACAAATTCTCCTGACGTTAAAACACATCTGTAAGTCTCAAGAGAATCGAACTTTAATTTCTTTTCTTTTTTTTTTTTAAGGCAAGACACAACTCTGGCATGTGCTGTCCGTGCTATTTCACTAATTCCCTTAAGTTTAGGCACTGGTCTACTTAACATCTACTAAAAGTGGTTTACAAAATAAACAGAAATTAAGAAACAAATAATATTTATTAAGAGACGATCAAAAAGATGGTAAAAAGCAGGATAAAAATCGATTTCATCAAACGATTCCTGTCAGATAAAATGGCTAATGTCTTTTTTAAATTATCTTCGGTATAAAACGAATATCAAATAATCGTTATCAATCTTGAATTGATGAATTCGGAATTTATTGAAAAATCTATGGATAAAATGGACAATCGTATAAATTATCTTATCACCCGATAGAAATTCATAAACTAGTTTATTTTGTTTTTCGAACAAATTTTTCATTTTTGTAACAATATCAGAGTTTTATTTAGATTTTCTAATATAGAAATATGGACAATATTATAACAAATTTCACATCTTTTTAAATTGTTAATATCAGCATTAGTTGTCCTTGCAGGATTTACTCAGTGAGAGGTTTTCAGAGTCGAACCGGCCGATTTTTAGAATTTTTCAAGAATCGTATATTAACGGATCGTAGAGATTCTCACGAAATAACTCTTTACCCGGTGAAGTGTCTCCGTTTGGAGGGAGGTAAGAGGGCTATTGTCGGATTTAAAAACGTGAAACTCGAGTGGCCATAAAGGGTGTAGGGCAGAGACAAAACGTGGAAAGGAAGCCTTGAAAAAGTGCCAGCCAGGAGGAAAAGACAAGGGCGAGGGGAGACAAAGGAAAGAGATCCCGCAGTGTGAGGTTGGGGTACTATCAAAGGGTAACTGGATATCCTTCTTATTAATCCCACAACCCTTCCTGCCTTCTTCTTCCCAGGATTTCACGTAAAATATGTACTCCGGGCGGGGTTTTTTTTTTCATCTGGAAAAAATTCTTAAAGAAGGGGAGAAAAGGAGGCTGGAATCTTTAAAAAGTGAAATCATAATGGGAACCCTTATATACCCTTTTCCCTCCCTTTTTATATCTTTTTGTCCATCCATCGTTTTCTCATTTTAATATTTAGTTATTTTATTTGCATAATTTAGGTTGTTGTTTTGTTTTTTTCAAAACTCTCCCTTTTCAGTCAGGGGACGTTATATAATCATTTTTAAAACTAACTCCGTCTTGAAATATCCATATGTATACTGATAATTTTTATTTTTAAAAAAACTTCCCAAAAATTAAACTTAAGAAAATCAAACAGAATCATACATCAACGAATAGCAAACGTTTCACATAAAAATTGCCATTAATGAAGGTTTTTAGTTGAGATAAAAAAGTCAGTCTCATGAGCGGGATTCGAACCCACGATCTTCGGCTAGATACCCCGCTGCTCTACCACTTGAGCTATCGTGACCTCGATCCACTCGGACACTAACTTCGCTCACTAAGCCGAAGATCGTGGGTTCGAATCCCACTCGTGTCATTTACTTTTTTATCTCTACTATAAACCTCAATTAATTGTAATATATTAATTGGTCAAGCGGACCACGAAATTAGTGAATTTAATAAAAGTTACCATTAAATCAACAAACCTTTAAAAAAAATACTAGGCACTAGATTTTGCAATGTGATGGACTGTTGCCGCAGGGAAATTTTTCCTACAAGAATTTCAAATGACAATTTCAACACACATGAACCTATTTTCTTAATACAATATTTGTAAATATCAAAAAAATATAATTAAAAAAAGATTATTTAAACATTTTTTTATTAAAATAAGATCCTACTTATTAGTATATTGTTAAAATAGTACGACAGTAAAATCTTAGAAAAATGATTGTTGAACAAGATACAAGAGAATTGTGACAGTTATCAGTTGAAAGGCCCATCTGGTATTCTTTGAAAATACCGAATGAGCAACATATGCTCCATTCTGTAACGGATGTGGCGGTTGATCTGGAGAAATAAATCTGAATGGAGATCTCTAAGGATATCTGTCCGCATTTATCCGGCCAAATAGGCAAAATGGAAATATTTTGACAATGATAACCCCCCCCCCCCATAGTGTAACGGATCGTTCAAAAGATTAATCTTTCTGTAAAACAAAACGCCGAGTCGTTACGCTTGATTATTGTATCCTGTTTATAAATCAAGTACAATAAAATGAAGGCATGGTTGTTCCTTTGATCATAAAAAAAAAACTAATGGACATGTTTATCTTCTCGAAATTGAATATAAAATGACATACTGACACAAGTATTATTGTCCTGCATTCTAACATGTTGTAAGAAGCAAAGAAACTATTATAAGTAGTCGAATTACACGTTGTTGTCCAATACTTTACATTTCATTAGGGAAATACATTTTGGTCTATCAAGCAGAAATATATGTCATCAATGCTTGTACTCTGAAAAATCTTCAAAGTGGTTGGCAAAAAAATCCTCTATAAGATCTGATAGCCAAGCAGTCATTAAAGTTTTAACATGTAAAAGAATCACATCAAAATTAGTCAGAGAATGCATCCAAAATCGTCAAAACCTGGGGAAACAACCTGATGATGTCTTGGGTGCCAGACTTGGGTAATGAGAAAGCAGACTCTCTGGCAAAAGGAGAATCCGTATACTCAATCGCAGAATGGATCCAAGTAAAACAAAAGGAGAAATGGATAAACTCTAGCGGCACTAGGCATAGTAAACTTATGATGAAACAACCCTCATCAAGACCGGCAAAATCACTGTTGCAACTGGAAGGAGCCAAACTCAGAAGACTGATAGGACTACTAACCGGTCACTGGCATCTGAAAAAACAACCACACAATATGGGTATATACAACCCCCATTTGTAGATTATGTAATGAGGAGGAGGAAACAGCCACCCATATCATTGTCGAATGCGAAGCACAGCACAATGGAGGTTTCACTTAACGTACGGAATCAAATTGTAGCAGCGAAAGCCAATGACTTCATACTTCTAAGGAGAAGGATTGAGTCTATTGCACCGAACTAAGAAACTAGGAAGGTACAATAAGCCAGAAGGCTGCAGTGCCTGGGGAGCGCAAACCCCGCTTCCTAGTATCCTGTTTCATCATACCATACCAATACTTACCAGTTCTATTGCTAAACACCTAATGGTAAAACATTATCCTGTAAGGACTCATTTGATTGAGATCAAAAATGATTATATTTTCAATCAAAATATAAAACCATTTCCTACAAAAAAATAAACTTTCTTTCTTAAGTGTAGTAAAGAAACAAAAATTGGCTGATTTCCTCTTGAGGTGTGTCTTTAGTGAAGATATACTTCATTTTAGCCTATTAATTTCACTAGTTTGCATGGTCCGCTTGGCCAATTAACATCTTTGAATTAATTAATGTTTTTAGTTGAGATAAAATGGCGAAAAGGAGGGAAATTTTTTTGAAAAATTGGGGTTGAGGTGGGAAGTTAGTGTCCGAGAGTTGATAGCTCAAGTGGTAGAGCAGCGGTGTATCTAGCCGAAGATCGTGGGTTCGAATCCCGCTCGTGACATTGATTTTTTTTATCTCAACTAAAAATTTTAATGAATTGTAATATATTAATTGGTAAGCGGACCATGAAAACTAGTTCGTTTGTATTTGTATTTCTCAATGTCACAGTGCTGGAACTAAAAAAATTTTCTTCAGATTCTCTATTATGGAGTGACATAACTTAGGATGTACTACTTTAGACAAAATATTAAATTAAGACAATTTTTCTTTAAAATTTACAAAATTAACTTTATGATATATATGATTTTTTTTTTTAATTTGAGCCCGGTTTATAAAGTGGTAATTTGAACTTAGTTACGTAATATGTAATATTGTTGTAACGTTGGCTTTGTGAGAAAGATGCTTGAGCGGATTTCACTAAGTTAGGTGAATACCGCACAGGCTCTCTTCTCGGGTTACCAACCCTTTCCCGTTTCCGCTCATCCCAGCGAGTTGAATCGTATGAAAAAAAAAATCTCCCCTACGATTCCCACCTGGTAACCCTAGACAGCAACTCTTTCGCGACAGCCGACTGTTTTTTTTGTACGCGGAAAACGCGTTTTTGTGTGATTCTCCCCTTTCCTCCTAATGACACAAGCACGCCTTTGTCCTCCTGTACCCCTTGCCCTGTATCGAATGCGTAAGGGCGACCTTTTTCCCACATTCCGGATTTTGTGTAACCCTAGATATGTTTATCTTTTTATTCTTTGCCCTCCGACAATGGTACACCCTTTCCATGTGACATAATAACCTTCCTTGCACTCGCCTACAGGTACATTCTTTTGTAGCGTACCTTATTTTTTCCGTCGGAAAAAACTATTCCGGGGTGATCCCCGTGGACTTTACCTGTCCCTCTTCTATCCATTTAAACCGTTCCCTTACAAGACAGTCTAATGTCTCTAATTCTGATAACGTTTTCCTATTGATTCTTTTATTTGGAATTTTTTCCCAAGATCGCATTGTTTCCGCCTTTGAAACATCCCTTTAGGAAAGAGAAGTTACGTTGAATACGTTGAACATACTCGATCGTATTCACCTTAGTTCCTCTTCCTTTTTTAATACAACATATTGATTTTTTAAATTATTTATAACCTATACATATTTGAACGTTTTATTCACACCATCACATAATAAACACTTTTCCCATCACTGCATCTGGAGGAGACGTGCCATGAGAAGCCTTGCTTGCACTCAGTGTGGAGAAGCAAGGAGTTCTCGATGATGGCTCGGGTAGTATGGTTAGGATGGATCGAGAGGTTGGTGTGAAACTTTTGGAATCATCGATAAAAGGAATATTGAGGTTTACGACGTTAGTTACATAGTAAGGAGCTTTAACGGTACGTCTGAGGGCTTTTGCTTGAAAAGATTGGAGGTGCTGGATGTTGGACGGCTTGGCAGAACCGCACAGTTCCATTCCGTATGTGAAAAGTGGTTGTAATGAATTTAGTGTGGACGGTCACGACGGATTTCGTCCTAGAATCTTCGTAGTTGTCCGAGTCTTCCGTTATGTTTTTGTCTTTAAAATCTTTTGAGGGGATTCCACGTCAGTCTGCTGTTTCGGTGTACAGTTTGAAGTATTTAACTTGAATGGAAATCGGGATCTCTTTGCTGTTCATGTACATTGGAGGACTTCATTATTTTTTCAATGTGAACAGTATATTTTTCTTCATTCGGTCTTGCCCTCTACATTTTGCACTTATCTTCGATGTGTTCTTGAATATTGGAGGTTAGAGGACAAAATTGCGGTATTGTTCGCATAGGTGGTGGTGATGGGTACAACACGTAGGTCAAGAGTACAGATGACATAAAGGATTGGGTGAAGAATGCTCCCTTGTGGGACGCCGGTGATTTCCGAGAACTAATGACATTTCCGAACTGAAGCAGCGGTTTGTTAGGTAGGATTTAAAGATAAAGGTAGTAAGAGGTTGGCAGGAATGGTTTACGTTTATAAAACATATCCAGGTGCCCGACCCACAAAAACCTACGTCTAAGAACACACCCAAGCAATACTATTTCTTCTCGAGAGCAGAGGAGATGGTGCCGGCAACTCTCAAACCTTATTGGCTCGTAGAATGGTGTGAACGGAAGCAGAATTGGAAGTGTCTAGAATGGGATTAATCGCTTTAAAAGCGATCATTCGAGGAATGTAGACATTGCAAGAAGAAGAGTGATGGGTATGTAGGAGGATATTTGGTTGGGAGTTTTGTGAGGTTTAGGAATGAATTATAAGAGTAAGATATGTATTGAGGTGTGCAGGCTTGCAGTACAGATGATATAAAGAGTGGGGCCAATAATGCTCCCATGTGGGACGCCGGATTGTATCGTTCTGATTTCAACATCTAGCTACGCACCCAAGCGATACTCTTTGTTCTCAAGTGCAGAGTTGTTGCCGACAACTTTTAGACACCTTGTTGGATCATAGAACGATGGACTGAAGCCGAATTGTTAAGAGGGAATTATGTCTACTATCTAGTCGCTTTAAAGGTCTTTTTCGAGGATTTTGGACATTACATAAGGCTGATGGGTAGGAGGATATGAGGTTGGGAGATTTGTGAGCTTTAGGAATAAAGATATCGACTGAATACAGTGTACCAAATCAAAACAGATCATCATTGATTATTCTAACTGCCAAATAAAGGTTTCACGCAAACAAAACATTTTTAAGAAAATACTTGTTCCTTGATAATATTATCCAGATGAATTTTAAATTATTGCTAATTAAGCGTTAAACGTTTCGCCGACGTGCAAATAACGTCTAAATCACACTACGGTTTTTTTTATGTTTATGAAACCTCCCAGAGATTTAAAATACTACTGCTTAATTCAAAAGTCGAATTTTTAGAAGTTGTCAAAGTGGTTCTTTCGTTTTATATGAATGTATTCTTTCTTCAGTATTATTTAAAGTGTTGTTTTTAAAATATGAAAAATTAATTTTTTGTTTGAGCACCGCATCAAAATGCATTTGGCAAAAATATAAAACAGCGAGATTTACTCGAAAGCCTTTATTTAATTCGTGAATTAATTGTGTTATATTGTAAAATGAGATTGGTTATTGGCTGGCCTCAATTTTGAGCCATACTGGATCAATTGACGAACGATAATAGCTCTATATCCGAAATTGCTGTTCTTGCATGGCCAGTCCTTTGTCCGTCGTACAAAACGGCCGAAGTAATAATTGTACCTCCAGGTGTTTCACTCTTTCCGACGCTCTTGTGATGAAAATTAAAGATTATAAAAGCCCGCGCTGCCGGGAAAGGGTTGCATTTATAGTTTTGTCAAGTATTTCTAACCCCCATGGACCCTGAATGGGTTCCCTCATTTCAAATCACCCCTCTAAATCCCCTCCACGCGGAATAAAGGAAAGGCTTAAGGTTTTATTTTTTCCGTACACAAAAATTCTATTAAAAAAAATACGTTGACCCTTTTTTTTTTCTGTTAAACCCTTTGTCAAAGGGTTGTCTGTTCAGGGTAAAGGGTTCCGGGTTCGTCCTTTTTTGGAGAAATTCATGGGAGAATGGTTTTTTTTTTCTTTTTGTAAAGCGCTCTCTTGTCATATTAGTCCTATAAGGAGCATTCGAGCACCTGAAACAACATCCAATCCCGTGATTTGGAACTCTCTCGGCTTTTATACGACTCATGCTCCGTGACTACACACAAAAACTATACCTGACATTTCCCACCGTGCTCATTATTAACATTTTTTTCTCCAAATCATCACGCAATTAAAATTTGTATTATAATAACACGCAATATGAAGTAGGCGTTATTAATTAGGAAAAAACTTTCATAGAAGTCATTTTAAGTTGTCTGGTTTTGTTTTAAACAATAACATTTCTGAACAGTTTTGTATCAGCATAAATTAAACATTATTCAGTGATCGTGAGATACGTCCGGTGTGATGTAGGTTTCAGAAAAACATTTTCTTTATAGTTCCGACGTTTCGATCTTTATTGAGATCATCTTCAGGGGTTTTCTGTGTAGATGTGTCGTGTTGAGAGTTCTCTCTGAAGATGATATCAATAAAAATCGAAACAAATTTACGTCACACCAGACCGCATCTCATGACCTTCAAATAATCAGTACACATAAATCATACATTTAATACAGAAACAATTTCCGAGTAATCACGTTGGAATAATTAAAACTAGAACTTAGTTTATGCGTTATATTATTTACTTAATATATTTCAATTAATTATGGTTTTCAGTTGAGATTTAAAAAAATCAGTGTCACAAACGGGATTCGAACCCACGACCTACGGAGGGCGATTTGATGGCTTTTACGAATTTCGAACGACGAATGACTATGATGAATGATGATGACTATGAAAAATTTATTTTAAAAAATGCGTGGTGTTGTGACCGTATTAATGATTATTTGCAGTTCGTGAGATGCGGTCTGGTGTGATCTAGGCTTAAAAAAACGTTTTCTTTAAGGTGCCAACGTTTCGGACTTTATTGAGATCATCTTCAGAGACACGGCACAGCAATTTACACAGAAAACATACATTTTGAGCCATGAAAATTATCTCGCTAAATACCACACATAAATTAAACATTTAATACAGAAACCATTTTTCCTTTCCGAGTAATCACGTTGAAATAATTAAAACTAGAGCATAGTTTATCCGTTATATACTTTACATAATAATGAAAATTAGGTGAAAGTGCTCGTTAAGCTAACCAGCGTTATTGATTTTTCCATTATGTTTAAACATTTACCACACACTTTTTTTTTAAACCACTATTTCGTGGTCCGCTTGACCAATTAATTACGGATTTGAGTTGAGATGAAAAAAATTGTTTTTAATTGAAGGCACGTTTCGCTTTGGATGTGGATTTTGTTTTAGCACTGGGTAGTGTTTGTTGGAGTAAAATGACAATGATAGATCGTTAATGAATTCAAGGAAATGTGCTCGAATGAAATGGGTTTGTCTCCCGGACCTTCTTTGTCTTAAAAGGCCGTTTCTGTCCTTAATATTCAAACAAACGAGCTGTTTTTAATTGAAGCGTTTTTGCATAATTACCTTTATTGTATTTATTTCCTTTTATATTACACGATAATGATGATCGTTATCCCGAATAGGCCATAAATGTTGAGAGAGGGAAAAAAATACGTATGAGAATTATTAGCGATTAACATATTCTATTTGCCTATTCAAAACGTATAATATAATAAGAAGGTTAAAATTAATTATTTTCTTGACGTAATTAGTTAATTTGCCTCTCCCCCCCGGTCGTAAAAAAATATGTAAAGCAAACATCGCGATTTTTACCGATTTGCGCTGACCTTTTTGAAATTATCTCGAAAGGGTGCAGCGTTTGCAAACGCATTAGGTCGTAACTTGTTAATTACGTTCTTTAGAAAAACTTTTTTTAGCCCGACTCTGTAGAAAAGGCTGATGTATAGGATATTGTCACAAAGAATCAGGCTGTAAGCTCAGGAGTGATTGATGGCCCAATGCTTATTCGTATGTTTTACGTCACTTTTTATTAACGAAGCTATTCATCCTTCTTCTGGTTCGGCTCACGAGATCCTCAACGGGAGAAAAAAAATTTTTGGATGCGCCTTTTATTCGACATCTTTTATGTACTGACGAAATTTTCGATCTTTTTTGTTTCAGTTGTGATGGGCCGTGAACAACCTAGTCCAATTATTCGTGAAGGAAAGACGGTGACTCCCATAGATTATTCTCGTTATGTCAGGAGGTTTGCAAGCTCTTTGGAATGTGGAAATCAGTACTGCAAAGAGCTTAACTACAGGTAAAAACTATTTAAAACGATTTTTTTAAAATATATTTTTAAACGAGAATTTTTTTTGAACAGAGAACATTTTCACTGCCTCGATTGCAACTCGAGAGTTTTTGTTAAAAAAGAGGAAATGATAAGACACTTTAAGTGGCACAAGAAGAGGGACGAATCTCTTCAGCACGGATTTATGCGGTATTCGCCGAGCGATGATTGCTCTGACAAATATCCGATGTGCGGGCACAACAGAAAACAGACGCATTACCATTGCATACAAGGCACATGCGACAAAGTGTACATAAGCACGTCGGACGTTCAGATGCATGCCAACTACCACAGAAAGGATTCGGCGATTATCCAAGAAGGATTTCAGCGGTTGAGAGCGACTGAAGAGTGCCGGACACGACACTGTGCCTTTTTCGGCCAGAGGACAACGCACTTCCATTGCAGAAGAGACCACTGTCAATTTACGTTCAAAAACAAAGCGGATATGGGTAAGATATCGCTACTACCGTTTTTCTGCCAAGAACGAAAAGTAATCGATGATTTCCCCCTATTAGAAAAACACAAGACATACCATATCAAGGATGAACAACTGGCTAGAGACGGTTTCAAAAAATTTCTGAAACCGGATCCTTGTGGATTTGCGAATTGTAGATTTTCGCAAGTCTGCAATCATATTCATTGTATTAGAGAAGGGTGTTCATACATCTTACATTCCAGTGGCCAGCTTGTTAGTCATAAACGTAAACATGAAAGAAAAGAGAACGAAATCGCCTACCGGAAATTTAAATTAGCCCAACAAGCTGTCGTAAACATCGGTAGTGCAGATCAGGTCGGTATCCTTATAATATCTTTATATTATAGTCAGATATAAATAATGACTGATATGTTTCGTTTTCCAGACTCACTCTGATTTACCACCTGGGACATCCCTGCTGATGCAGCAGGCCTCCTCGTTGGCAGCTCTCAATGCGCTCAGTGAAAATTTCACTACAGCACCGACCTCGGAACGGATGAGTCCCAAACTGTCTGCATCTTTTCAGTACAATGTGTCTCCTGGTAATTGTCCAATTGAATTATCCAAACATTTTATGGTTTTTAAACATGCATTTTTACAGGGAGTCCAGGCTTCATGGACCAGTCTACATCATCTCAAGATTACGATGATGAATTCACTCGCTACATTGCTTCCTATAGTACAAATTACGTTTGTCAACATCAGTGTCCGTACTCAGGCACAGAACATTTCCACTGCAAAGAACCTTCCTGCGAACTTTCTTTTCGGTAAGAAATTTATTTATTAATGTTATCTACATTATTATTATTATTTTTTTTTTTAATAATAATAATAAACAATTTTGTAATAATTTTGTTACAGGTGCAGAGAAACAGCTGAAGGCCATGCGAGAATGCACGAAGCTCAAGAGCGTGTCAGTGATTTCTACCAAGAAAGCACCGGGCCCCAGTGCCAGGAGAGCAACTGTCCCAGCGAAAAACATTTCCATTGTACTTGGGTAATTATTTCCACATAAAATTATTGTCGTTTTATATTATAAGATAATTAATTAAATTTCTCAATTTAGGATGGATGCAGTGAAGTTGTAATGCCTAGCGAGCGACTCGAACACTTCCGTTCCCATGAAATATCAGCTCAACACAATAATTCATTAGAATCTCTCTTCCGAAGGAAACGTGGTCGTCCACCAAAGAACCGCGTAATCGAGGTAATTTAGTTGATATCGAAAAATATCCAAATAACCCACAATATCATATATTTTAAAAATATATTTCTTTTTTTTTCTAGGTCTGGAATGATTATGTAAGTTTATTTAATAATATTATAATTCAAAAATTAACATTTTATTTTATTTTTGAAAATAAATTTATTATTGTTAATAGGGAAGTGGAGTTGGTTCTGATACGCCTCAGGCTATATTCGCCAGTTTTAAACTTCCAAAACCAACGCCTGGCACACCGACATCAACAGCTACAGATGCATCAAATTCGCCTTTGACTATCACACCAATCGTTGAGACCAAAGCGCAATTTTTACAAAACTTGGTAAATTTATTTTTTATTTAGGAGGTTTTTTGTATTTTATTTTATTTTATTTATTTTTAATAGGAGACGCAGGGTTTTCAATCATACACTGGACCTTGTCCAGACCCACTTTGCTCATTATCAGAAAAGCCTCAACATTATCATTGTTCGAGGCCAAGATGTTACTTCGCTACTGACAGTGATGATTTTCTATTAGCGCACACACGAGATTTCCACGACAATATTGATATTTTAGAAGGATTTCTATTTTTTGATAGATCGGTAGACTGTAGATTTGAAAATTGCCCTAGGTAATTATTTGTTCATCTAATACTTCATTTGTTGTATATTGATTCGTATAAAAAATAAATTAAAAAATTAATATGTTTTCAGTAACAAAGTGAATAGACACTTCCACTGTATAAAACCGAACTGTGGCTACTCTTTTGTGAGATATTCTCACATGGCCATCCACCAGGCCGAACATGAACAGCAGCAACAAGCTGAACATCAACAACGCTCCTCGCCATCACAGCCCACAGATTTAAGTGAGCATTGTTTCAACCATCATAAATTTCCGCCTCTTCCTTGTTATTTACTAAATATGTTCTTTAGGTGAAAGTTGTGAGAGACTGTCTGTAAAGTCAGAAGTTTCTCACCATAGCAATAGCGAAAATAACCCCGAAGAAGCCACGATAACTGTTCGACCGACAGGTAATTCTTATATGTTGACGTGTGGCATTTTAAAAACATGAAAACCATAATGTGCACGATATTGTGTAGTGTGTTTCTTTTTTTTTTTTTTTATTTATTTATTTTTTTAATTTTTTCCAATTCGCACCATAAAATGATGCACGATCTTCAATAACTTTCTCATTTATTGTCCATTACCATAGAAATTGCATGGTACTGTGCATTACCTTTTTACAGTTGAACCTCCACAGGCATGCTAAATTAGATTTTTTTTTCGCAGTCAAAATTGTAATTTTATTATTATTAAAGCTAATACTCAGTGTTTTAAATGTTTGTTGAGTTAGCCTAGTCTGTAGTGAAAAATGTGTAGTATACTTCCGATTCAATGTATATTAAAGAATTAGTATAAATTAATTTAATTGCAAAATAGTGAATGTTTCATGTATCTCTTTGTATTGTTAAAGTGGTGAAGGCGTCAGGTACTTTCTACCCACTCTGTGGTCTGTCAAATAGCAACTCTTCCCCCACACCCGCTTCAGGTGGGTCTCATTTATGAACTCTGTAAAACTGAACTAAAATCCTTTTTTTTTTTTTTTTTTACATCCTTCAATTGAGGCACTCTGTATAAACGGCATTTGCACTAACTTTCATTATCATTCGATAAATTTTGGTAAATCTTTGTTACTGAAAAGTTTCATAATAAGTCATTAAATGCACAAAAGAGTGATCTCCTCATTTGCAAAAGTTAATTGGTGGAGGTTGATTTAGTCGCTTTCTACGTTTCAAATAATTTTGTTTATTGTTTTATACAGAAAGCCTAATTAAGACGGAGCCTGGAACTACGAACAATGAGGCGACGCTACCCGAATGGATGTCGGCTGAGAAGCACGAGCGCTACGGCCCAGAGGTAACTTGTAGTCGCCCATTTTGCAAGCTTAAAAGGAAAGAGCATTACCACTGCAATGCATGCAATCAGGTACAACATGTGAAGTACCAGAACAATCATTTGGGGACAAAAATTACACCTTTTTTTTCAAATTAAACACTATCTGTTTCATAGCATGAAAGCATTTTGGATTTTGAATCTAGTTTCATTTGCATTAATTTGGCTTCTTTTTTGTTGTTTCAGGCATTTTCTGAAATGGAAAGACTAAAACCTCATATTGCAAAGCATAATCCAGCTGCAATTCCTTCTGTTCTTGTGAAATCTGAAAATAATAATAATGAAGATAACAATCAGCCTCCTCATCATGGTAAATGATCTTTAATAAATAATTAAATTTTACAAAAATCTCTTAACAATTTTAATGCTTAGGACTTAGTATGATGCCGATGGGCCTTGATGGGCCGGACACAACCTTGATGCCGCCACCGCAGTTCCCCGGTTTCAGTGCTGCCGTCGCAGCAGCCGTCGCAAATCAGCAATTGGCTATGATTACATCTCAGGGTATCCCTTTTATGCCTCATGCCATGCCAGGACTCTACACATCTCCTTCGGGTAAGTTTTCCGCCCTACATTTTCCAGGTGATCAAGTGATATTTACAATAATTTTATTTGTTAAGGCTTGATGTTCACTGGCCATCCAGGATTCGCGCCCCATCATTCAGCTCTGGTTAACAACGGTTTACTCGAATCTGCAAGAGCATCTATGCTTTGTAGTGATGCCACGCCTGAATCAATTATGTCAAGAAAGTAAGTGGTTCGGTTTCAAATCCTATAATGAATGTTTCTGACCTGTTTTATTTTTCCACAGCTCGATTTCACCTCACAGAGACATTTCAGTCGAGGCAAAAAAGGCTAGAGTTCAAACAAGTATGAGGATGCTGAAGGATGAGCCGGTGCCTGAGGGTTATCTCAGATTTAGGTAAAACATAATAAATCATTTTAAATTTTGAGAACTTCGGTGACAGAGTAGTATAATTTGACTCATATTTACCACGCTTGCAGTTTTGAAAAATGAAAAATAAGAGAGAATGGAAAAATTAATTTAAAGTTGTTTGACCCCTTGTTCACAACATCCAATATCGGCAAATAAGCTGTCCTATTTGATAGGAATCACTTCACTTTTATTCTGAATTTTCTATTAAAATAATATATTTGTATTGGGCTAATTGATAAATTGCAAAACTCTTTTAGGTTTAATGAAGACTGTAGATACAACCACTGCAGTTACAGAGAACACCAAACCCATTTTCATTGCATGCGCCAAGACTGTGGATATAGTTTTTGCGATAAAACTAGATTTGTCCAACATACAGCGAGGCATGAAAGGTAAGTTGATGTTATACTTGGATCAGTTTTAATATAAAATTGTATTTATTTAAGTTTTTGCTGTTTGGAACAATAATTAAAAACATTAAAATCGCTAATTTTGTGGGTCGTTTAACCAATTAATATATTACAATTATTTAAGGTTTTTAGTTGAGATAAAAACGGCGTATCAAGCCGAAGATCGTGGGTTCGAATCCCACTCATGCCATTGAATTTTTTATCTCAACTAAAAACCTTAATTAACATAATTAAAAACATTAAATTCACTAATTTCATGGGTCGCTTAACCAATTGATATATTACAATTAATTAAGGTTTTTAGTTGAGATAAAAACGGCGTATCAAGCCGAAGATCGTGGGTTCGAATCCCGCTCGTGACATTGAATTTTTTATCTCAACTAAAAACCTTAATTAATTGTAATTAAAAACATTAAATTCACTAATTTCATGGGTCGCTTAACCAATTAATATATTACAATTAATCAAGGTTTTTAGTTGAGATAAAAACGGCGTATCAAGCCGAAGATCGTCGGTTCGAATCCCGCTCGTGCCATTGAATTTTTTATCTCAACTAAAAACCTTAATTAACAGTAATTAAAAACATTAAATTCACTAATTTCATGGGTCGCTTAATCAATTAATATATTACAATTAATCAAGGTTTTTAGTTGAGATAAAAACGGTGTATCAAGCCGAAGATCGTGGGTTCGAATCCCGCTCGTGACATTGAATTTTTTATCTCAACTAAAAACCTTAATTAATTGTAATTAAAAACATTATTCACTGAGCCCTTTAATGGCCTCATTAGTTTTATATTCTGAATTGCTACGTATTTTTGTTGTATGTAACAACTGTTCAGTTATGACTAATTCGAACTGCAATGAAATAAATAATACAACCAGTTGCCACAACTACCTTCAACCTTTCTAATGCAATGTTTCTCAGATTTTTTTCTTTGGTTCAATTCTGTCCATGCATAGCAAAAAAAAGTCCATATTCCTTTAGGGTTAGAATTTCATAAAATCCTTTCTTACCAGCTATCATTAAAGTAATTACTGCTGAAATTTCATCCCTTTTGATCCAGCGATTTGGTCTGCATGTTGTCTGTTAGTCACGGAACTGTTTTATACGTATAGATTATAAACTAATCTAAAATTAATTACTTTTACTTTTGCTTTTTGAACAATTAAACAAAAAATATATCCAAGTTAATAATTTATTGTTGTTTACAGATTAGATACTTTGATGGGTGGTGACTTCCAGCAGTATAGAGTTAACGTAGCTTGCGGTAGACAAGACTGTTCGTACAAATCCAATCTTGGTGAGTCATATAATATTTCTGTTTAAATAATTCTAATTTATAAAATTTTAAATATAAATTGTCTGTTTTATAGGTTCGGCTCAAAACAAGTCTTCTCATTTCCACTGTCTTAAGTGTGAGTTCGTCTGCACCGACACAAACAAAGTGGTCGCTCACAGGCGGCAACATCAGAAATTAGATTCGATAATGGCAGCTGGGTTTGAAAAATTTACACCGTCGCAGCCGTGCTCTTCGCCCGAGTCGTGTGCCCACAACGGTAAACAGACGCATTACCACTGCCTTAGTTGTCAGTACGCCGTTCTAGGACTAAGTCAAATGACAGCTCACAAATACAGACATATGTAAATAACTATTAATTACAATTTATTCCAAATTGAGAAAGAAAAAAAAAACAATTATTAAAAAAGACTTAACTTATTTCAAAATTCAATTCGAAACAAATTTACGGATTTGGTTTGATATATTTTGAAAAACTGAACATAGTTGCTCATTGTGAATATTGAATTAATGTGCTATGTTTAAGAGAAAAAAAAAACAATATTAAAGCACTAATAAAAGACAAAAAGAACCAAATTGTTTAGAAATAATAGGACAAATCGTAGTGTGATGTTTTCTTTAAAATGTGTATGTATTTATCATTTAAAATTATCCAAACAAAATTACTGTATTGTTCGCTAATTTTATTAGCAATATGTGATATGTATATATACGGCTATGTGCCATCAAACAGAAGGTAAACGCCTCTGTATAATTTGTATAGTTGGGAATTAGCTAGTATTTGTAATACCAATACAATACATACATATATATATAAATATATACATAGAACTATTGTTTTGTAGATGTTCTTTGTAAATAGCTTTATTTGAAGTATAAAAGAAATGCTTATTCGATAGAGATTTACATATTCCTATAAAAGTATTTTTGTTCATAATCAAATATAATGAGCAATATTTGTATACGTTGTGTAGAATATATTTTACATAGTCAAACTTTGTGTGAATAATACTCCAATAAATAATAATTGGAAATGTATATTTTTAGTTAACCTATAAATCATTGATTCGATAAGACCTATATATATTTTTCTAGTGACATGAGAGAGTATGTAACTGAGAAAAATATTATCTATTGTGTGGTTAAACATTTTCAATAATTCGTTTTAGAGAAGAGAAAAAAATCACATTTAACTGAAAGTGTTATCAGACTGTTTTGAGTTAGACTTCCCTAACCGGTTTATAAAATAAGTCTGAATATTGTTAATGCGCTGCTTACTATTTTTGTGATCTTATTTATCAAAAGTTGCGAGCAATGCATTTATAATTATAGTCAGAAGAGGTTCGTGTTAAATTCGATTTAATGTTTGAAACATGCAGTAGTTCCTAAAAGTCTTGTTTGATAAATTGAGTACGATCGCTCGAATTTAACATCAAACTGGCTGTTATCACACAAAATTGTTTCTACCTGTTTTAGTATAAACTGTGAACACAGCATCACATGATAAATAAATAAGTGCTAAAAGTATTCTAAAGCTTGCATCGTGCCCTTAATAATACCACATTATTTAAATTTATATAAAAAGTTCCAGCAATTAGAATTAATTCCATACTGTAATAATAAGTAGTGCCTTTGAAAAGGAGTATTTTTGTCTATATGAAAAGAAGAAACATGCATTCTAGTAACATGGTAGTGATTACAAACATTTTAATTTGAGTATGTGATTAAAATTTTCTTACTTTCTTGTTTCACTGTGAGATAATATAATTGATTATGAATTTTTTTTATATTATATGTACATTTATGTAAGAGTGTCATGTACAATATAGTTATTTATTTATTTTGTATCACAATTTCTCTATAATAAGAATAAGATAATTATAAAAGGCAGTGGGATTCTGTAAATATAATTTGTAAATCCTTGGGTTTCAAGCCTCCCGTGCCTTAAAACGGTAAAATGGTTGCAATTTTTATTCATTGCCACTATTGACCACCCTGGTATTATTTATAATTTTTTTTTTATGTAAGTAAAATAGCTTATCGATATATTTGACACTATAAACTCCACGTATGTAAATCGTTTATAGAATGATTTAGTTAAGAGCAATGAACAATAAATATTTATATATAAATATTTAATGTAATGTTTTTGCTGTGTGCCTTTAATAAATCCAAACATAAAACCTGGCTTAAATGCCTGTTTATTTAATCTTATTATTATTATTATTATTTTTTTTTTTTTTTAATCAATCAAGTTATTAAAAACATCTAAATGTGATTTTTCCCTAAATCTTAGTGATTTTAAGAACAAAATACATTTAGAAATGATTATAACTCATGTTTTAAAGATAAATATAATTCACAGGTTTCACGATCCGCTTGACCAATTAATAATATATTACAATTTATTAAGGTTTTTAGTTGAGGTAAAAAAAGTCAATGGCACTAGATCTTCAGCTAAATACGCTACTGCTCTGCCACTTGATCTATCATGACATCGGTCCACTCAAACACCAACTTCCCATCTCAATCCTCCTTTTTTTCCCCCATTTTTCAAATGTCGTGTCATTTGTCACAGAATCAAATAGATTACACGACATTTGAAAAATGTAAAAAAAGGAGGGAAAATGCGAAAAGGTGGGGTTGAGATGGGAAGTTGGTGTCCGAGTGGATCGAAGTCACGATAGCTCAGGTGGTAGAGCTGCGGTGTATCAAGCCGAAGGACGTGGGTTCGAAACCCGCTCGTGCCATTGCCTTTTTTATCTCAATTAAAAACCTTAATTAATTGTAAGATAAATATAATCTTTTTAAAGAGTTGCCAATCAACACTCTCTCCTCATTATTCTATAATGCATAAGTTGAACTGTGAAAAGAAAAAATTATTAATTTCAAAAGTGAGTAGTGTGCTGTCCAATATTTTCCTCTTGTTCTTGAATAAGTTAATATGCCATGCCCTGTTTCTGCCTGGATTGATTCCAGCAAAAGATACTGGAAGTTTGTTTTTAATTTTTCTGCGTTTGATCCAATTTGAAAGTTCATTTTTTATTTTAAATTTATTTTATTAAAAAAAAATTGATATCAGGTCCATTGGTGACCATTTATTTATTTGATGTGCAGTGGGTCATGGTTCATTACATTCCAGGCTAGCTTTTTCCCCTCTACGAGGTCACAACCATACACAAGAAGATGGCTTCCGTTAAGGTTTGGGTTAAGAATAAATCTTTTATTCAATGGAATTGTCTTATAGTACAGAGGTTTGCAATGCATTCATTAAAGGATGATCTCGGAAACTAGCAGCCAAACAAATAAACCTAGGACGAGTTAGGACTAGAATAATAATTGGACTGCTGACTGGACACTGCATATTAAGGAGGCGCATGTATAAATTTGTAGTGGTAGAAACAAGACGTTGCAGATATTTCCGAGAAGAAGAAGAAACAGCAGAGCATGCCCTGTCGAGGCCTGAAAGACACATCCTTAACAAAACTTTAGTATCTAATAAAAAAGTCTTGAGTATAACGAAAAGCTCTAGATAATGGAGATTACACAACAGACCAATATTGGTCACGATGTGTAAAGTCATACAGAGGTTGACTATTTTTAACCTTAAAGTTGATCATTTTTCCAGGTTGCATAAGGTTATGTGTCTCTGATGTTACATATATGTCAGTTTTTCTTATATTTTTTTAAGGTGGTAATTAAATGTACAATGGATTATTAGTTTTCTTAATTCATGGTGGCTGAGGGATTTTTTCTTGGTGGAAATTTTTAAAAACTTTGATTGTTTTGCACCTGGTAGTTTTCATCCGGTGTTTAGACATTTCTCAGTCCAGCATTTCCGCTACTTTTGCTTTAAGCATGCTTTGGGGCACGACAATTTGCAGCTCCGGTTCGAAAGGTGTAATGATGCTCTTGCTTTTTCTTGAGTGTCGGTTTGTTGATCGCCTTCAATAGTGTATTGGCACCCATATCAGAATTACCAGATTGTTCTTTACCAGGAGTTGATATGTCGGGCATTCCCAGATCAGCTTGGAGTTGAAGGTGGGGTATAAAGCATTCAGTGCAAGAAAAGCATTAGAGTGATCATTTCTTATATATATATATATTTTTTAATGGAAATTTTGAATGTAAAAAGGAATAGATTAAGAATAACATTTATACAATCTGAATGGTTTTACTAAAAAAAAAAAAAAAAAAAAAAAAAAAAAAAAAAAAAAAAAAAAAAAGGAGAAAGGTTTGATATTTTCAAATAATTAACGGATCTCCTGCTATTACTTCGTCTTCAATCCCACATTCATTAGTACCTCTTCGGATCTTGAAATAACCACAGTCGCCCCAGTTGGTGTTCCACGAATTCGCAACAAGCCAATACGGTTCATCCTGTAAGACGTCCTGTCCCCATCCGATGATCCGTACTGAATGGCCTCCCAAAGCGTTGCCGGTCATCTGATGATAAACACCTGAAAAACACATTGTACATATTATTTTGAAAATGTTTCATTATAATGAAATGGAATTGACAAACCAGATTTGTATACAGTGAAATCTTCATAAACAACAAATGCAGCTTGGACTGGGCCATTTTTCATTATCTCTTTTTGAATTTGCTTTGTATCTTTTGGTAAGTAGTAAATATTATTTACTGAAAATTACGAATTTTTCTATAATTCTTTTCATCCGATATAAACCAAAGATTAATATTTGCTTTTAAGGTACCAACCTTTTCTAAGGTCATGATGAAATTTGACACGATATCTTCTATTGACACAAGTTTTGACACATTTTGGAGTAGGGTGTTTCTGAAATATTAAACACTGGGGTTGTTTACTCTGGGGGTTGTGTTCACAAGGCTTCAGTTGGTATGGTAGGCAACCCTGAAATTTAAACAATTGCTAAATAAATCAATGTAAAGATTCCCCGTTTACTTCTTATTTACAGAATGCGAATGATAATCTCCTCCGGTGACGATGCCATTCTCCTTGAAAAATTCCCACGCCTTATAATCGAGCCCACCATTGCAGCCGTCACCACACGTTTCGCAGCATGTCAATAATTGATAGGACGAAAATGGTTTTGAAAAATTTCCTTTGGACGATATGCAATAACGGTCAGAAAATGTTGTTGCGGCTGCAACTGCCTGAATGCAAAATTTTTATATTATTTATTTACATAGTTATATTTCATTCTTAATTGTTTTTTCAGTGTTTGTATTAATTTGGCATTTAATAGAAAAGATTCAATGCAAAAAAATTAATTATTTGTGTAACATTACCCAGCCTGATGCACAAGGTCCTTGATCCCTAATATGAGGAATATAACTGCATTTAGGCCAATTTTCTCTTGAATCAAACTGCTCTGGTATTGGTTCGTCATCTTTTATGTATCTAAACTCTTTAAAACTCCTTTCCTTCGGAAATACAGGATTTAATAGCTGTTTGATATAGGCAATCGGGATGTCATCAGCAAAGTTCTGTCCAGCCTGTGTACAACGCATAAAACTTACGTATCTACATATTAACTGTAAAATGAATTACATACTGTCCAACTTGCATTGGCCGCATTCACATTTTTTATTAATAATTGAGTATTAAATAGGCTGATTGAATGTGCTGAGACACACCCAACTAACAAACAAACCCAAACACACCGGCTCAATCCCATCTTTTAAATATCTCAATATCATTTACCTTATCATGACAGATCTTGAAATATCAAACTTGAAGTCCCCTCGTGATAAAATAAATCACTTCAAAATTATTAAATCATCGATTTTATTGTGAGGGCTATATTTAAAAACTGACTAAAATGTACCTCTCATAATTTCAGAATAAAATTCAATTTAATTCGTAACTCTAATCAATCCCCAAAATCATTGATATTTAAAGTAAATTACTTTTATGTATTTATATCCACTGCTTTTTTTTCTATATTTTTACCATATCCACTGCTTTATATATTGTTGACTGATCATACTTTACGCCCATTTGTCCTTACCATCAAAAGCTCAACATTTTAATTTTCGTTTACTCTCCAAATTTGTTTAGATTGTGGAGCTGGTCTGATAGAAATGAACACAGTCGGTCTTTTCTTATTGTATTTCAGCTAAGTTCAGTTTTAAGCAATCCCGGCTTGGTGTTGAATACCAGCCAAGAAGATCATCCAAACTATTCATTCAAAACTGTGTCATACAATGGACTTATTTTCAACTGCTGTGGGTGAAAACCTTACATTGTAAAGCGTACCCTTGAAAAAGTCCCCTATATAACCGAGAAGACAGATGTCCCCCAGTCAAACCATCCTCGCAACGCCCCAACCTAGGCGTTCCCAAGCCTCAATTGTAGTCAATTGATCCCACTAAATATATTTTAATTTTCTGAGATGAAGTTTAGATGGAGTTAACAACTTCAATGTATTTTGTCTTGTCTAATATTAATCTTCTAATTTACCTATTTAAAGAGAGGGATTTTGTACTACTCGCGAGTCTTGAAACTGGTTTGCATTTGCAGTTGAGGTATTGTTTTGCTGGCTGGTAGAAACCCTGTCTTAGATGGGATGGGAGTCTGTTGTAGTAGAGTAGTTGAGTCTCAATCTAGATCAATAGTGGTCAGGAATTTTCTGATCTTTTATTTTTAAAATCATAGTTTAGACTGTATCGTTGGTTGGGTGATAGAAAACCGGAAGCGTTTATTTTTGGTTGATATCTCATATTTGTATCGATATTTATTTGCATGATGAGAGGCTGAAATATTTTTGACAACTAGTGAATTTAATGAATTTAAATGAAGATACTTCATTAAGCTCTCTGCGGCCATTTCGTTTGTCACCGAGAATCCAATCCAATTACACGACATTTGAAAAATAGCAAAAAGGAGGGAAAATTCAAAAGGTGGGGTTGAGATGGGAAGTTGGTGTCCGAGTGGATCGAGGTAGCTCAAGTGGTAGTGCAGTGGCATATCTAGCAGAAAGTCGTGGGTTCAAATCACGCTCATGAGACTGACTTTTTTATCTCAACTAAAAATCTTAATTAATTATAATATATTAGATGGTCAAGCGGTCTGAATTTAACTATTCAGATAGTTCAGGAGGGCCAACCTTCGACCGAGCTCTTGATACGTAGAAGCTTTTCTGTTGAACCAACCCACTGATCCTGCCTTTTGAATTGCTTAAACCATTTTTCAGTTTTAATGTTGGATCTGTTTTTTCTGAATACACCCCTGAAATTTCACTGTAGCTGTATATGTTTGAAAAATATTTTTTATCTAAGGTTATTTACACGGTTTGCTTAATGAAAACTGCTAAATTTGTTTATAAAAGTTACTCACTTATCATACAAAGCATGAAATAAATATACACAGTGTAAAATAAATATTTATTCTCAGCATTATATTATGGAATATTTTGTTAATAACTGATGCATTAAGCGTCAAATTATTCAAACATCCGGAACACCGGCAATAACAAAATTTTCAATTTTACATTCATTTTGCCCTCGAGCTATCTTGAAAAAGCCTTTGTCGCCCCAGTCAGTGTTCCACGAATTGGCAATTAACCAGTAAGGCAAGCCATTTTCTTTGCCCCAACCGATTATTTTGACGGCATGTCCGGCTAAAATTTTCTCGCTTGTTTTCTGGTAAACGCCTGGAATTTCAAAAGATGTAATAAAAACAATATACGATCAATTAGCCAAAATCGGATACCTGACTTATAAACTGGAAAATCATCGTGAACTTTAAATGAAGCTTGCACTGGGCCATTTGTCATTATTTCTTTTTGAATTTCTTCCACTTCTTTCATCAATTTGAATGACTTGGCTGAAAATTAATATGATTAATTATATGGCCTTGCTAGTGTGATTTTATATTAAAAATGATGGGCTAAGGCCAATTGGTAAGAAGATTCAGTTCTTTTTTTGGGGGGGCTTTCAAGGAAGAAATCTTCTTCATCCAGACTGTAAAATATAAATAATAATTTTAAAGTTTATTTTGTCTAAACCTAGTTTATAAGCCTTCAATTTAACATTCAATCATCAATGATATGATGAGTAAATATGATGTAAAGATCGTGAGTTTGAATCCCGCCATTGACTTGTTTATCTCAAGTAAAAACCTTAATTAATTATCATATATTAATTGGTCAAGCAAACCATGAAATTAGTGAATTGATGATTATGTTGCCATTTAAAATAGTAAAGCTTATCTTCATCATATCAATCAAAGAAGAAAACTTTTTGACTAATGAGAAACAAGACAAAAAATAAAAGTTCACATATCTCAGGGTTTTTTCCCAAAATTTTTTTTTAAATAAATAATTTACCTTTGGCATAGTGTCCTCTCAGTGCCTTAGGTTTCCTGTATTGAGGATTAGTGCAGTTTCGGCAAGGTGGCGTTTCTGATATGGGGAGTAAACTACAGTTTGCTCTTTTTCCTTCAACATAATGTAGACATGGTTTGATTTCATAAGGTCGACACCCCTGATGAAAAATAAAAGTTTAAATTTTTAAACAATAATTACTATAATGTGTAGAGTAAATTTCTTACCACGTGGGAACGATAGTCACCTCCAGTTCTTATTCCGTTCTTCCTCAAATATCGCCAAGCCCTGAGTGGATTTCCACCATTGCAGCCATGGCCGCACGAGCTGCAACAAGACAACAAGTCAGCAGCAGCAAGAGGATGGTTCATTTTTCCTTTGGTTGCGATGCAAAATCTATCTGACAAAACTGATGCTGCTGAGACTGCCTGAGAACATTGCGATAAATTCAAAATTAAACATTAAATAATAACCAGACACAAATAGATGATTTAATTGAAAAACTTGCCCAACACGATCCGCAATTTCCCTGATCTCGAATGTGACCGATTGAACGGCAATTAAACCATTTTTTCCTTGCATCAAAATGTTCGGGTATTTTTGAACTAGAAATGTTCAACCTTTCTTTCGTGTATATAAGCCCATTTGTATCAAACGTTGCTCCCAACATGTTTTTAATGTATGAAAGATAAACGTCTTTGGGAAAATTGTGCCCAGCCTAAAAAATAAAAAATAGGCAAAATGTTATTATTTAAAAAATATTCCACCAAATATTATAGAATTGAATAATGCGTGTAAAATCCAATATCAAATTTATTATTTTAGCTAAGATATGCGACGATTTCGCCAATCTTGAGATTGGATTTTTCCTATGGCGGTGTTGTCCATTTGGTGGGGATCGTCTCGCCCTGAGAAAGGGTTTAAGGTACGATGTCGGGCCGAAGGCGGTATGGAAGACAGAAGGGATACAGTAAAAACAAACTCCTCGGCCGAGGTGATGAGGCATTTTGATAGAGGTCGACAAGATAGGTGGTTCAACTGTCCAGCAGGAAGGAGTTTTGCGGCCATCTTGGGACGGTAAGCTGGGACCCCGGAAAATCCAACTCTACACAAGGTGCCTTTGTTTGTTTCAAAGCCAGTAGGCCGGAACATATAATTTTTTCATCTTTACAAGAAAATAAATATCTTTTTTTATTCAAAGTGTACATTTTTTACTTTTTTAGATCATTTCAAGTTTCATTATAATTTTTTCATTTTATTCTACATTATCTTTTGTTTTAGTTTAATTTTGATTAATCACCCTTCTTAACAAGCCTACATAGTTAGTGAAGGCAGTTTATTGGGCAGTTTTTCCCTATAAGCTTAAAAAGATTAAACAATAATTTAGCTGAAACTGGCCATCACAGATATTAAGCCGAAATAATTATTTTTCTAAATAAAAAAAAAAAAAAAAAAAAAAAAAAAAAAACTCAATTTTACTCACTGTCCATGTTCTATTTGCTGTGTTAACATTTTCAATTATGTTTTCCGCATCGTACAACTCAATTATACTCGATTTGGTGTGTGCTAAAAGCAGCCCAAAAAAAAGGCACCCAATTGACCACATATTCATTGATATCTGCAATTGTTCAAGGTTTCTTTATATATCAAATTTTCAATTGGATGGCAAACTTTTTAACTATCTCAAGCAATAATCGTTTTATTTATTTTTTGTAATTGCAGAATAAACACTTTAGTATTTTGGTTATAGTACACTATTTGGTAATTTTTTATCTTTTTGCCATGATAATTTACTTGATGTTAAAATGAACATCACTTAAGAATTCGCATTGTGAAATCCTTTTAAAATTGTAAATTCTTATTAGTTGATCATCATAAAACAACGTCGCACAGATCCAACACTCAAGATGGTGAAATGCCGAACACATCTGACAGGCCATCATGACGAGGATAGCAGACTAGGGTGATCGGTATCACCAAATTATTTGCAGTGCTCCCATACTCTTCATTGATCACCCACATGGCATGATTTCATGCTTAAATTTTCACAAAATAAAAAATATATTCATAAATAAAATATAAACATCGCTTGTTTACATAATTCTACTTTTTGCTGGATTAGGACTTAGTTTTATTTTATTTTTTTTTTTAACTTTAAATAAAAACTTTTATATGATCTACTGTGGTAATATTGAAGTTGAGGATAAAAGCCAAGTTCAAGATTTTTTGGGAGAAAGAAGGCGAGGGATCAGCGCGCAGGAGGCGATATGGCTTTATGTTCTATATGTTCTAGTATATTAGCCAATGACAATGTATTATAATATTATGCATATTGTTTTGGGGGGAAGGCCATAAAAAAAAAAGTCAAAAGTCTCTCACGCTAACCACTCGGCTACCGCAGCCCTCTTCTTCTTTTTTTCTTTTCTTTTTTTAAAGGTTTTGGTGTTGAGCCTTCCCAACAGTTATTTTGTGCTCAATGTATAATTCTTTGTCTAAATAAATTGTCTGCCCAATACCCTCCCTTTCAACATGTTTCTTTTCTTCATCACTTAGCTACCACCTACGTAGGTTCCAGCCATGGTCAGGAAGGCGTAACATCTCGTTATTCATTACAATATGCGCACAGGATTATTTCTGCTGCTTCAACTTTGTAGAAATGCCTCCAGAATCTATCATTATAACCTAGCCCCAACATGTCCTGAGTTTAGTAGTTCTGGTTAGTTAATTATCTGAAATGGTCCAGTAAAGAACCTTTTTGTGTAATATCCCTTATTCCAATTATTCTTAAATATTTAAATTTAAAAGCTCTCCCTGTTCCAACTTCCCAAGATAAGACTTTACCAATACCCTAACCTCCCACCGGCGTATATAATAATTGTAATACTTGAGGAGTCCGTTTCTCATAAGCACTCCACTTCTGTTGTTATTAACTTTTAATACAGAACTTAATTTTTCCACTGCCTATATAGTTCTGCTTCTACCCCAGTCGTCACCCCATAATCCTGACATTGGTTATCACGAGAGGTCTTATTCTTTATTAATAATCACATTACAGGACTAGTGAAGTCAATTATGTAATATATATTATATCAATCAAGATTATTTACATTCAAAATATTTACTAATATCCCTTTTAAACAAATAAAACGATCCAAAGATTTCTAAATTACACTTTTTACAAATTTCATTAAGATTTCGAAGATAAGTGAGAGTCCAAAATTATCATACACTGGTGAAAATTCAGATAAAAAGGTTGGTCATTTTGCTGACCATGCAGAGGAACGAGAAGTTAATATTTTCGAGTAACTAGGACAATGAGAACAGACCTTTCAGTTTACAAAAAACCCAACAAGATGGATTGATCGTCCGATGAAAATGGCTTTCGTGTTGTCCCTCTGCCCATCGTGCCTTGGTTAAAGTGTAATTTTGTTGTACACAATGCGATGACATGGCTGTTACCGTAATGATGAAAAAAATAAAATAAATAAATGGTAGACTTGAATAAATTATTTTAATCTAATTGGCATATGCTCACAATAACAAATTGATTATAACAATTTCATCAATTTTTAACATTTAAACATCTGGTACACCACCATATACATTCGATTCGATGCTGCACTCATTTTTCCCTCGTAGTATTTTGAAGAGGCCTTTGTCACCCCAGTTTGTGTTCCATGAGTTGGCGACAAGCCAGTACGGAGTTCCGTTTTCCGTTCCCCAACCGAGAAGCCTTACAGCATGTTCTGCAACCAATTTCCCAGATGTGTGCTGATAAACACCACTCTTGTAGTATGGGAAATCAGAGTACATATGGATCGAGGCACCCAGAGGTCCATTTGTCATTAATTCTTTCTGAATCTCTTTTACGTCTGAGCTTAAGGAGAAAGTCGTTTTCACTGAAAAAGAACATAAATTAGGGGAATGTTTATAATTCATTTTTGTTTATGTTACATTTATGGAAGTCATTTTTGAAATCGGTTTTATATTCAGAGTTTAGACATGTATTTTGGCATTCATCTGTCTGGAAATCTGGTGTAGTTGCACAATTGGGCCTTGTTCCATTTGTATAGTGATCGCATTCTGGAACTTGGTAAGGTTGACAACCCTTCAACAAAATTAAAATCATTATTTCAACTTATTTTTTTATGTGAAACATTAAATTAGATGAGGTCTGGTGTGACGTAGGTTTAGAAAAACATTTTCTTTATCGTGCCAACATTATTGAGATCATCTTCCGAGCTCAAAGTGTTTGTTTTCTACATAGAGAGGAGCAATCTCAACACAACATACAGTAATGACACATCAATACATAAGACAAACACTTGCTCTCAATAAAGACCGAAATGGTGGCACGACAAAGAAAATGTTTTTCTTAAAAAATTTTCTTCGTTGTGCCAACATTTTGAACTTTATTGAGATCATCTTCAGCACTCTCAACACCACATGCAAGAATGGCAGAATTACACAAAAGACAAACACTTTGAGCCCTGAAGAAGATCTCAGAAAAAATCGAAATGTTGGTACGATAAAGAAAATGTTTTTCTAAACCTATGTCACACCAGACCGCATGTCACGATCTCCAAATGATCATTACTTATTAATCACTAAATACCACTCATATTAAATTACATTTAACTTACAACTGAACTGTTGTAACCACCTCCAGTGACCAAACCATGGTCTTTCATAAAATCCCATGCCGGATAAGGCATTCCTCCAGAACACCCGTAGCCACAAAGAGGGCAACAAGTTAAAAGGTAATAAGCAGAAAGTGGAAGTGTAAATTTTCCACCGGAAGATATGCAAAATCTGTCCGAAAAAGCGGCAGCAGTTGCTACAGCCTGCGAAATAAATTCGATCAAATGCTGATTTCTATCACAAATTGTATATGTAAAAATTGATTGAATTACCCAGCAAGATCCGCATGACCCTTGCTCTTGAATATGGCTTATTGTTGGGCAATTCGGCCACTTTTTACGAGCATCGAATTCACTTGGAAATTCATCATCGCTTGTTACACGTTTGTTCAATTGCACAAGGTTTTTAGGCTTGCTTGACGGTATGACACCAAGAAGTTTTTTGATGTACCTTAATGGTGTATCCTTAGCAAAGTTATGCCCTGCCTTAAAATGAAATTAAAAATTAATTATATTATATAAAAATTATATAATCTTCAAACGGTCAGCAATTATATACATATATATAATATATATATAATAC
>CM077102.1:10595116-10608072 GCA_039619505.1 Cimex hemipterus
AAATAAAATAAATATATTAAATAAAAATAAAATAAATATATTAAATAAAAATAAAATAAATATATTAAATATTTAATAATTAAATATAATTTAATTATATTATCCATGATTATTTTTGAACGTGAAATTATCATGTCGAAGGCTGAACATTATATTGGAAAAAAATTGTTTACAGGGATGACAAGAGATGATTAAGGTCCTTCAGCATGTAAAACTACATCGTAAAATTCCAAAGGAAAATAATTTTATTGTTTTTATTCCTTATTGTCAACAGAGGGAAAGAATATATATAATTTACAGTTTTTGAGAAAAATAACCAACCGTGGCTCACACAAGAAATGGGAAAATCCAGAGAAAATTGCATTTTAATATTTTAATTTTGTTTTTCTTCAAGAATCGTATCTTCGTCCAGAGCCATGGAAAACATTATATTGCAAGGGCAGGCTCTAACTAGCCATAAAAATGAACATTTAAAACGTTGGGCGAAAGTTTGGACAAAGTTCTGGGGTGTCTGTTGAAAGCATCATCCAAAAATTCTGATTTTATAAGAAATTTCGTGTTAAAATCCAGTGGGACAGACCGGAAGAAATGAATTCTAGTTAATACAACAAAATTTGGTACTCAGTTAACACCAAGTATGAGTAACTCTGGAAATAAATAAACAAAAGGAGGAATTCATATAAGCCTTGGGCAATATGCCACTGTTTTTTTTTTTTTTTTTTTTTTTTTTTTTTGCTGGGTAAAAGGCATTGTCAACAAAAGAAAAACCATCTTGTCTAAAACTCAGGTGGCGCTAAAGGCCGCAACCTCATACAATCTGAGCCCATTAGTCTGTTTCGTGTCCATCATCCTCTCACTTATTCTGTAAGGCTGGATTTGGTTGGACTGGCCTCTTTGGAAGGCAGAAGAATTTTGGCTTCGGCCTTTTTCTCACGGAAGATACTTAACCATCGAATTGTCTCCGTGAATATCTTGTCCTGCGTTGGTATTACGTTCCCCCAGCATTGACTCTGCTCCCATGAACTATGCTATGTTCCGAACATAGGACAAATTATGGGTCAGAATGCTGTCATTCTTGGATGGTTCGGCACATTAATCAATATGGACATGTTGCAGACCCTTTTTCTGACTCCTTGTCAGTTTTCAAAAAGAAGAGATTTCAAGGACTTTAAAAGAATGATTCACTGAGCCTTGTTTATTTTTATTTATTTATTTTTTCACATTGCATTTTGTATATTGTATTTTTTGTGTTTGATTGACCACAAGTTTTATTGTTATCGATTGCAGATAAATCTAATTGTATTCTATTATGTTTATCTAATGTTAAGAATTTAAATTCAAAATTATTATGTATGTTTTTTATATTTTTGACTGTTCAATTTTGGACCATATGACCCGTTTCAACTGCAATAAAATGAATATAGAGTGTGAGGCGTGTTTTCCTTCTGTTTCTCTTCTTTCACATGTATTTTGTTTTAAACTGTAGCCGTTTGAGTGTCTCGATCTGGTTACTGACTCTCTGCTTTTAAATGTATACTACTTTGAGTCCTAAAAGGCTAGCATTTCAGGTTGTCTGATACGAAATAGAAAAAAAAACATACAATACAGGGGTTAACTAACCCCTTCCTTTCGTGCTAATAAATTACATTCATTTCAATAAATTAACATAAAGTTAAGACACAACACAGGCACATATGAACTACATTTATTTAAAAAGACCTATAGCCCTGAGGTACCAGAACAATGATTTGTGTCTATTGCCAAGCCCTAAGCCAAGCACAGGAAAAGTGATATGCCAAAGTGTTATCTGTTCACTACCCTTCTACAATGGAAAAGTTGCTCGACCATTATTCTACCATTGCAAAAGAGCACAAGTGACTTTCTAAACAGAAGGTGCCTGTGGTTTAATTTCGTGTGAGTTATATATCTTGTTGCAAGTATGGCTTTTCCCTTTCAAACTGTTCTCCATGGACCAGGGACCGATGTCTTTCTTCACTTACCACAGTTAAGCAGAGTTATTTTTATCTCTCTGAGCCCAACAATTTTTTTCCATTCTCATTTTACTGTATCTGAAATTAATAGTGTTGGGGTCCTTCCGTGCGATGTAAAATCGCCTGGCGGGCCCTCAAGGGCCAGTTTTGACCAGGAAGGTCCCAACTGTTCTGTCTTACCGGGAAGCCCGCAACCGTGAGCTCTACGGCACGAAACCCCTTTCAGACAGACGAGAAGGGCACTCCTAAGTCGTGGGCTCAGTAGAGCCGGTGAGGAGGATTTTTGGTCCTGAGATGGGTAGAGTTCCACCTGCCTGACTGGTACTGGGCACCCAGGAGATCGTGAGCTTGTACGACCCGTGGGTCCTTTCCAGTTTTCGAGGTGAAACTCCAATTGTTTAGTGAACGTGGCTCTGAGAAGAGCCGGTGAAAATCCTGAAGAGTCGATTTGATGTGGAAGTTAGCTGAATCCTTCTTCGGTCCGGTGATCAAGCTTCTTCTCAGTTAACTGGCATTAGTGAGCGTTTTTAGTTTTCATAAAAACTGTTTTTTTTGTTCTTGGCAGCCAAGGGTATTTCGGAGGTGTGAATTGGAAGGAGCGGGAAGTGGCTGCCTTAGATTATTATTTTCTCTTTATTTATAAGTTGTAAACAGTCCGTTCAAGTATATTTGGAATCTAATGACAATTAGTTTACATTGATAATTATAAGATAAATAGATTCTTATTGTAAGTTATAATAACAATAGAAAACGGCAATATTTACTAGAACTGTGTGTTGCTTTCTGATGAGAAGGTGGCAAGTCACCACAAATAGCTTTAGATCTGTTGGGCGTACAGGTTAGGAAGCATCATGGGGCTTTCTGGCAACTTCTTTGGCCAGCCTGTCTGCTTCTTAGTTCACAGCTATCCTAATTTGGCCAGGAACCTGAATTTCTTCCAACTGCATTGATCTCTTTTATCTTATTTATTAGGGGCATCCATGGAGGTTCTTCTCCTGAGCTTTTCAACAGCACTGGGCAAATCAGTACATAGCAAAAAAAAAGAGTTATGGTCCTATGCTTAGCACAAGGACATTTCCAGCTCGCGGCTGGAGCGAAATAAAATGAATAATATTACCAACCCCTACAACTCAGATTAAAATGGAGATGGAGCCCTAGGACCTAGGAGAAAGTAGTACTTTCCATTCAGAAAGCTAGGAGAGCAAGAATGGTTGCTGGTTCCTCTATGGATAAAATCCTCACATAATTTATATAATTGGTACATTAATAAAAATAAAGAAAAATTGCACAAGGATTGTCTGATTCAGTTTTAAATCAATTTCACAACATTTTCGAATATCACTATTTAATCAATAAAACAGTATAAAAGCATAGAAAAAGAAATAATATTATACAATAAACAATAAAATATAAACCATAAAAATATTAATGATAGTTTACTTAATTTAAATAAATTCAATTATCTTTAATTTTGACAAATGCGTTATTTTGCGGTGGGTTCGACATTGGACTCTGATTCAGTGCTGGACATTGAAGTTTCTGCTCCCTCGTTGTCACTTGAATCAGCCGAGGAAGCCAAGGTGGTGGTGGGCGAATTTTCATTACTCTGTGCCTGATTGTTTCCTGAATAACGATCGCTAAGTGTTCTATAAAGCCTTTTTCCAACTTTAGAGGATATGGTTGTGACCGTGTGAACTGTGTGTAAAACTTTGTCGTCACATTCTGAACTTGGATGGGCTGGAAATAATGTTGAAATTGTATTTACGGTCTGATTAAAAATATTGGATTGGCTTACGATGTTGGTTCTCTTCTCCTTCTGAAGCAGGCAAGAAATAATCGATGTACTGGTCGGCTATGCTTGATGTAGTGTCCAGCCCACTCAGAGCAATGTTGCCGCATGATGTCGATGTGAGGACTTCATTAGCTTTAACCCAAGTTTTCAAAGTCAAGTCTTGCACTTTTGTAGCTGCCCGGGTATGTGTCACATACGTCTTGGCATTCTCATAAATCTAAATCAAAAAGTGTATAAATAAGACGAGAAATGTGTACATTGCATCATCTTACCTGGGTGGGTTCCTCTTTCACCGAAGGGACTTTTTCCTGTAACACGTCAATGCCTTTGCACAGAGTGTTGTCAATAACGTATATAGGTGACCTGAGACGATTGGCGATCGGTGCTAATGCAAACAGAGTAAGGGCAAGTGCTCCCTCGGCAGAATTGAGCGTCCAAGTGATCAGGCCGTTGCTGAGCTTCACTCTGTTGTACATTCCCGCAGACGTGTCACAAGCATAGCCGACAAGCGGGATCTGCTTGAGCTTCTCAAAAACATGCATCTGAGGCAGTTGTACATCAGCAGTCCTAACACAAAATAAAAAATACACTTTACATTAAAACTTTATTTTTATTGTCAAATTTGAAAAGAGCACAGATAATTATGACAATTCATTAAGATTTTTAGTTGAGATGAAAAAAAGTTAATGGCACGAGAGAGATTTGAATCCACGACCTTTGGCTTTGCAACTCAATTAAAAACCTTAATGAATTGTCATGTATTAATTGGTTAAGCGGACCACGAAAGTAGTTATTATTATTAATAATAATTTTTAAGGGCGTTTTAACGGCTAAGGTCATTTCACGCCCTAACATCCAAACATTCTATTTTAGGTTAGCTATATCTCTTCTGAGTGCTATAAAACTCCAAATATTTACTCATAACCTAATTTATCCTATTGCCATCCAAGCTTTGATTTTCTTTTTCAAATTCTTAATTCGGAAGGCCAAGAATTTTTCTTTCTTTTTTTTTAAATTAAAATTGTGAGTTTTTTCATAATTTAAAATTTCCCCACAGGCTTGTCACGAAAGTAGTTAATTATAATTATCTCTAGTGAATTATGTTTTATATATATTTTTTTATCAATTTCAATCATTTTAGTCTGCTTATCCACGCTGGGTTGGTCCGTCATGTCAGATATGTTTCAGCACTTCACCATCTTCAGTTGAGGCTTTGGTTTTATGTGTCATTTTGTCAATAGTATTTTAGTAGAAGTAGTAGATTTGTGAGACCTCCTAGGAGGTCTCTGGCCTCTCCCTGATAGGTCAGGGGGAGTCACCCACCTTGGTTGGGATCTGGTCGGGTGCCATCGACTTCTTTGGTCATTTCGGCGCCCTTACCTTCCCTAAGACTAGTCATTCACACACTCACTCATACATACATACCACTATATACAAATCCAATCACACATGCCTATCCTCTATCTAGAGTCCGGGTCGGAGGGTACTTGATATTCCGCCCCGACCCGGTTTAACAGAGCAGTTGTGGAGCTTTGAAGTAATATGCTGCACCGCCGCCAACATACTTCTATTCTACCAGAAACCAAATACAAATTATAACTTATAATCTAAATACCCCTCTAGTCAATAGTATTTTCTTTTAAAAATTACAGACTCAGACTCAATAATTGGTAACGGCCAATTTTTAGATTTATCACCCCGCAGAAAACATGGAGAAATTTTGAATTTAATAAGGTGTAGATGAATAACAAAATTTTAACAAACTACATCTTTTAATTTATACACTTTGTTATGCAGGAAATACAGTTTTCAATTTAAATTAAAATTATTGTAGAAAAAACCACAATGATTAGAAATAACCAAACTTTGTTTATACAAATGTAAGCTTTTTTTTTAACATTAAATATTAAAATTGTTTTTACGATCTATTAAACATATAAGGTTGATAATTGAGAAATTTAATGTTTACATTGTAAAGGCTTTTAAACAAATATTCGCTTATTTTTCATTTTTATCTAGGGCAATTTTTGACAGAGTTGCAGTTTAAAAATCCCTTTGTTTTCTCAAAAAAGATAAAACAATCGAACTGAAAAATTAAAAAAAAAAAGGTTTTAAAACTTTTCAAACAATCTCAAACACCAGAACATCAATGTATAAAAAGTTAAAAGATGGCTCACAGTTAGAAAGCCGGCTTCTCAAACAGAGGAACAATTACAGAAAAAGGAGACATCATCTGACTTTCACCAGGTGACAGTTGATGCTCTTCGATTTTCATCCAATCCTTCACTAGAAAGTGAAAGCTGTCTTTATTTTCACCTGAGCACAGAGAATGCAGTGTCCTTAAATTTTTTATGATCGATTATTTTTCTCAATAACTTTCACCTGTCATTACCAGTAGATTCCTACAATTTTTTATGTTAGAGGATATGGAAAGTAATAGCATATTTTTATTTTTGTACATTTAGATTCTGTTTTTGTAATTTGGTTATTTCATACTCTGTTTTAAATTGGTCAGCTTAATTTAAAAAACAGTATGTAATAACAATTGGGAATAAAATGACAGAAAATATCTCCAACGGAAAAGTTAAAACTAAAACTTTACACAGCACCTAAATGACAATCTGAGTAGATAGTACACTGATTAAAAAAAATTCAAAACTTTAATTCATACCTGAAATCAAAATGAAACGTAAACTCGTTTTTATAAGACATAACCACAAATTATTTAAACATATTAATATTTTTTATGTGCATGCAGCATTTATGTGATGGTTTTTTTTTTATAAGGGTTTCTTTCATTATTAAACTTTGTATTATCAAATCATCATTATCAGAGCTTTACAAACTTAAAACTTTAATGCAATATAAAATTACTGGACTGCATGACGGAAAATCATTGAAAACTTGTGTACAAGTATAAAAAAAAGAAGAGAAACAGAATCATCTTCGCATGATTAAGAATTGCCACAGGGATTTCAAGGGGTGTGAACGACACCACAGAGGATTTCTTGCAGCCTGCCTAACATCTGAACATACATCAGTCTGGGTTAATATTCAGAAAATAAGACAATTAGAAAAAAAAAATTAAAGTTTGTGTTTTAAACATGTGAGAGGACATCTCAATTGAAGCAGACCTTGCATGTCCGATATGTCCCGTTTTAGTATGGAGATGGCAGATCAATTATAATCGGGCTACTAACCCGTTGAGTGTAGATATGAAAGAAAAAAAAAACATAGGAAAATGGAAAATGTAGTTTCTTAAATTCGTTAATTTCGTGGCCTGCTTGACCAATTGATACATTACAATTAATTACGGTTTTTAGTTGAGATGGAAAAAAAAAAAAAAAAGGCAAAAAGGAGGAAAACTCAAAAGATGGGGTTGAAATAAGAAGTTGATGTCTGAGTGGATTGAGGTCACGATAGTTCAAGTGGTAGAGCAGCAGCGTATCAAGCCGAAGATCGTGGGTTCAAATCACGCTTGTGCCATTGACTTTTTTTTATCTCAGCTAAAAACTTTAATTAATTGTAATGTAGACCAGCTTTGACTGTACCTGTTTGCTGGCAATATATATTTTTTTAAAATTAAATTTATAAATTGATCATTTAGTTCTTTGATGTTTTTTAATTAGAATTCAATCTTAAAAAATTGAAGCCATGATAAAGGCATAATAATCGAAAGCTGGGCTATTTAATGATTTATTTTTATAAGTTACTTTCACCCCTTTTTATCTACCTAAAAAAACTGGCAGACTATTAACACACTTTCTAAAACCAAAATTGTAACTACAACTTTGGTAAGAATATTAAACTTTATAAACTAAGCTGTTTAAAATAGTTATAAAAAACAAAAAACAATGCAATCGGATTTTTTAGTCATTTCAATTTTTAACTTATATATTGGTTGTTAAATTATATATTTTTTTTAAAGCATATTTTAACAGTATTGAAATTATGTAAATTGGTCAAATTTCAAGTCGAGGGAAAACAAAAGGTTTGAAAGTAATGATGAGTTGACATTTCCAGACCACCGTTCCATTCAACTGATTAGGATTTTTTTTTTTTTTTGTTGAAAAAATTTAAACCAAATAACAAGCATGTTGCAAAAGGGGCTTTTGCCTATTCTTGTTTTATATTGATAAATAGTGATTAGTACAGAATTCACCAGTCATCCGGTCGTTTAGAATCCACTTTGGCTTAAATAAAGTCCAAGGTTCAATAGATATTTACTCACACGTTGTAAATATTTCAACGAAAAATTTCTTTCGATTTATATATCCTTAACTAAAATAATCTCCGTATTGCATTAGTAAAATGAGTAAAATTGAGGGTTTTTTTTTTTGCGTGCAGATTAGAACACTTTAATACTGATTCCGCCTATTTTCTTAGTTTAAATAATTTAAAAGAATACAAATGAAATTGAAAAATTTCTTTTCAACAGGCGTTTATTGAATATGTGCCAGGAAGAACAATTTTGCACCGAAAACAAAGACATTCTACAAATTCAAGCTGAATTTGTATAAAATATAATAAATCAATAGTAAATATAAAAAGTCAATTTGAAATAGTGTTCATGCTCAATTTTCAAAAAAAAAAAAAAAATACATTTTCAAATCATGCTACAAACTAAACAGGCACACCTTTTACTCTGCTCACATCACTCTAAAACTCTAAGTATTATTAATTATTAATAAATCCGATTAAATGAAGGACCTCACAACGTTGTGCAATATCACAAAGAAAATTAAATATGTAAAAAAATCGGTTAAAAAAATTGTAATTTATTTTTGGCATAATAGAAACTTACATTTTTATACTTGCTGTATATTAAACAGGAGAAGGATTTTTTAAAACTGGCTAGTAGTCGTCGCGCTGGGATTTGAAGAAGGAATGATGTGGACCTTCCTGCATCGGGCTAATAGAGTTCCCCCTCTGCTTTAATGAAAGTTAAATCCCTTTCGGAGTGGGGCTTCCTTGTTGGAATGACTCACACTACTGGTTGAATATATTTATCAACAATAGTTTTTCCCAAAGCCGATTAGCATTTTAACCAATTATAACACACAGTTGTGCAACACATCACTTTATTATTAAAAACCTGAACGACAATATCAGACGCTATATAAAATCTATATAGCTTAGATATGATTTTTTACCAATACTTTATTAAGCACAATTGCAAGTTGTATTAAACTTTAAACTGCACTCAGAATAAAAAGGTATAGGAACAGATTCGATGAGCATCTAAAATCAGTTCAGCTCAATCAACTATCAGCGTGGTCAGTTATTTACTCCTCAAGCCCAAGGTAAAAAAAAATTAAAAACATAATTTAAAAAAAATCTAATAATTAAATTTTTCTCAGCTCAATAAATATTACATTTACAAAACTCTCACAACTAGGGTACTTAATTCTTTTATTAGTCATCTTGACCATTCCTGCCACCGACATTCTCAGATTTTTTTTACAAGGGTTCGCAACAGCAGAGCTCATATAAACCCTCAGAGTGCCAGTGTTTTTGAAAAAAAGCCCATTTGTAAGTATGCAGTGGCCCTGCATTCGAACCCGGGACCTTCACCTTACAGTGATGAGCGCCGTGTCAAAGACAGAACCTCGCGGCCACCGACGCCCCCCCCCCCCAGAACTTTTATTATCGACAATATAATGTGAATTTTTATTGTTACAAAGTAAAAACATTTTTAAGAATTTTGATACAGATGAAAATCAATAAAAAAAAGAAATGAAAATAATATATTATTAAGAAGTTAAGTTAGTAAATAAATAAAAAATATCTTACTTTTTACACTTTAGAATTACATACATTATATATAGATATATTTGTCCTCCATATACATTTCAGTTTATAATACATAATTAATTTTTTAATGTTTAACATCTAATATCTTATATATTCTACTTTGTTCATTAAAAATAAAACGTGTGACTAGGTTATAAAATTTGTAAACTAAAAGAACACTTATTGTATTTTTTACAATTCATAATTTAATTTTCAGTGGTCAATTTTGTATTTTATAAAGTTTTACGAGTGAGTGAAAACAAATAAATCCTTTTCTTCTCAATCTATTATTTAATATCATTCGGCTAAATTAACATTACAATTAAACTTCAGTTAATTATTTTTATAAATATTATTAGATACTTTCAAGATGTTTTGAAAAATTTAAGCCAAAACTGATCAAAACTTGAATAATTGTTATTGATAAAAATCTTTAAAATTTCAATCCACGATAACTTTGCAAGGAATCTCATGCGTTTGGCTTCCCCGATGGAATGGTTGATTTTTGAAATTATTTTTTTTTAACTTTTATTACAGACATTTCTAAAATAAACTAGCAATATCCAAACATTTTAAACAGGCACGTAAATACGAATAGTTGAACTTTTTGTTGATCAAACTACTTAATTTATTTAAGATATTTACATTTTTGTTCATTTTTCTTTACATTTGGGTAATTAAGAGTGCTATGGCGACAATATACAAACTGTTACGGAAGTATGAAAGAGGAATGGAATTTGACGTGTGATCTAGGAATTTATCAGGAATGTTCTGAGCCTTTTCCATCATCCACTTAAACCCTCTCGTCCTCCTCTCCCTTTTCAGTTGATCACCGACTTCGTTTCTGATCCTTGTATTGTACATGTTTATCCACATTATCTTTCGAAAGAAAAAAAAAATTATGCAAAGTTCAAGCAGAAAAAGTTACGTGTTTAACATACTTCTTGAGGGCTTAGGAGCTTCATATTGATTAGCTTTGGTTCAAATGGAATGAGAGTTGTAGGTTGAAAAGCCAAGTTGTTTCCCATTATTTGCCCATTTAATTTGATGAACGACTAAAAACAGGATCAATTGAAAAATTAACGAACGTGAAACATTACAGAACTTACCTCATCTTTGATCACTTCTAAAACATTTTTGAGTTTAATTCCATAACTGTTTTCTTTTGAAAAACTTGAACCTAGAAAATTACACCAATTTAAATTAAATTTCCAAATGTTATTTACGTTTAAAAATTTCCATTTACCAGCTACGATAAAATTTCCTTCGTAGAACTTATCTGTTCTGTATTCTCTGTCAACCAATATAGGCCCTTTGAAAGATAAAAAAAAAGTTTAACAAAAATTCAAAGGTAAAACGTACACCATGAACACCTTCTTCTGCTGCTAATTGTGAGCCGATGCCATGTGCCGTCGGATGTTGGTAGTCGTACCCAACTTCCCAGAGTGGTGCTCTCATCAACATGTCCGTCGATTGAGCTTCGAGATCAGGCGGGAACACCAATGCCGAATAACTGATCAGACCTTTAAGCATTCTTGTGTATATATCAATCTGTTCATCAGTTGGAGTGCCAAAATGGAATGTTCTTGCTGCTGAAGTGGTACCATCTTAAACAAATAAAAAAAAAATTTTTTTTTGTAACTTTCAACATTATTTAATTAATTCCCTAAGTTCATGGTCTGCTTGACCAATTAATATATTACAATTAATTAAGGTTTTTAGTTGAGAAAAAAGTCAATGGCATGAGCTGGATTCAAACCCACGATCTTTGGCTTGATATGACCTTGAGACTCCAACTTCCCATCAGGAGGGAAAATTCAAAAGGTGCGGTTGAGAAGGGAAGTTGGTGTCCGAGTGGATTGAGATCACGATAGCTCATGTGGTAGAGCAGCGGCGTATCAAGCCAAAGATCGTGGGTTCGAACCCAGCTCGTGCCATTCACTTTTTTATCTCAACTAAAAACATTAATTGTAATTATTTATTTACTGTAAAACGTACCGAGATATTGCCCTCCTGCATCTATTATAAAAACACTAGAGTTATCTAATTGTATGGTTGTTTCATTGTTAATGTAATAATTGTAAGCGCTGTGCGGTCCGAAAGCGACTTGCGTTTCATAACTGATCCCTGTTGAAAACTGCTGCTCTTTTCTCATACCGTCAACATAACTTGCAACTTGCGCTTCATTCCATTTTTCTCTTTTGACCTACGAGTCACTTCCAAAATTGAGTTTTTAATTAAAAACTAATTCAGTCGTTTAATACCCTGTCTTCAAGGTAGCCCATTATATCACAAAACACAGAAGCATCCCTTAAATGAGCGTCTCTCATTCCGGCCTTCTCGACGGAATTTTTAATCGATTTCAATTTTAAAACTAGAGATTCGTTAATGTAATGTATTTTCGGTTCAATCTGAAAGGAAAATTTAAATTAAAATCATCAACAAATAATATTTATTTTTGAACTACTTACAGAGTTATAAATGGCCCGGTTTATTACAGGAAATGGCCCATCTTGTGGAATACAAACAGCCTTCCAAACTTGTGAGTATGTGTTCAAATGTGAAATAATTGCATCGTAATTATACAGGCTAATGGGAAAATTAGGAACACATATTCAAATTATTTATTTTTAAAAAAATTGATTTTTACATACGTTACACAGTCCTTGTTGTGGCAGCTAAACATCTGCAATGATATATTCATGGAGTTATGCGCTTTATCAGCATCCATGAATAAGCAAATTTTATTCTTAGTGAGTATCAAGTATGATTTCACCATCGGTAAATAATTTACATGCATAGCTCTGACATTAAGCAGCCATGCGATTTCATCCAATGCTGTAAAAATCAA
Source organism: Cimex hemipterus (assembly GCA_039619505.1). Classification (NCBI taxonomy): domain Eukaryota; kingdom Metazoa; phylum Arthropoda; class Insecta; order Hemiptera; family Cimicidae; genus Cimex; species Cimex hemipterus. Next base: position 10,607,544 of record CM077102.1, read on the forward strand.
AACGTCACATTTTCCATCCATGAATATGTCCCTAAGTTTTGCAATTTTTTTCATCCAACTGTTGCCTGAAAAGTGAAATTTTTTAATCAATATGCTTACGAAGTGTCTTTTGATAACTACCGATATACCAGTGTAAGAAATGTCGATCGATTTAACTTCAATTTTTGGGGGAGTTGGCTTGTTCTTCCATATCATGTCAATCATATTTGGCTTGTTTATAATTTTTACTTTTTTCCTTAAATCGTCGGAAATATAGTTGTAAGGTATTAACTTGTCATCGACTCCAATTTTTTGGTGTTGCCTGATATTCTTTACAATCCAATCTTCCATTTCCACCTAGAAATACATTTATCATTAATGTAAACATTAAAAAAATATATATTTAATATGCTGTTATGTGCGGTAGATGAAATTGAAACATAACCTGTACAAGTTTACAATTGTGTTTAAAGTTATTTTAATTTTAGTAATAGAGGAGGTAAAAAATGAACAATTGAGTACAAATAATTGGCAGTTACATTGTCTATAT